>JAGFNQ010005146.1:225972-408605 GCA_024364735.1 Boesenbergia rotunda | reverse complement strand
ATAAGTGGAAAGAGCTTTTTCAAGTTTTATTTATCTTAGGCTTAATGGCCATTACACTGAGCTTAAACAGCCCATCAGATACATAGCCCTTTCCTACAAACATTCCCTTCTTCGACAGAACAACTCTGTCGGACTCAAACACAATGCGAAAGCCATGCTTGCTTAAGAGTGATCCGGACACTAGATTCTTTCGAATCTCCGGAACATACAGTACATTGGTTAGAGTCAGGTCCTTGCCCGAGGTCATCTTCAGCACCACCTTCCCTTAGCCCACGATGTCCGAGGTTGCCGAGTTCCCCATGAACAGCTTCTCTCCACTAATTTCTTCAAAATTGTGGAGCAGCTCCTTATTACAGCATACATGTCTGGTGGCTCCAGTATCGATCCACCATTGCCGAAGGTTTGAACCCACCAGGTTCAACTCGGAGACCACAGCGCAGAGGTCTTCCATTTCTGGTCCCTCGTTCAGGTTGGCCTCCTGCTTCTTCTTCGGTTTCTTACATTCCGAAGATTTGTGGCCCACTTTGCCACAATTGTAGCACTTCCCAGAGAACTTCTTGGCGATGCCTCCTTTGGGTGCCAGCTTGGAAGATTTAGAATTCTTCCGTTTCGAGCTTTGTCCGTGCTCGACCACGTTGGCTTTCACAGTAGCCTGAGAGAATAGTTTTCTCTCCGAACCCTTGTTGTCTTCTTCGATGCGAAGTCTCACAACAAGTTCCTCCACGTTCATCTCTTTCCGTTTGTGCTTCAGGTAGTTCTTGAAATCCTTCCAGCCGGGGGGCAGCTTCTCAATGATGGCTGCTACTTGGAAGGTTTCACTCAGAACCATACCTTCTGAGTGGATCTCATGTAGGATCACCTGAAGCTCTTGGACTTGGCTGATCACAGTCTTAGTGTCAACCATCTTGTAGTCCAAGAATCGGCCCACGATGAACTTTTTGGCCCCAGCATCCTCCGACTTATATTTCTTGTCCAGGGACTCCCATAGCTCCTTAGCCGTTCTCTTCGTGCTGTACACAACATACAGCGAGTCGGCCAGACAGTTGAGGATGTAGTTTCGGCATAGGTACTCAGAATGAGTCCAAGCCTCTACCACAACAGCCTCAGCTTGCTCGGGAGGGTCTTCGGTCAAGAACCGAGCCAAATTGAGCGTGGTCAGGTAGAAGAGCATCTTCTGCTGCCACCTCTTGAAGTTCAACCCAGTGAACTTCTCTGGCTTTTCCCCATGGTTGATCGGGGCATTCCCGATCGGGGCGGAGGGGGCCTGGTGATGAGTCTGTTTCACCTCAACACGTTCCGTGGCCATCTCAACAGAATCGGATCTGTTTCAAGATTGTTGGAGGATTTTTCCGAGATTTTATACTAAATTGAAATTACAAAACACAATTTCAACTTATCTCTGTTGAGTGGCCGAGTTGAAAACCGAAGCTGCCGAGTGAGATCCGAGTGGCCGAGTGAGGTTCGAGTGGAATCTCCCGACCCGAGCAGGTTTTCCCGAGTGGCCGAGTGAGATCCGAGTGAAATCTCCCGAGCGGCCGAGTGAGCTCCCGAATGAAGTTTCCCGAGCGGCCGAGTGAGCTCCGAGTGAAATCTCCCGAGCGGCCGAGTGAGCTCCCGAATGAAGTTTCCCGAGCGGCCGAGTGAGCTCCCGAGTGGCCGAGTGAGCTCCCGAGTGGCCGAGTGAGCTCCCGAATGACCGAGAGAGGTTTCCGAGTGGAGTTTCCCGACCGGGATCTCCCGAACAGCAGTAGGACGTCTCCCGACCAGGGAGTTGCTGAGGCCTGCGCAGCGCAGTTTCCTTGAAACAGATTCGTCCTCCTCCGGCGGTGCTTCGAGGCTCAGATGGACTTCCGTCTCTCAGGATACAACAGCAGACCACGGGCACAACGGAGCACTCGTTGCTCGTGGCGAACTGAGGAGGTACCCGACTGCTATCAGCGGGGTCGGGAGCGAGGTGGAGTGGAGAAGAATTTCGCACTGCGTCTCTGCCTGTGCATCTCTCTCTTTGCTCTCGGTCACGGCCTCCTTTTATAGGCGCAGACCTCGCAGTATTAAATGACGAATTAATCGTCATTTAATGGCATTTACCCGACCAGATCTAAACGTCTGGGGGTTACTGATCTCGCATTAAACAAAATTAATGCATCAGTTACATTCGAGCAAAAATCAAATTGGCAAAACTTTGGTTCATCTGCTTGGACAAATTTTGCCCCGACCGGTCCGACATTCGACGTGCGCGGGTCGTGCATGCACACGAGTTCACTTGGTTTAGTACAAATCCGGGCCCTGGATTTGCACCCCCCCCTGCGCACCCACGCGTGAGAGAGAGCCTCTCCCCTAGCATTTGTTCACAACTACCATGCTTGTGATACAATATAAATCAAATATTTTGCCTTAAACTCCCAATGTGGGACTAAAGCCCCCCCCCCTCTCAAGGGGGCCCTTTTATTCTCCTCCTCACTTTCTACTCAAGAGAAAGTAACAATGTGGGACTAAAAGTCCCTCCACCTCTTTTCCATTCACACCATATATCCTAAGATATATAACACCCACCTCGTGTCGCCTCCTTCTCCCTGCGCCGCTTCCTTCTCCAGGCGCCGCCCGCTTCTCCCCCCTCCTCACCTCGCGTCTCCTCCTTGAGCAAGGGTCACTCATCGCTGCCGCCTGTGCTTCGAGAGTTACAGGTCCGTCTCTTTTTCCCCGATCCACTTTTCCTATGAAGCTTTTCTGGTTCCTTTCTCGGGGGTAGCCTTCCGGTTGAGGTAGCCTTCTGTTCGCTTCCATCTTTCCCTTTTTCGAGGGTTTTCGTGGGATTGGAGGCGGTCCATTTCGGGATTGGAGGCGGTCGGTGTGAAATGGCGGTGGATGCCACGCAAGTGCTCGCTGGATTTCTCACCATGGCCATGTTTGTCATGCTCGGCAACATGATCAAGAGAGAACATTTTGATTCGGTTACGGTAATTCATGTCATACTGCAGTTGAACTTGGATACAATCCTGTGAAGGTATCATTAATATGTTTATAAAGAATCTTTCCCAATAGTTATTCTTGTTAGTGTGCCTCTTTATGCAAAATGAAATGGTCTCTGCTTGCTTTATCAGATAAATTGTGTTGTAATGCGTGGACTAGATGACGATGAGCTTTACGATTTTGTAGAGATGAAAAGAAAGGTTGTGTTGCTTTAACTGGCCATATTGAAGAAAAATATAGTATGATACTGTTTGTGATTCATGTTAGAAAAGATGAAGATTTTCAAATGCAAATTCAAAATATGTTGAAAACATTCTCTGGCCATGCATCTTGGATAGTGTCTGGTCATAATACTTTGATAGGAATCCATACAGTTGAAAATATGCTAAGTGTAGCACCTTTATTCTTTCTGTCAAGGCATTCAGTTTCTTATTGTATCTTATTCATATCGGCAAAAGATAATTCTTGTTTTCCTATCGAATCACATGCATAAGAAAAATGCAACTTGTTTTTTTTTTTTAATTTTCATGTCCTCATAGATCCTTCGGCAGAAGTTGCTTCCCTGATTTGTACATGCATTCCTAATGTTTCCTCTTGTTCTTCTATCTCAATGTAGAATCTGAAATCAAATCTGACACTATGGAAGCTGGGGACATTACCACTAGCTATAATTGAATTCAGAGGTCATGTGCATCCTATCGAATCGTCCTGACATTTGTTAGGTCTGGGCTATCAGGAGAAGACTGACCTTGACAGCGTGAAGAAGGCATTCTGAAGGTAGTTCTGGGAATTAGATTCATTCTAAGGTAATAATAATTAGTATCGGGCATTCTAAAGGTAGTTTTGTATTCCTGTTATGGAGCAAACAATCTCAATCTGCTCCTTGTTGCTAGAGGAGGAGCATTCAGCTGCACGACCACAATATACTTAAGTTATAACTTGTCTGGGAGGTTGCGGATTTTGTGTGGGGGTTTTTATTTATTAATTTACTCAAACCTTTTTGTCAGTTCCTTATTTGACCTCTAAATTTAGAGGCAAGCATGCCAACCCCTTTGAATATTGGGGAACGCTAGGAAATGTCTTAATTCCTACGATATTGAAATGTGCAGTTAATTCTTTGAGTTTTAATATGTTCAATTATGTTTTTCAGCTCCCCATGATTCTATCTTTTCTTGGTTAAATTTATTCCTCTAACTCAGATGTTGTAATAACATCAAGTACAATGGGACGTCGGACGAATTACTCTAATTTTTCGGTTGCCAATTATTAAAAAATAATCAACTCCTAAATTTTAATTTTCATAAAATATCTTAAATATTTTAAAAATAAAAATTATTAAAAATAACAAGAATGATTTGAAAAAGATAAGTGGAATTTGAGTTTGAATGATGCATGTCAAAGTCCTTGGTTTCTCGTAAGTGATGAATAATGATCAAGTGTTCCATACCGCTCTTCTTTTGAGTGTTCTGTAATGATTAACGAAATTATTTTAATCTTGAACAATCGATCAAGTCTCATAAAAGATTTTCATCGATCGTCAGAGTAAATCGGAAAGTATTCATGGTGGACAGTATAGAAGTCTAGCGTCTCAGGATTCGCTCTTCAATTAAAAGAAAAATTCTTACAAAATACATCATAGTTAGGGATCGAATAGCAGATATCTGGGATGACAACTAGTTACCCTTTCACAGCATCATAGTTCCGGGGGCAAAAAAATATTGGACCAGGTAGCAGACTAACCTAGGTGACCGGTCTGACCCCATGAAAGTTTCCCACCGGTGAACAAGATAAATTGGAAAATACTTGCGGTGGGCGGTCTAGAAGCCCAGCGTTTCAGGATTCACGCCTCATTTGGAGAAAAAATTCTTATAAAATATATCATAGCTAAGGATTGAACCGCTGATACCTACAATAATGATTAATTATCCTATCGCTGTACCATAATCCCGAGCCATGACCTTCATTAGAGGATGCTCGCTGTTAATCTACACACAAATTAAAAGGATAAGTAAATGGTTGAACATCTATCTAAAAATTGAAGATTAATATATACGCTGCACACCCACTGCTGTAACTTCATTGCTGTCCACTTCACGTTGCACAACCATTGTATTTTTTTTTTCCACATCCTTTACCTTAAACATTATATCCTTAATTTTAAATTCTAAATCTTAAATCATAAATCCTAAATTCTGAGAGTGTCTTCCTTGATAGATCAATGGCAGTTACCACGTCTTCAAGGTTATTTTTCATTAGAACCACGTCGGTGGCGTTCATGGCGATAGTAGTGTCAGCTGATAGAATATTATATTTTCTTCTAACCGCATGAATTTTAGAAAATCATATAAGAACTCGAAGAAAAAGTATAATATATATATATATATATATATATATATATAATATATGGATCTATTGTTTCATCGAATCATGACATAACGAAATAATAGATATAAACCGAAAGACAAAGAACTTGATTGAAGAGTCATTGTTCTTGTCGTAGCATCGTCGGCTCGATCCCTGTGGAAGAAGATGCAGTGGAAAGAAGAAGGAGAATTTCCAAGGGGCTTAGGTTTGACGGCGCCGTAAAATTTCTTGTCAATGGGGAACAAGAAACTAGGTCATGAAGCTCACCTATCCTTTTGGGGACCTCCCCTTTATATAGAAATCCAATATGTTATCAGCCCATAGATAATAACAGATTAGTCTAAAGGGTTCTATACATTGAACCCGCATCCAATAATCCGAAACTCAATAAACATAAGTTAGATCACTTTAAAGACTCAGATTATATTTACATGTGCAACTTACAAATACATCCATCTAATAGAGATAATAATATTCAACAACCGCCCCAATTAGCAATCGTCAAAAGCTGAGGAGTTATGCATTCACGCCATCACCAACCATGGCCACTGTCAAACCTTTAGCCTGATGTAAGAGAAAAGTTATCGAGATTTAGAGATGGGCAACAATAGTTCGAGAGTTATGAACCATCAACTCCTCTTCTTTCTTTTGGTAAAAGTTAGCTAGCTAGCTAGGTTACAACTTTTTAATGAATATCGATCTTCAAGCGGGTTAGATGGCTAGCTTGGGTTGAACAAGTTCAACAAACTGATCAGTGCGATAGACTAGCCAAGCACCACTAGGATAAGCAAGCCGTTGGATTTTAAAATTATCTCCTTGTTGCTCAAAAATCAACAAAACTGGATTCTTATAGATCCAAACAAAAGACTAAATAACTAGTGCAAATTATTATTATTTTTCCTTTAATTTCTTGATTTTTTTTAGGTCAAACTTTTTAATAAAAACAATTATTTGAAATTGATTAAATTGATCTTCTTTGTGATTTTATTCAAATAAATGAGGAAGAACAGCTCGATAATAATTCTTTCTTTTCTTTTCTTGTTGGGAGGATAAACACAAATCTTGTATTTAGAATTTAAATTAGTGTCAAGTCTTTGCTCTAACAATTACCGGGATTTGATTTGGTCCAATTAATATTATTTTGATTTTATTCAACTTACTTAATTTGTTGGCCAAATCAAATTAATTATTCAAATATAATGTCTTTCTCATAGCAAATATTTTTCTCGCAAGCTTACATATTTGTGTTAACAAGATAACATGATTTGATTTGATTCTTTTATTTTATATAAACTGGCTTGTTGTATGAAAATTGACTTTATTATTTTATTTATTTAAGACTAACTTGTTGTATTAAAATAATACGAAAGTAAAATAATACAGCTTGTGTTTTTATTTTATTTAAACCGACTTATTGTATTAAACTGGCTTGGACCAGGCGATCTAGCTGCGAGCCAGCAGCACAGACGGCCGGTACTTGTAAAAAAAAAATGTGGTTAAATAATGTAAGCTATTTATTGGCCGTCAATATGAGCTCCCATTCCTCACGAGCTGACACATATAGAGAATATTTGAGAAAATTTTTGTTTATTTAAAAATAATTTTTTAGTGATTATTTTAAAATTAGTGAAAAATTAAAGTATGGAGTGTTTGAAAATAAAAGTAAAATATTAATATAAGATAAAATTTGAGTTTTTGATAAATAATTATTTTTAAACTTAATTTTTAATTATATGATAATAATATTCTTAGACAATATAAATTAATATTTTTTAAATAATTTAGATATAATTTTGATATATCATAATTTATATATTTATTATTATATTTTGAATATTACATCAAAATTAATTTTTTATAATATATATATATGTTAAAAATATATAAAATTAAAATATATATATATATAATAAAATTTAGGTAAATACATAAAAATATTTATAAAAAATTTGAAAATATAAATTATATAAAAATATAAAATTTTATTTAATTGTGTGGTGACAAATATATAAAATGATAAATTTATTAAAAGTATAAATATCAACTTTAATTCTAGACTATAAACAAAAATAAAACAAAAATAAAAATAAAAAACATCAAATTCTTACTTCAAATTAAAAGTTACAAAAATTGATGTAGAATTTAACATTCATAAGCACTCAAAAATATTTCTATGCGATTAGAATCTAAAAAACACTAAATATAAATTCTCCCAAATACTCCCATAATTTATCTAACGGTGTTGTCATAAATAAATTCAACAGCAATTTGAAGCATCATGGATTATTTCACATCCTTTGCATGTATTATTGCAAATTGTTGTTGGCGTCAGAGGGGTACGGTAGAAAGACGATTAGTTATTATCCTAAGTATTCTTGATATTTGATCCCCAAATACAATATATTTTATAGAAGTTTTTCTTTCAAATAGGACGTGAACCCTAAGACTGTCCATCACGAATACTTTCCGATTGTCCGAGATTCGATGCTACCAACCTTTACCCTAACGCTCGATGAAAAATTTTCATAAGACCGGACCGATCGTCCGAGATTCGACGCTACCAACCTCATTAATCATTTATCGCACATTGCTGTTGGACGAAATTTCATCCTAATGTAATCATTTATATTTAATCCAGAGTGATCTTAACATTTTAAGCAGTACAAGACGATTCACACGTCTTCAATACTCTAGCTAATAAGAGCTGGGTCAATATCAAAAAATAAATAAATTATAAAGATTACTCGAATACTATTTTAAGCGTGATGAATACTAATTTTATTAAATTTAAAATTTCAAAATATTAATATAACAAACGCTAACTATAAATCCATTACAACATTTTAATAGGAGCTAGCATTATGAACACATGTCAATGTAAAAAAAAAATATTTACTAGATAGCAGATAAATTTGAGTTAAGTGACTGGCTTCATAGAAATTTTCTATCGGTCACCAGAATAAATTAGAAAGCGCTCGCGGTAGCCGGTCAGAAGCTCAACGTCTCGGGTTCACGCCTTATTTAAAAGAAAAATTCCTATAAAATACATCGTAATTAAGAATTGAACTGTAAATATTTAAAACAACGATTAATCATCCTACATATCATCATAGCCCTAAGACACACATGTCAACATAATCCCATGGGAAAAGAGTGTTAGTCCGTTACTGTGGTTCGTTAATTGTTTTTTTTTTTTTTTTTTTTGACTATCTGTCACTGTGGGACCCTGTGACAAAGCAGCCAGTTCAATGGGCTTTCAATAATGCAAGTTACTCTTTTTAACGTAAAATATACATGATGATGTGTTTACTTGACATAAGAAAAAAAATGTGAAATTTTCAACATATATCATGTTTAGGTTATGCAACTTATGAAATAAATAAATTTTATATTTATTAATTTAATTATATATTGAGATGATAAAGACGATTCATTCCCATCAATTTATTCTAAAATTAATATAGTTTTCATAACTGTGCAAGAGATTAAATTATTTTGTTTAATTTTTTATCAAGGTAGAAAATAATACGTGAAGATTTTATTTTTTTTATTTTTATATTGAGTAAAACAGAATTAAAAAAAAAAAAAAACTCTTTCCGTTCGTTTACTGGCGCAGAGTAAACCCTGCACTAAGCAGTTCTTGATATGAAAAGGCACCTTTGCAGGCAGATACTTCACAGCCACTGAAAGAAGCCAAAAAAATTTAAAAAAAAAAAAGCGATGAGTTTGATGGAGGAGGCGTTCATCTCCTTCCTGATCAGCAAGCTCGGTGGAATTGTCGTCGACCAAGCGCAGAGCAGATGCTCTCAGCTATTGCTGCAGAACACAACTCCACCTTTAGACCAAATTCACGCTCGTGTGGTTCGAATCACCTCCGAGTTCAAAGTGATGCAGGCCTTTCTCGAAGACTCTAATTGGTCGACTGCTGCTGCTGCTGCTAACAAACCACTCGAGGCTTGGATCGAACATGTTTGACTTTTATTCCTCGATGCATTCATGATTCAACTGAGTTCTACTTCTCCTACTAAATTTAATTCCTTGTTTTTTCCCCTTTATACTTGCTCTTTGAGGAATTCAATCAAACGATTGGTGCCATAAAACACTAAACTTTTCATGATTATGTATTAGGTGAGGGAGGTCGCCTTCAAGATAGAAGACATCATCGATGAATACCTCTATCTTGTTGGAAGGCAACGGGAAAGGACATGGAAGAATTGTCGTCTTATGGCATCGTTCAGTCTTGCTAAGGCTTGGTGTGGTATTGATTGTCAGTTAGAAAACATGGAGAGTGATCTTTCTAAACTTTCAGACAGGAGAAATCGATTTGGTATAACAATAAGTGCCAATATTGAGGATCGAGTGAGCAATTCAGAAAGAGACACATATCATTATCGAGCTTATTCACCCATGTTAATTGATGAAGATGATCTAGTGGGGATAGAAGAGAACAAATCTAAGTTGGTTTCATGGCTGACTAATGCTGATACTTGCAGGAAGATGACAACAATTGCAATATGGGGAATGGGTGGCCAAGGAAAAACTACTCTGGTCGCAAATGTCTATCGCAATGATGCTGTGAAGAGTCACTTTGATTGTCATGTATGGGTTACAGTCTCACAAAATTTTAGTGTGGAAGAACTCCTAAGAACAATGATCCAAGAAATCTTCAAGGGGAAAATAGAGCCCGTCCCAAATGGTATCACTACTATGCTACGATTAGAGTTATTTGAAATCATTCGACAAAGTTTACGACTAAAGAGATATATAATTGTGTTAGATGATGTTTGGCGTGCACACTTGTGGAATGATATAAGTCATGCTTTTGTTGATAGCAACAATGGAAGTAGACTCATTGTTACAACTAGAATGCTTGAAGTAGCAAGGATAGCAAGTGAAAAGCATATCATGGAGCTGCAACAACTTAATGAAAAAGATGCATGGATTTTGTTTTGCAGGAAGGCATTCCAAAGAGAGAACAGTAAAGATTGCCCAAATGAGCTCGAGTATTACACCGGCAGGATTTTGAACAAGTGCCAAGGCTCACCGTTAGCTATTGTAGCAATTGGCAGTTTATTATCGTTCAAGGAAAAGACTGAAACTGAATGGAAGAAAGTCCATGATCTTCTTCATTGGGAGTTTGAAAACATCCCTGCATTAGATAAAGTGAAGAATATTCTCAACTTGAGCTTCAATGATTTGCGAAACTATCTAAAGAATTGCTTTCTATATTGTAGCATCTTCCCTGAAGATTATATAATAAAGAGGAAGAGACTAATCCGATTATGGGTAGCTAAAGGATTTGTGAAGGTAAGGAGCAGTAACAGATCAATGGAAGAGGAGGCAGAAGACTATCTTGCTGAACTTGTGGATCGATCCATGCTTCAGGTGGTTGAGAGAAATGAAATTGGGAGGCTGAAGGCTTTCAGAATGCATGACGTTGTAAGAGAGGTAACACTAGCAATATCTATAAAAGCAAAATTTTGCATGATTCTTGATGGTCCACAATCAAATTTAGACGAACAAACTCGTCGCCTTTCCATCCAAACAAATGATGAATCCCTTGATTTAAATGCGAGCTTGAGCCTTTCACGACTTCGCTCGGTTATGTTTTCTACTTTCAATTTTAGTTGGCATTCCATCAGAGCAGTCTTAATCCATTTCAAAATGTTGAGGGTGTTGCAGCTAGAAAATGTTCTAATATCCAACTTTCCGAAAGAAGTTTCAACCTTTTTTAACCTTCACTATTTGGGTTTGAGGAATACAAAAGTGAATCAACTTCCCAACAATATCCAAAAGCTCCAGAGTCTGCAAACACTTGACCTCCATGGCTGCGGAATAAAGAAGCTCCCTCATGGTGTGACACAATTGAAGCAACTTCGTCACCTATTTGCGTCTGAAAGTAAAGTTAAATTTGGAGGATTAATTGTAGTTGACTGTGTTCCAACTCTTGAAAGTGCATGGCAGTGGAAGAACATACAAACCCCGCGATCAGTTAAAGCAAACAAGTAGCTACAACGATTGGGAGACATGAAAGAGCTCCGATCATTAGCCGTTTTGGTGGAACAAGACCATTGTCCTCAGCTTTGCTCCTCGTTGACTAAGATGAGCAACCTTCATAATTTATGCATCAAAGTAGAAGAAAGCGAAGAAGAACTCAGCTTTGAAATGTTAAATTCTCCACCTCCTCCACTTCAGAAGTTGGTTTTGTGGGGGAGATTATTTGAAGGAAAAAATGCCTAGATTTATTTGTTCACGTGCAGAACTCACTCGCGTGCGTCTGCGGAGCTCACAGCTAATCGAAGATCCACTTCCTTTACTCGGCCAATTGCCTAAACTAGTGGTGTTATTATTAGAGGACGAGGCATTTGTTTGGCAAAAACTGCACTTTCGAATAGGTTTGTTCCTTAATCTTAAGACGCTTTACTTGAAAGGATTGAAGAATTTAAATGACATTGTGATAGAGGTAGGTGCCATAATAAGTTTGCGTGAACTATTTGTGCTTGATAGCACTTAAATAAGGAAGAGACAAAGGAGAACACTCGATAGCAACAACTTAGATAAGAAGAAACAAAATAAAATAGTGGAGAATTAAAGTAATGCTTATTACAAATGAAAAACTTGATTACAAGCATAGGCTATACATGCCTTTATATAGTAGTAGGAAAAACTAATCCATCCCTAAAATTGTGCATCTAAATTAACCTTAGTCATTCATTTATTCAAAGCATATCCATTAAAATAGGGATATATTTTATCTTAATTTGACTTGATTTAATAATACAACATAGCCTCCCTTAAACCAAGTCACAAATGTTAGTCATCCCAATTGCCTTCTTCAACTTGAGAAAAGTCTCCGTCTTCATAGATTTTGTAAAGATATCTGCAATTTGACATTCACTAGGGCAATACTCGATATTGATTTGTTTTTCTACAACCCATTCTCTGATTTTATGGTACTTGATATCTATGTGCTTGCTGCGACCATGAAAAACTGGATTCTTAGATAATGCAATTGTTGACTTGTTATCACAGAAAATTGTCGTAGGGTCTTCTTGTCTGTGTTGTAGAAAATCTAGAATTTTTCTTAGCCAAATTGCTTGCGTAGCACAATTTGTTGCTGCTATATATTCTGCTTCTGTTGTTGAAAGTGCTACCACTTGCTGTTTTTTAGAAGACCAAGAAAATATAGCTGAACCTAGATGAAAAGCATATCCCGATGTACTCTTTCTAGTCTCTACATCTCCGGCCCAATCACTATCTGTATATCCAACAAGTTCCACAGTTTTATTAGTAAAATATAAAATTCCATCATTAATTGTACCTTTGACATATCTGAGAATTCGCTTTGCTGCAGCCCAATGTGACTCCTTTGGTTTCTCCATAAACCTGCTAAGTACTCCAACTCCAAAAGAAATATCTGGTCTCGTAGCAACCAAATATCTTAAGCTTCCAATCAAGCTTTTATATGCTGTAATATTCGTATTTTTGCCAATTTCATCTTTGGACAACTTTATCTTTTCAATCACAGGAGTAGGAACCGATTTGGAGCTCTCCATCCTAAACCTTTTCAAAATGTCAGAAGCATATTTCTTTTGTGAAACAAAAATTCCATCATCCATCTGAATAACTTCAAGTCCGAGAAAATAACTCATTAGGCCCATATCTGTCATTTCAAATTTACTAACCAAAGCCTCTCTGAATTCTGTGATTAACTTTAAGTTATTTCCGGTGAAAATCAAATCATCAACATAAAGACAGACTATGAGTGTATCACCAGATTCAGTATGTTTAACATACAAAGCATGCTCATAAGGACATCTCAAAAAATCGGTTTCAATAAAGTAAGAATCAATACAACTATACCATGCTCTCGGTGCTTGCTTTAAACCATATAATGCTTTCTTTAATTTGTAAACCTTATTTTCTTCCCCTCTCTTCACGTATCCTAAAGGTTGTTCAACATATATTTCTTCTTCCAAGAAACCATTCAGAAACGCAGATTTCACATCCATTTGATACAATTTCCAATTATTTTGAGCAGTAAGTGAAATAAGCATGCGTACTGTATCAAGTCTACTTACAGGAGCAAAGACCTCAAAATAATCAATACCTGCTTTTTGCTTATAACCTTTTGCAACCAACCTCGCTTTAAAACGATCAATTTCTCCATTTGACTTATACTTTGTCTTGTACACCCACTTTACTCCTACTGGTTCTTTTTCTTGGAGGTAGTTCAGTCAATTCCCAAGTACCATTAGTTTCAATGGCATGAATTTCCTCATCCATTGCCTTCAACCAATGAGCATTTTTAGCAGCATCCTCAAAAGATATAGGATCACAATCTGCAAAAAGAGCAAACTGAACAATTTCTTCATCAGACAGGTCATTATCATTACTTAATATATAATCTTGCAAGCGAGCTGGTAATTGACGCTCGCGTTGTGATCTCCTTGTTGGTGCTTCAGATTGTACAGAAACTTGAACATTATCTTGAGTAGGCTGCTCATCCAAAAAATCATTGGAAATATCAGGAATAACAATTGATTTTTCTTTTTCAATAGACCAACTCCAACTACCATGTTCATCAAAAATCACATCACGACTTATAATAACTTTCTTAGTTTCAGGATTATATAGCTTATAAGCCTTTGATGTATCACTGTAACCAATAAAAATACACTTCTCACCTTTGTCATCAAGTTTCTTTCTCAACATATCGGGTACATGTGCATATGCCAAACAACCAAAGATCTTGAGATGTTTGACAGTCGGTTTTCTTCCACTCCAAGCTTCCTCAGGTGTCTTATCTCGAACACTTCTTGTTGGACATCTATTCAACACATAAATAGCACAAGATACAGCTTCTGCCCAGAAATGCTTAGGTAGATTTTTTTCTTTCAACATACATCTTACCATGTCCATAACAGTTCTATTTTTTCTCTCAGCCACCCCATTTTGTTGTGGAGTGTATCTAGCTGTCATTTGATGTTGAATGCCATGCTTCTTTAAAAAATCATCACAGACAATATACTCTGTACCTCTATCAGTTCTTAAGATTTTGATTTCAAATCCACTTTGTTTTTCAACAAATGACTTAAATTGCTTGAAAATATCACATGCTTCTGACTTTTGATGTAGAAGATAAACCCAAGTTTTTCGACTCAAATCATCAATAAACGTAATAAAATACTTATTACCTCCAAGTGATGGAACTTCCACTGTGCACAAATCTGAATGAACAAGTTCTAACTGTCTTGTGGCTCTCCATGACTTTCCTACAGGAAAAGGTTCTCTATGCTTCTTGCCAATTAAACAAATTTCGCAAACATGATTAGGCTTCATAATATCAGGCAACTCAAAAACAAGCTTCTTTCTTGCTAAATAATTTAACCCAGAAAAATGAAAGTGCCCAAACCGCATATGCCACAACCAATTATCGTCCAAAATCTCAGAATTAAAGCAAGAAAGGAATTTGTGTTGAATTTTCAAAGGAAACAATCGATTTTGAGACATCTTTACCTTTGCTATCAACTTTCCTTTTCTATCAGTTATGGTACAATACCCCTGAATAATGCATATTTTATAACCCTTTTCTGATAATTGTCCCATACTTAATAAGTTTTGGTGAAGTTCAGGAACATAAAAGACATCAGATATAAAATTTTGAGAACCATCTTTCAACTGGATATAAATATTACCTTTTCCCATAATTGGTACTTTTGTCTTATTTCCAAAAGTAACCTCTGACTGAATTGATTCATCTAACTCCAAGAATAACTCTTTTCTTCCACACATATAGTTACTACATCCAGTATCCAAAAACCATACGTTTTCATCTGCAGGTAAACTGTTACTAGCCAAAAGTAAAGTTTCAGATTCATTAGAATTCTCACCATAATTTTCAACAATGTTTGCCTGGTTGCCACGGTTGTTGAATTTCTTGTATCTACAATCTGCAATTTTGTGCCCATATTTTCCACAATTATAGCAATGAGCCAAAAACTTATCTTGCTTGACATTGTCTCCACCTCTTCCTTGATTTGAGTAATTACCTCGTCCTCTTCCTCTGTATCCTCTTCCTCTTCCATGACCTCTATTGAATCCTCCTCCTCTTTGACTAGAGTTAGTCGTGTTAAGATTAACTTGACTCTTCAAAGCTTCTTCATTTGTTGGTGTTTCCGTCTTTGCTTCGATCCTGTCAATATGACTTTCTATCATACCTTTTAATTCTGCAATTGTTAGTAGTTCAGTATCATGTGATTCTTGAATTGAGGCCACCACATGATCATACTTCAATGGTATGGTTCGAAGAATCTTTTCAACTACAGCATCATCTCCAATTTTATCTCCATATAATCTCATTTTATTGACAAGATCAGTAAGACGTGAAAAATATTGCTCAACTGTTTCGGTAGAGGTCATCTCACATCGATCGTATAACCTTCGTAGCGATTGCAACTTTGATTTTTGTGCTCGATCAACTCCTTTGTATGACAATTTCAAGATGTCCCACGCCTCCTTTGCCGTCTTGGCATTTGCTATCATGCCAAAAATTGAATAATCTACTCCTTGATGAATTTGTCCCAACGCAAGTTGATCTCGACGTTGAGAGTTTGCATCAGCTCCTTCTAAAAGACCTGGATCAATTGAGCTCCAAAGATTTTGAGCTTTCAAATGTGTAGACATCATTATCTGCCAATAATTATAATCGAGCTTCCCATCTAATTTGGGACCTGACCATACAACATTAAAATTGTTTGCCATATTTACGAAAAAAAAACAAGCTAGAAGGTTACCGGCTCTGATACCAATTTGATAGCACTTAAATAAGGAAGAGACAAAGGAGAACACTCGATAGCAACAACTTAGATGAGAAGAAACAAAATAAAATAGTGGAGAATTAAAGTAATGCTTATTACAAATGAAAAACTTGATTACAAGCATAGGCTATACATGCCTTTATATAGTAGTAGGAAAAACTAATCCATCCCTAAAATTGTACATCTAAATTAACCTTAGCCATTCATTTATTCAAAGCATATCCATTAAAATAGGGATATATTTTATCTTAATTTGACTTGATTTAATAATACAACAGTGCTTGATCTAAAATTAAAGATGGCCCCTAGTGGCATAGAGTTTCTCACCGATCTCGAAAGTCTCTTTTTACGGGGAATGCCTGTGGAGCTAGGGGAAAAATTAAGAAAGGATGATGACAACGAAGACCGACGAAGGATCAGACATATCTTAAATGTTACGTGGGAAGGCAAAAAATTAGACATGTCTTAAATGTTATGTGGGAAACAAACTGTATATAAAATCATTGTACTGTATGTGTATTTTGTAAAATTATAAAGTCAATCATTGAATTATTTTCTCATTGATAGGGATGAGCATCTCGGGATAGACATGTGACTCGGAAAAGTTATGTGGCAAGGCTCGCCAGGCTAGAGCTCTGAGGTCAGACCGAGACTACCTCGGGAGAACAGTCAAAAGCCTCAGACGACAGATCAGGTGTCGGGCGCTTGAGACTAGCTCGGGAGAACAGACGAAAACCCCCGAGGTTAGCTCGGGTGTCAGGCCTTGAGACCTTCTCGGTAAAACAAATGAAGGTCCCGAGGTCAACTCGGGAGATGAGATCCCGAGACTGACTCGGGAGAGTGGAGGTCAAAGATCAATATATCAGATAGCCCGACTTCAAGTAGCCACTCCTGAACAAAAAAGTTATTGGACAATTATTGTCTGCAACACGTGATAATTAAGGCTTTAATAGTCGTAGTGGTCTTTACCAAAAGATATCAAGTAACCGTTGATTATGGAACGTGGAGGATAACGTGGGGAAACGTGTGATCGAAATCTCAAGTATATAAGGTGCTTCGGCATCCAGGTAAAGGGGGTAAGTTATCCGAACTTGGGCAAAATTCTAATTCCTCGTTATCCTCCTAAAAAGAGTTCAGATTCCCAACTCGAGCGTCGAAGTGGACTCCGCCGGAAAACCTTCCGGTGTGTTCCTATTAACGCTCATGTTAATCTCGCAGTGCTCGATCGTCTTCTCCCCATTACCGTCTTCATGAGTTACACTTTGGTGAATCGTCATTCGCGTCGTTCTCATCCGGAACACTAATGATGTTTTTTTTGTTAAAAAAATGTCTCATACTCTCCATTGACTTTTCTTTATGAAACTATCAAATAAGAAATTATTTATGTTGAGCACTTATAAAACCCAAATAGTTAGTTAACAAAAACATAACTTAACTACAGCAATTGGCATTCCAAGTACATTGTACCTAGAGCTCACACATAGCTATGCAATTTCAGAGATTGGCAATGGCTGCAATGGCAACAGCATGTTTCTAGAGTTATGAAGCAACAACAACAACTCTTCTTAAGTTCTTTTGGTTAAAGCTAGATTGCAAGTTTATAATTAATGAATATCTTCAAGTAGGCTAGATGGCCTGAGTGTGACTTAGCTTGAACTTGTTCAACAAGCCTAGTAGGATAGGCTGATGAGCAAGCAGGCTGAACCAGATGAGAAGACTGAGCTATATAGGTAAAGTGAACAATATTAATATAAATTTAGCATTGGAAAACTACCTATACCTATTCCTATTCCATGTTTGTTGCTAACACAATTTCTACAAAGTATAAACATGAGAATCAACCATTTTTACCTCTGAACCAAATGATATTAACATCTATTCAGTGAATAACTATTTTGGTTACCCAAGGTAACCAATTTGACAGAGCTTTCATTCAAAAAGGAAACTTCAATCAACTGCATCAAAACCACATGCAGTATGTTTATATAGGAGTCATGCGCCCCTGGGGCTATGGTGCAGTGGTAAGGTCACTAGTTGTTAACCCATGCATCCGCGGTTCGATCCCCAGCTACGGCGCATTTTGCAGGAATTTTTCCTCCAAATGGGGCGCGAATCCTGGGCCGCTGGGCTTCTAGACTGACCACCGCGAGCGCTTCCCGATTTACCCTATTGACCGGTGGGAAACTTCCGTGGGGCCGGGCCAGTCACCCCAGGTTCAATTTGTCTGCTGCCTGGTTCATCATATATAGGAGTCATGCAAGTCAGAATACTACATGAGGATTAACTCATTCCTTTTGACTATGTCGAGAAGAACCTTTAGGTCTTATTCTTCTAAGAAAATTTAACTTTTTATCTTTAGTTTATAGAACCTTAATCATTTGATGTTTTAACACATCAATTTTTTAGCGGAAATTACAATTATAGTCATGTAAGTTGCACTTTTTTTTAAAAAATTTTAATCCTATTATCTACAAATTTGTATTCTTCGTCCATGAACTTATAATTTTTTTCAACCATTTTTTTTTTTTTGCTTGGAATTCAAATTGATTGTAGGTAATTATCTAGTTGACGGCAACGATACTAACATGTAAAATGGATTTGGACATTTTTGCTTATTGGTGCTGCCAACTAGGCAATTACTCGAATTCCAGACCAAAAAGGATGGAAATTGAAAAAAAATACATTTTAATATATTAAAAATGTGAATTTGTAGATAACATTAGAGTTGTAATCAAGCCGAGCTTGAGCTAGAAAAAAATAAAGAGGCTCGGTTCGAGCTCAAGCTCGATTGAGCTTGCGAATTTGAGCTTAAGCTCGACTCGATCATTTAGTCACAAGCTCAACCTCATCTCGAAAATCTCGAATTAAATTCAAGCTTTCAACACTACAAAAATATCAATGAATAGCGACGGATAGATAGTATCCGTCGCTATGTTTTCGCCTCAGGTCAAACCGCTAACTATAGCGACGGACTTGGTCAAATCCGTTGCTAAATAGTGACGGACAAGTTAATTCCGTCGCAATATTAGGTTAAAATTGCGACTCGCCCCCCCCCCCCCCCCCGGCGCCACGCGATCAGGTCGTCTCTACTTCTCCTGTCTCCGACGCTTCTCGGCGCTTCTCCTCCGCCGAACCCTCCTCCGATACCAGGTACGCGCGCTAAGTTACGTTTTCCGGTTTTTCTTCGTTGGTTTGTGGTTCCGTGGCGGCGTGGTGTTCTCCGGGCAGGCGGGCGATCGCTGCTTGGCACGACCGCCGCGGATTGTCACGACCCCGCGCGGCTTGTCACGGCTTGGCACGGCCGGAGCGGCCGCGAGCAGCCACTCGCGGCCAGGAGTTGCGCTCGCGGCCTACTGCGGTCGCGCGCGACCTGCTGCGGCAGCAGATGCCGCCGTCCTCAGCTTCCGCGGCCCCCGCTGTCGGCGGGCGGTGCAAGCAGCTTCCGTCGGCCCCAGCTGCCGGCGGCGGCTAATTTAATTAAACTATTAATTAATCTAATTAATCAGTTTAATTAGATTAAATTACTTTATTTGATTATGTAATTGTTTAATTAAAGCTAGCCATTTGTTAATAATTGTTAGTTAATTATGTAAATTGAGTATTTAATTGTTTAATTGAATAATTAATCAGATTAAGTGTTTAATTAATTAATCAATCAGATAAGTGATTAATTATTTGTTTGATTAATTAGATTAATTTGTTAGTATAGCATCAATATCAGATTTGATGATGAATCATAATATGTGTGATTTGATTAATTAAAATAATTTTACATGGTGAAAAGCAGCATTTGGCTGTGAAAATTTTTCCAGATTTTGGGACGGATTTTTTAAAAATCCGTCGCAAATAGCGACGGAATATTGACTATTCCGTCACTATTACGATAAATTGGTGACGGATTTTGACCGAATCCGTCAGTATTACGATGGATTAGCGACGGATATTGACCAAAGTCGTCGCTATCACGAAAGATTAGCGATGGTTATTTGACCGGCCGTCGCTAAAATCTCCTCAGGACACGTCATCCTATATTTCCGGTGTCTGCGACGGGCTTATATGTCCGTCACTAACTTAGTTCTGCGACGGGCTTATATGTCCGTCGCTATATCATAGTAGCGACGGATTTGTTTTTTCCGTTGCTACCTTAGCTCTGCAATGGGTTTTCACCCGACGACGCTCACTCCGTTGCTATTCCGTCGTTATTAGTGTTTAGCAACGGGCGTAATCCGTCGCTAATCGTTTATTAAATAAGCCTGACTCCAGCATTGACCAAGCCACTCACGAGTAGCATACGAGTGACTTGACTCATTTAGACTTCAAGATAAGATGACCAAACTTAGAAAAATATAACTGACAGAACTAAAAATGGCACAACCTTCAAAAGCAAAGGGCTAGAATGACACAGGGATAATCCGGTGATTGTCACTCTGACATTTAAGTCAGAACTCAAGAATATATATGAAAATTAATAGAGAGAGAGAATGTTGAGATATCAAAAAAACTTGCCCCTTCCAATTATGCATCTTTTCTTTTATGTCTTTCCTCACCTATTCCTCTCCCCTAACTTTAATGATCTTTCCATCAATGCCCCATTACGGCTGCCTTTAATGACTTAATTGAAATGGCTAACGGTTAATTCCTTCTAGCCCTCATCATGAGCATTTACTCTCATCAAACGCCACATATTTCTCATTAATTGCCCTCCTCGTTATGCATCCGATGGTAGTAAGATCCACAAGCTATACCTGGAGCACTCAACCAAGCGATCTAATTAAGTTCGCCTAAGACAAAAACTACCTATTCTGGAGGAATTCGCCGCTCGGGAAGAGGCAAGGCCCTGCTCGCCCGAGAGGAGTCCTCCAGAGTTGCTCCACAGCAAAGAGGTTCTATCTACGCGGGAGGCACCCCCATGCTGTAGGTAGGGTGAGCTGGACAGATCAAATCCAATCGAGCGGGCTCTTGTGCCTATGTGGGCTTGCGTTACGTCGGCCTTACTTTTGAACTATTTGGACCTGCTTTTAAACTATTTGGACCTTCTCCATGGATACGTGAGGTCATCCTATCATACCTCATCCGTTCCAATCTTGCTAAGGTTGGTGTGGTATTGATTCTTTGGTAAAAGAGATGGAGAAAGATCATTCTCATCAATTAATATTTACTTTATCTAGTCGGAAACCTCATCCGTTCCAATATTGCTAAGGTTGGTGTGGTATTGATTCTTTGGTAAAAAAATGGAGAAAGATCTTTCTCATCAATTAATATTTACTTTATCTAGTCGGAAGGCAATGTGAAAGAATTGTCTCATCAATTAATATTTAATTAATATTTACTTTATCTAGTCGGAAGGCAATGTGAAAGAATTGTCTCATTAATTAATATTTACTTTATCTAGTCGGAAGGCAATGTGAAAGAATTGTCTCTTGTGGTGGTAAATGGTAATTTGCTCGCCCCAACACTCTATCAACCCGTCTCATGCTCAACACGAAGGAGATAAATCATGGGGGTTACTAGTCCGGATGCTATGGTTAGTGCGTGGAGAGGGCGGACATACTGACTTTGTCAGATTTTGATTCCAGACCTCGAGATGGTAACATTGTATACGCTAAGCATGAATTGATCATGTGAAAATAAAAAATTGTTTGTTGGCACCATCAGACCTTTGTTCCAATCTTGCAAAGGTTGGTATGGCATTGATTCTTGATTAGAAGTGGAGGAAGAGAGATTTTCTTCACACGCAACTGCATGCTGTACCAAAAAGATAAGAAAACACAAAATCCAACTATTATACATGCATATGCAATAATATAAATTAATTATAAAATCATTAAACTCATAATATGAAATTAAAAACTCATATATAATGAGATTTTCTTCCTCTAAAAGGTGACCCTCCCTTTACATGTTTTTATGGAGGTCTTTCAACAGGATTTGTGCCCAATTTATTAAGTTAAAAAAAAACAGTACTCCACTGATTTCATTCTTCTAAATGTACATTTCGTGATTCTCCATTTTATTGCAAAGTGTTATTTTCACATACTTCATTATTAAAAAAGCTTGCTTAATAATGACGGTAAAAATAAATAGCATCAAAATAAAATAAATCAATCTAGTGATCAACATAACGTAAACCTTTCATTGTCTATTCATACTTCAACATCACATCAAATTTATCATATATCAATTCATACTTCAAAAGAACAATATCTTGGTCTGTGAAATATTTTCGATAAAACTTCATTGCAAGTTTACAAATACCATCATTGTTAATTGAGTCAAATAAAATTTTAAGATCTAAAATAATACTAAGAAAAAAAAGTTCCACTACTGGCTCATTGAACTGATTATTTAATCAATTTTATTAAAATGAAATCTATTATGCATTAAAAATTTAGCCGGACAAGTGTTCTTTAGGTCTCAAACTTAATATTAAATTAACGATTTTGATATCAAATTTTTGAAAAGACTTTTATAGTTCCAAAGTTGAGGGTTTATCTTTTTTTAGTCCTAAATTTTAAAAATAATAATTTTAATATCATGCAATGGAAAATGCATCAAGTTTATTTTTTTAAATAATTGTAATTGAATATTATAATCCAATTGGGAAGTTATATCTTAGAGGTTTTCAATTTTTAAATTTTTTTAGTTTAAACATTATCATCTAATTGGGAAGGTAAATTTTAAGGATTTTTCATTTTTAATTTTTTTTAACTTAAACATTATAATCTAATTGGAAAAAGATAAACCTAATTGGGAAGCTCTGTGCTAATCAGCAAGCTTGTCAAAATCGCAGTCGATGAAGCGCAGAGCAAATGTACTCAGCTACTGCTGCAACAAACAATGCCACCTTTATACCAGATTCATGATCGAGTGTATCGAATCACCGATAACGTGAAACTCAATGGAAAGATTAAATTGTGTGCTTTTTAAGAGCTATGATAAAAAATGTGAAATTATAACGTGAAACTCAATGTTAATGACATGATATTTTTCGTGTATATATTCGATTGTCGCTTGGACACCGATAGCGACCTCCAATCGCCGCCTCGAACAAAATTATAACCTGGGGGGCACGGTGAACCCGTCGAGAATCGCTACAATTAGAGTGACATGTTATTCAATTTGAGTTTTACGTTAAAAATTTATATTTTCTATCATTTTTTATTTTTTAAATTATATCGAGTAAAACAGAATTAAATACTCTTACTTTCCTCTCCTTTCCTTGGTGGCACAGAGTACACTGCAGCTCTTTATAAGAAAAGGTTTCACAGCCACTGAAAGAAGGCAAAAGAGGGCAGCAAGAAAGATGGCGCTAGCCTCTGTGCAGAGCAAGGTCTCGAAATCGTAGTCGACGAAGCGCAGAGCAAATGCACTTGGCTACTGCTGCGGCAATCAATTTCACCTTTATACCAGATTCACACTCGACTGGATCGAATCAACAGCGACTTTAAAGTACTCGAAGCGCGGATCGAAGACTCTAATCGGTCTACTGCTGCTGACAAAGCACTCGAGGCTGGGATCGAACAGGTGACATGCACGTTTCCTTTACTTTTATGACTTAATTTATTGTACTGCTTGTTGGGATCGTACAGGTGCTAGCCATAAAACACTTATAAATATTTCATGAATTAATTATACGTGTTGTTAGGAGTTGTAAGGATGCAAACTTAGTCCCATATTAAAAATCACATGGTTGGATCATAGGCTTATAAGGAATAATGTATCTCCATTGGTATGAGACCTTTTGGGAGAGCTCAAGAGCAAAACCATGAGGGCTTAGGCTCAAAGTGGACAATATCATGTCATTGTGCAGATATCCTAATTCCTTTTGGTCTTAACAATTGGTATTAGAGCCTTCATGATCTAACCATGTACGTTAAGCCTTAAATAAAGGATATGTGAGCTCCCGTGTCTTGATCAAGAGGACAAGTTCTAGTTACGGGACCGAGGGGCAGAAAGTCCTGGTGGATCAGACATAAAAAGCGGAAAAGATTTCTGCTTGAGATCGGGATATGTGGTCCTTTGTTTGAGGGGGGATTGTTAAGGGTAGCAAGAGTGTAAACTTAGTCCCACATTGGAAATCACATGGTTGAATCATATATCTCCATTGGTATGAGGCCCTTTTGGGAGAGCCCAAAAATAAAACCATGAGAGCTTAGGCTCAAAGTGGACAATATCATACTATTATGAAGATATCCTAATTCCTTTTGATCCTAACACGTGTATTTCTTAATTAGGCGAGGGAGATAGTCTTCAAGATAGAAGACATCATCGATGATTACCACTATCTGATTGGAAGGCAACCGAAATGGAAAAATTGGTTTTTCATGGCATCGTACAGTCGTGCTAAGGCTTGGAGTGGTTTTGATTCTCAATTAGAAAAGACGGCGAGAGATCTTTCTGAACTACTTTCAAGATTAACAATAAATCGCAACGAGGATTCAGAAAGAGACGGCAACGAGGATTCAGAAAGAGACACACATCATTATCGAGATTACTCACCTGTGTTAATTGATGAAGATGATTTAGTGGGGATCGGAACAAATAAATCTAAGTTGGTTTCATGGCTGACTAATGATGATACTTCTGGGAATATGACAGCAATTGCAGTATGGGGAATGGGTGGTCATGGAAAAACTACTCTCGTCTCAAATGTCTATCGCAATGAAGTTGTGAAGAGTCACTTTGATTGTCAGGTATGGGTTACAATCTCACAAACTTATAGTGTGGAAGAACTCCTAAGAATAATGATCCAGGAAATCTTCAAGGGAAACAAAGAGCCTGTCCCAAATGGTATCACTACCATGCAAGGATTAGAGTTAATTGGCATCATCAAAGAAAGTTTGCAGCGAAAGAAATATATAATTGTGTTAGACGATGTTTGGCATGTAGACTTGTGTAAAGATATTACTCACATTTTTAATGATAGCCGCAAGGGAAGTAGACTTGTTGTTACCACCAGAATGCATGAAGTAGCAAGGATAGCAAAGGAAGAACATATAATAGAGCTGCAACAACTTAATGAAGTAGATGCACGGATTTTGTTTTGCATGAAGGCATTCAAAAAAGGGAACACTATTGATTGTCCAGAGCTTGAGGGTTACGTTCGTAATATTTTGAACAAGTGTCAAGGCTCTCCATTAGCTATTGCTTTAATTGGCAGTTTATTATCAACCAAGGAAATGAGTGAAGGATGGAAGAAAGTCCATGATGGTCTTCATTCGGAGTTTGAAAAAAAACCTTCGGTTGATGCATTGGAGAGTATTCTTAACCTTAGCTTCAATGATTTGCCTGTATGCCTAAAGAATTGTTTTTTATATTGTAGCATCTTCCCCGAAGATTATCTAATAAAAAGGAAGAAATTAATCCGATTGTGGGTAGCTGAAGGATTCGTGGAGGCAAAGAGCAATAACAAATCGATGGAAGAGGAGGCTGATGACTATCTGGCTGAACTTGTGGATCGGTCCATGCTTCAGGTGGTGCAGAGAAATCATGTTGGGAGGCCGAAGGGTTTCAAAATGCATGACATTATAAAAGAGGTAACACTAGCAAGATCTAAAAGAATAAATTTTCCATGATTCTTAATGGTCCACAATTAGTTTTGGACGATCAAACTCGTCGGCTTTCCATCCAAACAAATGATGAATCCTTTGATTTTAATTTGAACATGAGCCTTCCAAGACTTCGCTCTTTTGTCGTGTTTTCTACTTCCAATGTTAGTTCAGGTTCCTTAAGAGCAGTCTTGATCAGTTTCAAATTGTTGAGGGTGTTGGAGCTGGAAAAAGTTGGAATCTCCAACTTACCAAAAGAAATTTCAGCCTTGTTTAACCTTCATTATTTGGGTTTGAGGGGTACAAAAGTAGAACAACTTCCCAACAATATCCAAAAGCTCCAAAGTTTGCAAACACTCGACCTCCGTGATTCCAATATAGTGAAGCTCTCACGAGGTGTGGCAAAATTGAAACGACTTCGGCACCTCTTTGTGACCGATATTGAAGTTGAATTTAGGGGATGGAAGTGGAAGAACCTACAAACTCTGAAATATGTTAAAGCAAACGAGAAGCTTGTTCAACGATTGGCAGATCTGAAGGAGCTCCGATCATTAAAAGTTAAGGAGGTGAAACAAGCCCATTGTCTTCAGCTCTGCATCTCATTGACTAAGATGAGCAACCTTCGTTCTTTAGAGTTGTATGCGAGAACACAAGAAGAACTCAACTTTGAAATGTTAAGTGTTCCACCTTCTCCACTTGAGAAGTTGGATTTGTCGGGGAGATTTTCTAAAAGCAAAATGCCTGGATTTATTTGTTCTTGCAGAGAACTCACACATGTGAGACTGTTTCAATCTCAGCTAAACGAAGATCCACTTCCTTCACTCGGACAATTGCATAAGCTAGTGGAGTTAAGATTGTGGGATGATGCATATGACGGGCAAGAGTTGCACTTTAGAACAGGTTGGTTCTTTAATCTTAAAGTGCTTTGCTTGAAAGACTTGAAGAATTTAAATTGTATTGTGATAGAAGAAGGTGCCATGACAAATTTACAAGAGCTATTAATGGGTGATCTTAGAGAATTAAAGATGGTCCCTCTTGGCATCCGTTTTCTCACCCGTCTCCATAGTGTCACTCTGGATGGTATGCCTGAGGAGCTCGTGGGGAAATTAAAGGAGGAGCTTGGACATATTCCAAATATAATTATCCAGTAAATCAGAAATTAAATTAACTTTTCATATTTGTTTACGCATTAAATAGCCCTAAAGGGCATGAGCAAAAGTTGAAGGACAAAAGTATGGGGTATTTGTCTTATGTATATATTTTGTAATATTATAAAGTCAATTATTGACTTGCTTGCTGTGATTTTTTTTAATAAAAAAATCGTCTCGTATTCTATTGACTCTTCTCTATCAAACTTAGAAATTATTATATTGAATAGTAATAAGAGAATTAGTTCTAAATCAAAGAATTCCTTATTCATGGTATCTCATAAAGCTAATTAAATAGTATATAAAATAATCTATGTTAAATACATGAAATTTGAGGGGTTAAATGCATAAAGATCGAAAATTAAATCACTTGGTTTTTAATAGCCAGAGTTGAAGGGTTTATTTGTAAAACTTTCAACATACTTACAAAAATTTTCGCAACTGCCACAAGCCCGATTGCATCGCCAAATCCTCTCCTTCTTCCCTCTCTCGCCCACGCCATTCGAGACCCATCACCGTCCCTTCTTCAGCGCCAATCGCTGTCTTCGCCTTCCCCTCTCTTCTCCTACTCTCGATCCTCCCTAGCGAAGGCTCAGGGAGACAACGATTGGCGAGTCTCCCTCCTCGTATACGTTGGTGTCGCGCCCTACCCTAGCTCCGATTGTCGCCTTACTATTGGACACAATAGCGCTGCCCCAATTCTCCCTTCCTTTTCCGATCTATTTTGAGCAACCGAAGCTGACCACGTCAGCTCGTGAGTGTCGCACCTTTCCGGATGGGTTGAGCCAGCCAAAGGATCAGCGCCGTTTGTGATGATAGTTGCCGGTCTCTGCCTCCACTTCGGCCACTGGAGTCCTCGCGAGTCATGTGCTTCTCGTCAGAGTGATCAACTTCTCGGCTGTCCTGATTGTTGCTACCACCTCCCAACTGATCATCATCGGTTGCCATGGGGTTGTAGATAGAGCAGGAACTTTGGGTAACGAATCTTCCTTCACTGAGTATTGCTTGTTTATTCATAGATTGGGTTTCTGATTCAGTAGACTAGTTGTAGTGTTGATCTTGTAGCAATTCTAAGGTGGAATGAGATTTAGATTTGGTTACCTGGTGATATCAGTTCCTGAGTTTGTAGATCTTGTATGGTTTGGTTTAGTGTTTGTGTGAGTTCTTTGATCTTGAGATGCTACTGCCATGAGTGCTTGAAGTTTTGGTGTTGATTGTGGTTTTGATACTAGTCGTGTGCCAATGGAGGTTAATGTTTTGCTTGGGATTATCGGTTTTGGAGTCCCATTTTGTGTTGGAGTTGGTATTGGGTGGGTTAAATCAGAGGATGAATTTGTACCCTATGTTGTGGTGGTGTCCCTTGATCTTCGTGTGTACTGTGAGATGGAAACCTATTCGGTTTATGTGTTTCATGTTGATTATTCTAGTTTAGAACAGTATGCTAGGATCTGTGGTTATTTTGATCATAAGAGGGGCTCATGCCGTGGGTTACATTGAGTAAGGATTATTATTAAGTTAGTGTTTAGATGAGTAAACCATTTGATGGTTGGATTGTTGGCTATGGATCTGTTGTTGATTTTAGCTTGTAAAATTATAGTAGCTAATGTGATGTGGTGTTTGGATCTTGTTATGTGATCGTTGGTTTGATACGGGGTTTGATCGGACTAGGATACTATGGGATCACTACATCAAATTTCTATCTTGTTTGGGTTTTGTTCCATTTGGGATAATTGTGATGGATTATAGTTAGGGTTTTTGTTTAACCAATTGGTGAATGTTATCTTTGTCGTGAATTCCGGTGAGAAGATAAGTTGAGGAGGGATTCGATGTGTGGTAATTGGTGTAGCTATTTTCTTATCCTGCGAAATGACCTCTTTGGAATGGGTGTCACAAATTGGTCGAGAGCTCCTTTGAACATGGTTTAGTTTAGGTTATTTTTGGATTAATTTTGGGAGATTTTGATCTTGTATTCTGTTCTAGCATGGTTACTGCCATGAGGTATGGTTTGGGATAGGCCTTGTTAGGATTAGCTTTCGATTCAATTATGGAATTGGAACTTCTTGTTATTTGAGATTTAATTAAACAGATGTGGTAGTTGGGATATATCCTAATTTTGTTGTAGTAGATTGGCTAATTAATTAACTATATAGATAGCTAAACTATGTACTTGGTACAGGACTCTGATTTGATATGAGCACTTGGACGTGAGATTTACTTGGATAAGTTCTACATTTAAGGTGGATACTTCTCCTTTGTATCTTGTAGTTTATTGAACTTAAATGCATGATTTATTTTGTTTTCGAGTACGACTACTTTATCTTATCTTTCTCTTTTGATATCATCATTAATATTTTCGTTGCTTGGTCTTTGAGCTACTCAAACTTATGTTCATACAGTCTCATCTGTTGAATTTCTGATCTATAAAGTATCGCTTGTATGCGACTACTTAGGAATGATCATTAAACACAACTGAGGTTTTTGGTTGGCATTAGATACCTACCCAGTAGATTAGTTGCATGCTTATTGCTTCTGGTATTTATTTATTTTACCATTGCATAGTTGTGACCTGGTTGATTGTGCATATTGGTATCATGCACCATATTTGCATAGTTGCATGCTGACGAATATCGTCTACCTTATGGTTAAGCTCGTCATCAGTCATTTAGTTTCTCTGCCCACTCAACCACTCATAGGTAATGGTAGTTGGTAAAGTGTGAGTAGACGTCCTGTTGTGCCACACTCAACCACTCTTGACACCCTCACCATTATTTTCGAGGGATAGCAGAGCTATTGGTGGCTCTCCCTTTTTCCTGGGGTTTTGGAGTAGTTAGCTTTCCAGCATCCTATCCACTAAACCACTTATAGTAGTGGTAGTTATTGGAGTGCGTACAATTGTCACAACCCCTACCCACTCGGCCTCACAAATGATGTGATGACGGCTTGACTGGCGTCAGGGGTGACACATGTCATTGCATCACGTGCATTTATTGCATCATGTGCATTTATTGCATCTTGCATTTTCTTATATTTGCTGCATTTGTATGAGCTATGATTGTTGCATTTGGTTGACATACATGTATGGTTTATTATGACACTGTCATCTAGTTTTACACATATCTATATGTTATTTTGTTTCGGAGACTATATACTGTTGTTTCTATTTACTTGTTATTTCTTTTATTATGTCATACATTTATCTACTCTTATATCCGCAGAGTCTGTCCGGACTCACCACTCCTACCATCAAATTCTGTTTTAGGTAGTCGATAGATGTGTTACTTGGAGCCAGGAGAGGATCCAGTTGTCAGTCTCATTGTGCCGAGCGTATTAGTGTTTTTCCGCATTGTCTTTATTTTCTCATTTACTCTATTTTCCGTAATGTTTTATTTTCGCATTTGCTTTATTAGACGGGTATTTATCATTTTAGAAACTTGTGTATGGTATCGATATGTTTGTCATTGGTTTTTCATTAGAGTTTTAATTGGAATCTGTGATTCCTTTTATTATTATCTTTATACTGCATGGTTGTGGAGTATTTTATATTTGTGATGGTTGAGCCATATTATGTGTGAGATGATATGTATAAATGTTCTAGATTGTTCGCCGTATAGGGAAGATGTCCGTTTTTCGAGCGAGCATGGACCTCTGGGCGCATGACAATCTAGAACAAATTAAATTTTAAAATGTGTTTTAATTATTAATTTAAATAAATAAAATAAGAGAATTATATGTCTAAATTATTTTTTAATTATTATATCTTGTATATCATTTTGTAAGCTGTTGTGATTTCAAAATCACTTATGCTAACTACACAGGGAAATAATTTAAGTCATGAAAAACTATATATATATATATATATAAACCAAAACCTAATATCTAATAATTATTTAAACCAAAACCTAATATCTAATAATTAGTCATAGTAAACAAGTCTGCAAGAAGATGATTAAAATCAACATTTCAAAAAATGTTTATCAATGAATCAAATTAAACAGAATTTAAATAATCTCCAGATCTTTGAGCATCTTGAACTTGCAATGGCTTCTTGTGTGACTGCAAAAGAGTGTCTTCCTCGATAGATCAATTACAGTCACCGCGTCTTCGAGGTTGCTTTTTATTAGAACCATGTCAACTGCTTCTATGGCGATATCCGTTGATCCTGTCGCGAAGTGAGTCGGACGCCCTTACAGTTGAGTGAGCTTCTGGGGAGAGTGAGGTCGCTGAGGTGGCTTAACGAACTGGATCACTCCTAACCTGCAAGACAAAGACCGTTAGAACCCGCCGGGAAAAGTCCCCGGCCAGGCACTCCAACGGTCATGTCAGTACACGACGGTGGCGATGGAAGGCAATAGAACAGTATGAAATTGCACTATCGCGCGTACCTAGAAAATGCGGAGTGAGGAGGTATATGTAACCGGGAAACCTGACAGGTCCTGCCCCGCCTACCACCTGCTGTCATATAGCGAGGACAGGGTAATGCATGCCCAGGGGTGGCAGGATAAAGTGGCACATGCTGTATTAAGGAAAGGGGCACTGTCAACTTAAGGGTTGGCGCGTTGGACGCCACTCGGCCTGACACCAAAGCACGTGGTCGAGGTACGGGGGACAAGATGTGGCAGGAAGATCAATACCTCGGTGAGATATCCGCCACTTGGGACCAGGATGGCTCCGGTCCTGTGCCGACCCCGTACTGCTTTTGGTAGTCTGGTGTCAGGGAGTGGTTGTGCCGACTGGGGCACTGAGTAACGCGGCCGGCTGAAGGCCTATGAGGGTGCCGACTGGGGCACTGAGTAACGAGGCCGGCTGAGGGCCTATGGGGGTGCCGACTGGGGCACTGAGTAACGTCTCCTCCAGTTCGGGCTTACCCCTGGAGCGTGGGCCGCCACGCGTCGGCGGGGAGCCAAACCTAGATGAGTCTTAGAGCATGAACATCCTACTCAGGATCAGGTGATACAAAAGCGCGTGGGCCACGACGCGTAAGTCGAGGGACCTGAGCCCACTTGATACCTATCCGACGGGCTCTTATAGCCCACTAACCATCTTCCTTTTGACTGGGCGCCAGGCTGCCGGGCCACGCTACACGCAAGCTGGCCCGGGATCATAAGCATCCCCCTCAAGTCTAGTCGAAGGAGGCACGCAGTCCGACTGACTGGACCCTGCACCTGGACCGAGCCTGGCGCCCCTCGGAATCCGAGCGTATTTTCGCATTTATTGCCGCCTCAACGGTCGGAGACCCGCCTCCCTAAGCCATCTGCGCTCGCCCCCCTCCCCCCCGAAAGGGCAGGCTGTCGTCTATTGCGAATGTTCTACTTCACCTGCATTCCGCCACCTCGAACATTACCCGAGTCTGATCAAACGGCTTCGGTTGGGTCACACGTTTTTCCCGGTTACTCATCGGACGACTGGCACTCCTCGCCTATTCCCATAAGTGAAGTCTTTCGTCTGCCTGTTCTTCTTCACGCGTTCGAAACTTCTCATTGTTCGCCGCTGCTTTGAGTATCGCTAGGGTTTTGGCAGCTGCTCCTCCTTGGCTTTCCTCCGACGGCTCCTTTCACCGATCAGCCTCCCGTCTTCTTCTTATCTGATGGCCTCTTCCTCTGCATCTCCATCCCCTTCTCGACCCTGGTATTCCACGATGATAACCACCCTCACTGCCCACGACCTGGACCAAATACAATCAGACTTCTTAATCCCCGCCGACCACCGCCTACACCTGCCTGAATCGCACGACCGCCCGGATTCTGCCCCCTTGGGCTACATCGCTTTATCTCGGGACCATCTACAAGCTGACCTTCGTTTCCCCGTCCATCCTTTCATTTCTGCCGTCTGCGACTACTTCCAAATTCCCTTACCTCAGCTAGCCCCCAACGCCATACGTCTGATGTGTGGCTCGACCATCGTTTTTTCACTTCTCCGGATTCCCCTGGCACCGGAGAATTTCCATTATCTCTTCTACCCTAAACAGCAAGAAGCGGGCGACTTCTTCTTCCAGGCCCGAGCCAAAGCTTCCTTCCTCCTGAACCTGCCTACTTCGAACAAGGGATGGAAGGAACGTTACTTCTTCATTGGGCCCATCCCAGCCCCGGGCTGGCCCACCACTTGGGTCGAGGGACTTCCCGTTTTCGAGACTCTCCCTAGATATTAACGTACTTCCGCAGCTTACTTGAACGTCATCACCGAGCTAGAGGACAGGCACTTCCACGGTGGACTTCTGCTAAAGGAGGGGATTCTCTCCACCTTTGGTCTTAGCTCGAGCCCCGTCCCTTCTCTGTCTGCCGTTGGTAAGTCTTATGGTATCTTCCATGTATATCCCTTAGCCATGCACGAGCTTATTTTATTTTCACAGTTTCCCTGCTACTGTCTACGGCTCTGAAGGGAGGCTTCCGGATGGACAAGGCCGAGCTACAGACTCGGATTACCTCTATGTTGGCAGCTAGAGGAGGTACTTTAGCGAAAGACGTCTCGGCCAACCCGACCCCGACTGTACCGGAGTCGATTCCCATTGCCTCCGAGACCGCTCCACCTACAACCGTCAAACCGCGCATTCCTTCCAAACGTCGACGAGCGTCCTCCCCGACAGGGGGCTCGTCCCACCCTTCTTCCAGCAAATGTCTGGAGAAGAAGAAAAAGAAAAAGAGAGCAGCTCCCGAGCCAGAAGCCCTCTCTACTTCCATGGCCATCGTTCCCTACGTGGCCCCTGCTGTTGATTCCCTTGCCGTCATTCCTGCTGAAGACTCCCCCGTTCGCCTGCCCGCAATTACCCCTGCCATTGACCCCAACATTGATGCCGCGGCCGATCCTCCTGTCACCGATCCTCCTGTCACCGCATCGTCCGCCGACCCTTCTGCCGCCTCCAACACCTCCGGTACGTTGGTGTCTGACAGGTCGGGAGTCCCCTCAACCGAGGGTCCGGCCGAGGACCCAATGATGCACCTCTTGGTGCCCACTCGAGCGGACCGCCACCTGAAGATGCCCCTGGGCGAGCAACCCGAGCAACACCAGGATCTGCGCCTGTATGGGTCGGTAGCCGACCGCTATGCACAGGGGTTCGAGGAGTCCTACTTTCGGGGCTCCCGTAACAAAGCCGATGCCTTTTTCCTTAAGGCCACTCAGGTATGTATAGACGAACTAGGTCTTCTACTGCACCCTTTATTTCTGATTTCTAAGACCGGTGTTCCTTTTGCAGTTCGTAGGAGACTGCCATGGTGTCTCTATGTCTCTCCTAGCCCAGAGCTCAGCGCGGACTAAGGCCGAGAGGGAGGTGAAGCGCTTGCAAACCCAACTGGCGCACTCCCAACTAGTTGCTGACGAGCCCACACTGAACCACCTGCGAGATGAGGTTCGGGCTCTGCAAGAACAATTGGCTTGCTCAGAGGAGCAACTTGAGATGGCACGCGGCCAAGTCGAGACAGCACAACAAGCCACGTCCCAAACAAACATCCAGCTTTCCACTTTGAAGCACGCCGAGCGAAAAGCGCGAGCCCTACAAGCGGAGGCTCAGGCCGAGTCAGCCCAGGCGAAGTCTGAACTTCAGAAGGCGTCTGTTGCCCTCAACTCCCTTCGGGCTCAGCTGGAGACCAGAGACGCTGATGTTTTGGCCCAGTCACAAAGGATAACTGAGCTGTCTTCAGAACTCTCTTCCAAGGACCAATTGTTACAAGGTCAAAAGGAAGAGCTCGAGCAGCTACGGAAAGAGAGGTCCGAGTGGGAGGCAGCCAGATCATAGCTGAATGAGCTTCGTTCCCGAAGGGAAACCGAACACTCCGAGTGGGAGGTGGCTAGATCGGAGCTGACTGCACTCCGATCTTACAAGGAGACCGAAGACTCCCGATTGGAGAAGTACAGGGTCGAGTGCATCAATGCCCCCACTCACATGGCTGAAATCGCCAGACGGTTCATGGATGTAATGATGCCGCAGGGGCTTAACATCGTCCGTCGACTCAGGTTTGGCGGGTATTTGCTTCCCGATCTGCCCCCACAGCAGTGCGGCTTGAGGACATGTGTGAGGACTTGCCGAACGTAACCGATGAGCCATTCAAGTGAAGGACAGGCCTTCTGTATTTTTTGCCTTTCTTTTTTTTTGTGTACTTGTGAGGGTGATGGGTTCCGAGCTATGTAACATTTTTACCTCGCCGATTGGAACATTTTCCTTCCCCTTCAAACCTCTCAAGCTTGTTCCTTTTGTCAAGTTGTTAGCGATCCGAAGGATCGTCAGGCGGAGCGCTCAGCTCGGGATGCTTCCTTACTGTGTAAAACCGCTGAACTGGGGGACTTGTGGGGGGCTGACCCGCTTGCGAGGGTTTAGCCACTTGGCTGGGTTGAAACTCGGGGAGCGTGGGTCGCCACTCGGCCAGCCAGGCCCAGAACCAAGGGATTGACGGGAGCTGGCCCATTTATGAAAATCTTTCTGTGTCTGTCCTATCGGGGCGATTCGTATCTCCATTTCTGACAACTGGGCGATTGAACATAACGAGTGTGAAATGACGCATCGGGCAGTGAGACGTCTATCACCGGTCGTGAATACCTCGGGCGACGAGCAGCCCTTGCGCATTTACTCCCGCTTTAATACTTCTCAACGCTTCCCCACCGCGTGCCCGACCGTCCGATCTCGCGAATTACCGAGGCCTTCTGCGAATGGCCGAGATATTTTTCCTTCTCCTATATATAGGCAGCCTCTGCCATCTTCACTTTCAACCAAGAAAAACCAGTGGAACCTAAATTGTCACGCCCCGAGAAGCCGCTCGTCCGATACCGACCGGACTGCCACTCCCTCGACCGACGGACAATTCGGAAACCTATCCTCTACGACCATCCCAGATGATTGTACCTCAGCCTATAGGGCTGGAACAACCGTCTGCAATTAACAGAAACGAAAACGACGACAAAGCTGCGTACCGGTACGACTTATGACAAAAACCAAAACGAAATCGAGGCCTCCATGGCACACAAAAGTACAACTATCCTGTCGTAACATAGACGTCACAAAAGAGTATAACATACCAACAGCGGAAATGAAAAGAAATACAATGAATAAAAGAAACGGGTACCAACATGTACCCCAACCAAAAGACAGGCAAAAATCGTCTCGGAGACACATGAACTGGGACAGGCTGCTGAACAATCCAGACGATCATCCTGATAAGAGAAAAAAACATAGCCAACGGGGTGAGTCCTAAGAACTTAGCGAATACCGTCTAATGTGCATAGGAAGAAATAATAGCAGCAAGTCACCGTCAATCTATCTATCACAGTACTGAAGATAACTGCAGTAAGAAGAAATGCAGAACTGAACCATAAGCAATAAAGGGACTACATACCTACCTGCGTCGATCCCAAACCCGGTAGTATGCATGTCATCCAGGTGCAACAATCAAGTGCAACAATCACAATCAAATGCGTCAATGCACAGTATGCTCATGATGCAGCATGGGTCACCCCTGACGTCTCGGTCAATAATGCACACGCGGGACCATATGGGTAGGGCTGTGACCTGGTCTTCCCTGCACGAACAGACGGTCGATAATGCACACGCGAGACCGAATGGGTAGGGTCGGAGACCATAAACGTACCCCACCATCGGGTGAAGTAACGCTCTAAACGTCCCTCGCTATCATCGGATAGGTAGGGACCGGAGGTAGGCAAGTACGGACGACCCCATCTCCAAAGCCCTCACAGGGAGGCATCAATAGGGTCAGTCGTCCCCTATGCTACGTGCAATAATGATGCATGTCACTATCCCATGCATCATCCACTATCTATCCCTGCTGTCATCTACATGATATGCAGTAGTCCAGATAACCGGTATGCACCAATACCTAAATTCTAGCGTAAGGTATAAGGTAAACTGTGCATCATCAATCCATACAGAAACAGTAAGCAGTAAAGCTAACGGATACAACTACCTAAGCAAGAGCACAGAGATACAGATATCAGATATCCCTACTGCTAACTATGTCTAACTATGCATAAAAAGAGGTACCCGCCTCGATATGAAGAAGTCCAAGCGTCGAGAACCTCCCATCAAGATAATATCCGCGGCGCAGATAGCCGCGACACTCAGTATCCTGCATCAAAGACAAGTAACAGATACAATTTAGCTAATTGTATAATTTACAAATCAGCTAAGATAGACACTACTAATATTGGGATCAACTCCTAGCCTCGAATTAACCCAATTCACACTGAGCTAACCTAATCCACTTTAATATTACAACCAATCGAAACAAAGTACCACTGTTCCCTCCTCCAGTCCCTACTCAAGCCGAACAGAACAAGCAACCACTCAGATCAGAGCATCACACGGCAATGGAGAGAACAAGCTCAAACCCTAGATTGAACCTCATTTCAAATAGCAAAGCTCATCCAAAATCCTTCATAGAATCCGCTCAAATCGAAACCGAATCAAACTTCAGATCAGATCAAACCAACAAACATCAACCACCCTACACCCCACACTCGGCTACACCAAGCAACACAGAACACTTTACTTAGGAATTGGATTCCAAATTCGAGATCAGAGTATGAATCAAAAATCGAAATCCCATAAACTAATCCCTACTCATCCGATCGAAGGCCCCGCAGATCCCTAAACCAATTCACCCAAGATCATTGCAGAAGAAACTCAAACGAAAGAAACAAGAACAATCTGATCCTACGAAATTGGAATCCAAAAGTCCCTGCTCAACCTAGATCAATAGCTTCGGATATCACCACCTGAGAAAACCCTAATCCCAAAATAATAGCATTACCATCGCCACACACATGGAAGAAGAGAAATCAAACTCACCCCGTGTGTATACTGGCCGAAACCCTCAACCCCGAGGGTGGGTGTCCGGCATGCCCTACCATACAACGCCTCAAACGGTGTCATCTGTATCGTCGAATGAAGGCCGTTGTTGTAGGCGAACTCCACCAAGTGCAACTGGTCCTCTCCACTGCCCCCAAAGTCCATCACACACGAGCGCAGCAAGCTCTCTAGAACCTACAAGGTACGCTCGGACTGTCATATGTCAACAGACGAACAACTAAACTGAATCGCAGCTATGCGCCTGTAGTTCGTAGGAAACTCCTACCATATTCCAGAATAATCTCTAAAATCTAGTATTCTTCCTATCGTATATCTCTACTAAATGATCCATCGAGTCCATCCTACGGATCGAAGGAAAGTGCATAGATTTGGTTAATCGTTCAATGATCACCCAAATCGACTCGCGTTACCTCCATAAACCAACATACTAGGTTTTCTCTCGTAGGAAAATCTTTGAGAGTAAGACCGCTAGTCTCTGACACTCCCTGTGGGTTATGAGCCCACCACGTTACCATTGCGTCAATCGACGTATCAATAGTCTGAATATGAAGACTCTCAATGTCTTTTTCCATGTCATTCCGCTAACAGAAACGTTTCGAATCCCTGTACACTCGGGCACATCCTGAGGATATCGTAAAACTAGGTAAATGCGCCACCGAAGTAAATTCTCCGGAACCGGAAGTAATCTCAAGACCGCACCACCTATTACGGGGAGCCGCTCGTCCGATACCGACCGGACAGCTACTCTACCTCGAACACACCGAGGGTAATAATCTTTAACCAGAGCACACCCAATCTGATCGACAAAAGTATCCAATCATCCAAAGGTAACAACATGTGCTCATATACCCAGTCAAGAATACATCCGGATGTTGTCTACGAATAGTAACGGCTCATCCCAACCTCCTAAGGCACCAGACTCGAGCAATCCACATGGTGGCCAGATCATCGGTATGCCCGTACAACATACCAAGGGCATAACTGATCGAGGGATCATCGTCTAACCATCAGCTACAACCGAACAACTAATCAACATCATCCCTATCAAGGGTGCTCAACCCTAGGATCACTTGTGCCACATCTATAATCTGATCCTCCCGATCCACACAAAATTGCGCAGATTGGGTTAATCACTCATCGACCACCCAATCATGTCATAACCCCTCCTACCCATATGGTCCCGCGTGTAAGTGGGGATAAAATGCTTGAGAACTCTCAATAAGCATTCAGCAATATACCACCCTCTCCCAACCCTAGTCGCGGCTCCTTTTTCCCTAAGCGATTGGCGCCGCAACCTTCTTTACAATTCTTTCTTGTTCACGCGATCAAACCACCACCGCCCATCACAGGTATGATGGGACCTGTAGTTTTCCTCTTGGTGAACTTATTGTTGAAGGCAAAAGTTTGCTTGGGGTTGTTAATGTTGGAGCAATCTAGGTACCTTGGGTTTTGATATTTGGGCAAAGGTTTAAGTTAGGATATTGTTGTATTTGATATTGCATTGTGAGAATGCAGGATACAAGTACGAAGGAGAAAAGTCCAAGTGACATCTTGGCAAGGGAAACCCGACAATAAGGATCGAGGCCGAAAGAAGCTCTAGAAGGCAAGGCGTGAAGGACAGAGAGACATCCGAGGGACGCAAGGCTGATGGAGGAGGCTAGAAAGTTAGGTCTAGGTTGGTCAAGCGAAGATGAGTGTTAAGTGACTATACTCGGGGTTGAAACCCTAGGTATAGGGTTTGGACATACAGTCGTCTGTTGCTTGGAGTAGTCGATTGGTGTTGGGCACAGAAAGATCAGTCGACTGATCCTTTGTGCACTCGACTGGTGTCGCATGAAATTCCAACGTTGGGCTATAACGTTCGAGTTCGGGTGGACCAATCGACTGGTGTTGGCACCAGTCGACTAGTAACGGCTATTTCAGGGATGAGTTCTATTTAAGAAAGCTCGGTTTGGTTGGGCAAAGGTTGATGAAATAAGCTTGTGTAAAGCTTATTAGTAGTCTATTAAGCTCAGGTGTGTGTGCAAGTGTTGTGGCGAGGTTTCTCCACCCATTAGGAGTTACACGAGCTAGCCGGAGGTCTTCCGGGGACTAATCCACTGATGGATAGGGATCGTCCAATTACGGACAGCCGTGGAGTAGGAGCTTTATCTCCAAACCATGCTAAAGGTTTGGTGTTAGCTGTTTGATTTCCTTCTTATTAGTTAGTTTATTTGTATTCCGTTGTGCACTAACAAAGTGTAAGAAGAACCGCGACTGAAGTGGGTGAATGACTATTCACCCTCTCTAGCCGTACGCATCGATCCCCAACAGTTAAGGTTTGGAAGGTGTAGTAGGAATAAGTTTTCTTGTTGTTGTGGCAATTGTTTGGATCTGTACTGATATGGGAAGTTCCCTATGTATTTTGTTCTCTTTAGAACGTTGCTGTGTGGCGCCGATTTGGAATAGAGGAGGTCCTTGCTGATGCTATAGAGAAGGTAAGAATTTTTGTTAGGTTTGATCTTGAACTGATTTGAGTTGTATCAGTTTGTAACCTAAGCAGAGAAATGAAAGGTTTGGATTTTGTGATCTTAGACTTAGATTTTGGTAGTTCTGGTGTTTTCATTGTGAATTGTTTTATTTGGATTATGTTGTGGACTACTTTTGGGTTAGCTCCTTTGATCTTGTTCCTCCATTGTCGTAAGCTACAAATTGATGTGGGAGTGTTGATTTTGTTAGCTACTGTTCCTGAGTTTGGTTTGAAGTGGAGAAGGGTAAATAAAGGTTTAGTTTTGAGTAATTTGTCGTGGAGCAGTAGAAGTTATATTATGCTTGTTATGGTTGAGGATTTAATTGGTATTAAAGTAGTTCTTTGAGTTCAAATTGGGGATGAGACTTAAACATCTAATCTTGTAAATTGGGTTTAAAAAGGAACCCATAGTTGTTTGGAATTTAATTAAATAAGTATTATGATTAGGATTCATCCTAATCGTGTTTAGTATTTTGTTTAACTAATTTAGTTATTTTATAAATAGCTAAACTATGCCCTTGAAATATGATCTTGATTTGATACGAACACGTGGATATGAGGGTTACTTGGATTCGTTCTATATTAAGGCGGGTACTTCTCTTTTGTTTCCTATAGATTATTGAACTTAAATGCATGACTATTTTATTACTGAGTAAGGCTCCTTTATCTTGTTCTTTGTTTTTGATATCATCAGTTGATACTTTCTTTGTTTGATCTTTGAATTAATCAAATTTATATCTATATAGTCTCGCCTGTTGACTTATTGATCCGTAAAGAACCGCTTGTACACAAGTACTTAGAAATGATCATTAAACACAACTAGGATTTTGGTTGGCATTAGAGATATCCTACCCAATAGATTAGTTGCATGTTTAGTGATTCGAGTATTTATTGTATTGTTGCATAGTTGTCACTTGGTTGATTGTGCATTTAGTATCATGCACCATGTTTGCATAGTTGCATGCTGACGAGTATAAGCTTCCATATGATTAAACCATCGTCAGTCATTTAGTTGCTCTGCCCACTCAACCACTCATCGTGGTAGTTGTTAGAGTACGAGCAACTGTCTTGTTATGCCATACTAAACCACACATGGATAGTAGATGTTAGAGTTGTAGGCAAACAGTTGACACCCTCACCGTTGTTTTCGAGGGATACCAGAGCTGTTGGTGGCTCCCCCTTTTTCCTGGGGTCTTTGGAATAGTTGGCTCTCTAGCATCTTGTCCACTCAACCACTTGTGCTAGTGGTAATCATTGGAGTGCGTACAGTTATTATGACCCTACCCCCTCGGACACACAGATGTGATGTGATGGTGGATTGACTGGCGTCAGAAGTGACACATGTCATTGCATCATATGCACTTATTGCATTTTGTATTTTCTTGTGTTTGCTGCATTTATATGAGCTATGATTGCTGCACTTGGTTGACATGCATATATGTTTTGTTATTTTACTATCATTCTGTTTCACCCAGCCTAGATGTTATTCTTTTTTTTTTTGAGACTGTATATTGTTGATTCTTTCTGCTTGTTATGTTATGCGTTTATCTGCTCTTATACTCGTAGAGTCCGCTCGGACTCACCACCCCCACCATCTAATTTTTGTTTCAGGTAGCAAATAGATGCATTTCCTGGAGCCAGAAGAGGATCCAGTTGTTAGTCCCATGATGTCAAGTCATTTGGAGTTTTTCAGTATTTATTTTATTTTCACAGTTATTTTATTTTTGCACTTTCGTTATTTCTGCATTTTCATTGTCAGAGGATATTACTAGTTCAGTGGCTTATATTTTATTATTGAGTAGTGATATGCTCGTTCATATTTATATGGACTTAGTATTGATTGTCGTTGGTTTTGCGTTTTAATTTGAATATGTGTTCTCTTTTATTTCTAGTTTTTATATTAATATTAATTGCGTGGTTGTGGAGCTTACTTTATTATTGTTATGTCAGCCGTGTGATATTGTGTTGTATTCTATGAGCTATTATGTATAATTATTCTAGATTGTCTGCTGTATAAGGAAGATGTTGTCCGATTTTTGAGGGACCATGAGCCTCTGGGGACATGATATGCAGTGGTAAACACATTTTGATATTCCTCATGTACACTGGGTTCAAAACCTAATAAATTCATCTTCAATGTTTGAATTACTTGGACAGCTGACAACTAGGCTATTATATGAATTGCCACGTAGACTTCCGAATTTACTATGATCATTAATCAAAAATCTTCATAGGTCAAGCTTATCATGGATATCAGCATTATAAAAGAAATATGGACTTTTTCCCATCAGTCCCGTGGGATGAACTGAGAACATGTGTACTAGATCTTACCATGCCACTCAATTGTTAGACGATCATGAGATCATGTGTTATCCTCTTTTTCATATCAGCTATCAACATATATAGCACCCATGTATTACACCATTATATCCATGGGCTAAAGTCTACCTATCCAGAGATTGGAATGTATTGCTTTTAGATAAGTCATCCGTTTTGATTCATCTGTGCTTCTCAATTTATCTCAATGATTGTAAGAGAGTATTAAAAAAAAAATGGAAGGCATCTCTGAGCTTCTTGATTAACATAAATCAGTTTTATTTGTGTCAGCAAGCACATAGGAGTGCTTCTCAGTTTAGTGGTGAGGTATGTGCATTAACTGCCTTTTGACTTGTTCTTAGTATGATTAGATTTGTTAGGCTGCTGGAGTTTTTGTAGCCACTAGTCCTCTTGAAAGTTAAGAGCATTCATGCATGTGAAGTGTACATTATTTTCTGACGGTTCTGTGCATATAGTCCATGTCCAAACAAAATCTTCTAATGTTGCTGTTCATGAACTCACAACATAGTGAATCAAACAAACACAATTACCAACATGGAGTTGGCCAACTCGAAATCCAAAGTGATGTACTCGTGTATCCATATACTTCATGCATTTTTTGGATTAATTGTTAAATTTAGTGTCTCACTGAATCTAGAAAAAATTTTAGTTTTAATATATGTGAATATGTCTTTTAATTCTATAACAATAACTATACTACAATATCGGCTGAATATATTGCATGATACTTTTAAAAGAAGTTTTAATCAATTTAAAACATCAATGTATGACTTATTTGATTATTGAAGAACCAAAATATACCTTTTTCATGAAATAGGCAATCAGATTGATAATTTTATTGACTAAAAACCGGTGGAAGATGTATTTAGGTTTCAAATTAACAATATGTTCAGTTGTTACAAAATTAAAAGTTCTATGAAAATTCAAGTTTGTTGTAGATCATCAAAAGTCACGATGAATTCAGCAATTATTTCTTTTCTATATTGTCCATTATGGTGCAATTGTAGCCAGGCTATGGTGCAACGGAAGGACGATTAATTATCATCCTAAGTATCCGTGTTCGTTCCCCAACTACAATGTATTTTGTAAGAATTTTTTCTCCAAATGGGACTCGAACTCTACGACACTGGGCTTCTGGACCGCTCGCCGCCAGTGCTTCCTAATTTATCTTAGCGGCCGGTTGGAAATTTTCGTAGGACCGGATTAATCATCCGAGGTTCGATGTTAATTACCCAATCTCGTTAATCATTATGCTGCAACTGCTGTCTCATTCTTCTCCGGCTCCTTCTGGGGATTATTACAAGTTATATGTTGATGGCCAACCCTCCTCATCAGAGCAAGATGCAACTGCTAGTGTCCTTTTCCCATCCATGTTATTGTTAGAACAGGTGGGTGTCTAGGGTTCTTGCGGCAATGCGGTCCCCAAATCGCTTGCTAATGATATAATAATCTTTGCATGAATGGAACAGCTCCATGTTCTTATAATCCGGATCATTAATTGCCAGGCAGATGGAAACCCCATCATTTATTCCTATCCGATCAAAAATGATACTGCTACAAGCTCGATGTTTCTGAACCCTGAAAAAGGTAGGGTAACTTGGTTGCTCCTCCGGTTTTCAAATCTTCCAGTTGAATATAAAGATGGCTAAATAACCACAGTGATCGATCTCAATTTAATCAGTTGATACAATCTAATTCTTGAAACATTGATGAAGGCTGAAGGTTTTGCTGCAGGTGCTAAATGACAGGTGCCTGAAACAGGCATGCGTTGGCCATGGCCGTCAAAGAAGACCCAATAGTCTCCCTCTCATTTATTACTTACTTCATTATTTGGCCATAAAATAGGAACGATTAATGGTTTTATGCAACTGGAAGCTGTAATATTCCTCTGCCACATGATTGTCCACCACCAATACAAAATGTGCCTGTTTCCACAGGTCGCCCATGAAGCAATTTGCAGCCGACTTTTCTGCTCTCTGTCAATGATTTTTTGCACAAACAGTCTCGGCAACCATAATTAGATGGGGAAAGTCATATTTTTCGTTTTCAGATTAGAGTGTACATTTAATTTGAATAATGGTTGATGCTGTGAGTCCAGGGACAGAAGGTTATTGTTTTGATGGTTACATGCCAATGAGAAAATGTGAAGGAAGAAGAACACATAAGGTTTGCATGATGAGAGGCACATGGAAGATGAGTAAGAACAAGAGGGCTGGGTGTCCCACTCACATCTGTCCAAGGAAATGTACCAAATTCACGTCCCGAGGAGGAATTAAATATAAGAACAATCCATTCCGAGTCCATCCCCATTGGAATCTTCAACCATACTTGGGATCCAAACCCCATGTCCATGCCATTCTAGTTTCCTCCCATTCTGAACTCCCTACTCTGACACATTTCTCACGTTGCTTCTATTGAATAGCAACAAAAGGAAACTGGAGTTACAGGAAAGCGAGAAGGTTCCTTCTTTATTGATTTTGTTTATCGTACTGCACCCGTCACAGGAAGAGACTAATGGGCTAAAGTTGCTTCCTTTTTGTATAGTTTTCTTCTCATGTACCTTTCTCTGTGTGGAGGCGTACTTATCCTTTGTTTATGTTGCGGTTGGGATTGGGAGTCCAACCCTGTATCTTCCATTATTTGGAGGGAGCCTGAGTTTGGCTGTGGATTGTTGCAGTAGGCTTGTTTTGATAGAGGCAGCGTTAGGGCCATTGACAGTTTAAGTGCTGCCTTGGGAATAAAGCCTAGTTCTTAGTCCGAGTGCTTCAGTTCTATTGCAGATTTTGTTGCGAAGAGAAATATGTCAGCGAAGTTTCTGCAAACAATTGGGGATGACAATCCGGAGTTGCAGAGGCAAATAGGGTGCATGACTGGAATCTTCCAAATCTTCGACCGGCGACACATCCTCGCCGGGAGGCGCCTGAATTCTCATAGCAACAACCACAAAAGCCATTCTTCAGGTAACATTTTGTTCTTTTTAGCTTCAGCAGAGGGATGACTCTGTTCTAGTTTTTTTTTTTTTGTTTCCCTTCTGCTGTTTGTTTCAAAAACTTTGAGATGATGAGTTAAACAATATGAAATTATGAGAATATTATTTCTGAATTTGTAGTTCTAAAATTAAGCTAAAGCACTAAACCAGAAATGTTTGCCTTTTGTCCTTGATTACTGGGTACTACTCTTCATGAATCATAACGTGCCATTGCTTGTTCTCTCTCATTTAAATTTAAAACTTTGCAGTAATAGTTTGAAAACTCATATGAATGCTGATGGACCTTGAAACTTTTATCCGCAAGCTGGATTTGGATTTGTTACATGGTCCAGATGTCTATTCTTGTCAGGTTCTGCTTTATACATTAGTTCTATGGACCTATCAGATATGTGAAAACACATGCAATTGTTGTTACGTTTCCTTTTACACCACCTACAAACTGTACATTCTGAATTAGTCAGGGAATAAACTTTTTTATAATCGATCAACTATCCAAATCAAATATTCTACTTGTGTACGTAGGACATGCTCTTTCAAGCAGAAACTCAGTTGGAGACTTGAGAAATGGATATTCTCCTCAAGTTGTTCTGGTATGTATGATTCCTGGTAAAGATCTTCTGTTTGCTAAATTACTTGTTCGTCGTGATTTTGTTTTTGTTTTTTACCCCTTTTAGGGGAGAAGTCCGGGGAAGAGTTTAAATGAGAATCGAAGAATTTCAATGGAGTCACCAAGAATTTCGTTCTCTTCTTCATCTTGCTCATCATTTTCTTCTCTAGACTGTAACAAGTCTATTCAAGGAGAGCATCCCTCCGGAGATCAAATCTCGTATATAGAGCGCACTACTAAGCGTTCACCAAAATTCAAGGATCATCACATTGATGCAAAAACAATGAGCTATAAGCCACTAGTTGTTCCACATAAGTTACCAATTCAATCCAATTGCCGGTCTTTGAATTTTCGAGATGTCGTGAAGGAGGAGACTAAGAACCATGTGTTGAAACATAAAGACTCCCCAAGGAGTATTCAGCTGTCAAAGTCGATGGATGCTTTGGATTCCACTGGTTTTGATGGAAAATCGAAGATGCATATTGATCTTGGAAAATCTATTCGAATTCTAGTGAAGCCTGAACAATCTTCCCAATACTTTACAGAAACTAATGAACCACCAAGAAGATCATATGAAGGGAAAAAGACTTCATTGTATCCAGTTGCAAAAGTAGCTCCCAGATTTTCGTATGATGGAAGAGCCTCACATCCTTCTTTGGATTCCCAAGAAAGCAGCAAATTCTCACCCAAATTCAGAGAGTTTCCTAGGCTGTCATTGGATAGCAGGGAGTGCTCTCCCAAGAGTTCTAACTTTGATTTTAAACAAAAAATTGCTCTGAAACAAGCTGATCGGGACACCGTCGGTCATCGATCTTACATGGCCATGGAACATCAACCAGAACTGGGGAATTGTCAAAGGCCTCCTAGCATCGTTGTTAAACTCATGGGCTTAGAAGCAATGCCCAGCTTGAGCCAAGATCAAGTGGTTTTGGATGATACTACTATCAGAAATTTCTGCACACTCAATACCCAGAAAGAAACAAACTTCCTCTCAGAGAAAACCACAACCACGAAAGATGATAAAGAGGATCTGCTGTCATTCAGTCACAAATGCTACATCAAGGAACCGATTAAGCCACATCAGAAAAGGCCTGATTCTGTCATCAAACAAGTCTCAGTTTCAAAGGTTCCAATTGAACCTGCTCCTTGGAGGCATCATAGTAAGATTCATGCTCCCGAAAAGATGACATCTGGTGTTCGCAAAGCTCACATAAAACAGCAAGTAGAGTCTGTCTATAGTGAGGTAGAGAAAAGGTTGAAAGATCTTGAGTTCCAGCAATCCAACAGGGACCTTCGAGCACTTAAGCACATATTGGATGCTATGCATGCAAAGGGACTATTAGAGAATGTTAAAGGTGAGGATCAACCTTCCAGAACTTCAATTCACAGTAATTCTCCCAGAAGTGATCAGTGTTTAGGTTCCACTGGTGCCCAAAACATGGTTGTTAGTCATCCTACATTGATGAAAGGAGAAAAAAGTCCAAGAGCATTTCAATCACCAATAGTCGTCATGAAACCTTCAAGATCTTTTAGCAGGTCAGGTATATTGCCATCTCCTTTTATTCCTCTCAATAGCTTACCGGAACTTAAAAGGTTACAGACAAGACTTCCTAATGACAGAAAGATTGATTCACTTAACATCAGAATATGTGAAGACAAAGATCCTGAGTCAATTGACAGAGAATCTACTAATCAATATCTCCAGTCCACACCTAAATGTTGTGCAAATATGTTTCATGCCTCACCTAGGCTGCAGAGGGAAATTAGAGGAGAGAATGGAAGTCTAGCAAATTCATCGAGTTCTCTCAGCCCTAGATTACAACACAAACAGCTTGAAAAAGAAAAGCATTCTCGTCCACCACGTCCCTCTGCTCAATTCCATAAGGCCCCAAAACAGACTGCTAATGTATATTCTTCAGAATCAGTGTCTCCTAGATTCAGGCTCAGAAGAAAACCAGACCAAGCACAACGATATGATGATCAACTGAGTGATACTAGCAGCGGGACAGGAAGTCTAACTCAGCAGGTTGATGAAAAATCGGATGCAGAAGTAACAAGCTCCAACTGCTCTGCTGAACTTCGCTTTTCTTCTCAAGGTAAAAAGAATCCATCTAGAAGAGCTGCTAAAGGTGCTTCATCTACCTTGAAACACAAGGTAAGTCTGTTCCTGATTTACTTCCATTTGCAAGAGGAAAAAAACTTGGAAACTTTCCTTTGATTTAACAGTAAATGAGTCATGCCGTCTGCAAATATTCCCAGTTCTGCATGTTTTTTAAGTATTACATTTGCACATGGAACCAAGATAAAAACTGTGGCTGGCTTCAAATAAACTAGTTCTTAGATGGAATAATGTTAACTATCTTGTACTTATTTTTAAAGTTTTAATGTCTAAAATTACAGTCTAGCCAATAGATTTCTCATCTATTTCCACTAGAAACAAAGATTAAGAGACCATTAACTCACAAGAAACTTCAGAAACAATATTGTTATTTCTCACTGATTTTTTCCCACTTCTGAAGAAATCACATACTTCAAAAGATACTGCGGGACCAGCATCAGCGGATCATGAGAAACCAAGCGCAATCCCTGTCCTTGATCCTTCAGTATGCCAGGATGAGTTGCCCCCTGAAAGAACATCTTCTAATGCATTCAAAGGTATTAAGTCAACCAGTTTACTCTTTCTATTTCAACAATAGAAGTTGGTAGTCTGCATACCAGATATCCTAGATACGATATAATCTATTTCACCACATCAAACTGTGGCTGCAAGTAGTTTTTTAGGCTTCAATCTGACAGAGAAAATGTGGTATCCTTTCTTAAACTTCTTACTAGATGAATGTGTCCAAATGATGAAAAATACAAAACAGACAAGATTGATTAGTTGATGCTAGTCTTTTAGTTCCATGGATTCTTTATTGCTAGTCAAACTCTCATCATCGAACAGAACACTAGCAACTAATGCAGTTGTTCCATCTTGCAATATTATAGAATTACAGACAAAGCAACTAACAAATTTTAGTTATATGCTTATAGCCTCAACCAAACACAACTTGTGAACATAAACATATTTCCTGCTACTTCCATGGGAAACCACTTTAGATATTTACTTCTAGATTGCCATTTTCTTCTTTTATCATTTCTTTTCTTTTGAAGGAGAATCAAAAGGTCATTACAATCTACGAAGACTATTTAAGCACATAGTTATAGATTAAATATCTTTATACTCCATGCACCAAATACTGATTAACATGTAACCACATGAATTATACAAACTTGTGGAATAACCAAACTTTTTTATTTTACAGATAACACGATTCAAGATTTAGGTATTTGTTGCAGTCCAAACAGCAAGCATGATGCTCCATCACCCAATTTAAGCTCTGGATTGAATCAGAAAAAGCTTTCAAATGTTGAAGATCTGGTTCAGAAGCCGAAGCACCAAAGTCCAGACCCTGAAGAAGCTCCAGCAACTGACCACGTTGCCTTGTTGTGTGAAAATCCGAGCACGGACCATCGATATGTTTCTGAGATACTCCTAACCTCTGGCTTCTCATGTCAGATCCAACAACCAGGCCCATGAGCATGCCTATCCAGTTACACCCCGACTTGTTCCACGTCTTAGAGCAAACAAAGGCTGCAGAAGAAAATACTAATCCAGAGAAGATTCATCGGAAGCTGATATTCGATTTGGTGAATGAGCTTCTAATTCTAAAGTTGAAGATTGCAAGCTCAAGCCCTCTGCCCAACAAACTTGTTCAAGCCAGGCATGGCAGGCTTGCCAGTGGCCAACGATTACTGAAAGAGCTGTGTTCAGATATTGAACACCTCAAATCTGAGAGCTTCACTACTGACAACCACAACAAGGGTGACGCCATGATATCATGCGAAAATATACTGTGGCAATCAGAAGATTGGCTTTATTCTAGTGCTGAATTACAGACGGTAGTCCTAGAGATAGAGAGGTGTATATTCAGAGATTTGATCGACGAAGTTGTCAGTGTATATAACTTCAAAATGTAGCCATCTTGTCTCAGGATAAGTCCTTCGGTAATAAATCAGAAATTAAAATTTGAAATTGAATTATGATGTATTATTGAGGATTTTTTTAGAAGTGGATTTAAAAATATTAATTATGACTTCTCTAATTTATTTTGATGGCAGGGAAAATTTAGTAAAATTCAAATATATATATATATATATATATTCTTGACCCCGAAGTCACTTTCACCAACTAGCACTATTGTTATGTGCACTCGGTTGCGATTTCGATATCCACTAACATCGCAACATATACATTCATGATTTATAAGAATTATATATCCGCATAAAAGTTCTTTCACTTGTGTATTGGCAAAAGCCACATATCATACCATATTACACGAAATAAATATCCATATTATTATATAGTGTTGAAATCACTGATAAGATTCTTACCATGGGGTCTGACAATCTATTTTTTTGGACATGAAAAATAAAGAAATTATTGAAATGATCTGTTGCTGACCACGTGCGGCCTGCGCCGACCGATCAGAAACTCATACTCATCAATCGAAGGATTGGTCGATCGTCGATGACTACTATCAGCGGCTTCGGCCGCCACCCCGAACAAAACTATAACTAGAGGGTGGTGAACCCGTCGGGAACGATTGAACCCGTCGGTAGCGGTTGAACACCATACTATAACCAGAGGATTGGTAACATTGGTCGTGCACCTCGGTCATTGAGTCACTGGCTGCCATCGGAAGTCCTGATCGGTCAGGGACCGATCAGGAAGGGCGGTGCACGTGCGCGGTCTGTCGATATATAAATTATATATATATATATATATATATATATATATATATATATATAACTCAGGTTTTGCTGCTTCCTGCCAAATCGGATCGGATCCAAGGGGAATCTTCATATTTTCCTGCTCTACCTTTATCAACCGTCAAAAATTAATCAAACGATGTATGTATTTTATCATATTATTAATTAATTTTGGCCCGGCCCAATTCCATGCTGACTCCTGAAACCGCCGCCTTGCTCCTGAGTCCGGTCCTGCCGTAATGCCGATTAGGGTTTTTGTCAAGCTCCATCTCCCTCGCATCCTCCTCGAATCGCTTCCTACACGTTGGACCTCAACCCATAACACTCGGTCCTTCTCGAAAAGTTCCACTCGTCCTGGAGCAATTCTGTCAGAATCCTCGTCAGCCTCTCACTTCTCTCGGCAAATTTCCATCGCCGGCCTGTTGCTGAGGTACGGTTTCCCCCAAAGCCAACTCCACGAGTTCTTCCGAAAGCACAGATTTTTGATGAGTTCGTCGCCTTCTGATGTCGAGAAGTGCATTGGGATCCTCCTATCCTACGGTCTGAATCAGAATTCTCTGGTCTCGGTCATTTCATCCTGCCCTCGAACTCTAGAACTAGGGTTCCTCGCGAAATGGAAGGAGGGATTCTCGGAACTAGGAGGATGTCAGAATCTTGCTCCTTCGTTCGTGCAGAGAACACTTGAGCAGTCTGCAAAGCTCAAAACTGAACCGAGTGATCTTAATTATGCTGTGAAGTTCATGAAAAGCCTGAGCTTGAGTGGTAAGACCATTTTTAAAGTTCTGGAAGAATTTCCTTTGGCGACCATCAAGCATTCTGGAGATATTAGTCGCGCGATGGATATGCTAAAAAGTGTTGGATTCAATAACGAAGATATAGATAGGATTTGTCATCTCTTTCCTGGACTCTTAGCATGTAATGTTAATGGCAGGTTGAGACCTTTGTTTGGAGAGCTTCAAGATTTGAACTTTAGGTTGGATGAGGTAAAGCAAGCATTTCGCAACCACCCCAAACTGCTTCTAAGCATGGAACATGGGGAGCTGACTCGGTACCTAGATCTCTTGAATAGTTTGAAATGCAGGGTGCCAATCAAGAAGGAGATCCTGAATAACGGACGATTAGCCGCATGCATCAACGTGAAGATCAGAGTGGATTTCTTGTGCCAATATGGTTTGATCCGTCGCGATGCTTTCAAGATTTTGTTTGTCGAACCAAGAGTGCTCATTTATGACTTAGAAGATGTGGAAAAGAAGATAGACTTTCTGATTTCCACGTTAGATTTATGCATCAAGCACCTAGTTGAATTTCCTGATTACTTGGGTGTGAATTTTGACAAGCAAATAATCCCACGCTTCAATGTCATCGAGCATCTAATATCACGAGGAGGACTATGTTTTAATGTTGGACTGAAGCATCTAGTGAGGCTTAGCAGGCATAAGTTTTATAATTTTTTTGTGAAGCCATATCCAGAGTGTGAGAAGATTTTTGGGGGACTGGTTAGGGAAGTAAACAGCCTAAACCGAGACATCCAGTTGGCCTGTGGAAACTTTTAAAGCCCGAGAAATTCACAGATACAAAGGAGGATGTGAAAAATATGAAGCTTTTGATGAAATCTCTGGTTTAGTATCGCTGTGGAGTCCTCCTTGATAATCGTCTGATTAGTGAGATAAAAAATAAGAAGAGATTTGGCATTAGCAGGTAAGACTGGCATTGTACTTTTGTAATCTGAAATTGGTGGCCTCAAAGAGATTTGGAGATCTTCATTTATGTAAATCGCCAATTTAACATCGGCTACAGACGCACTAGAGGGCATCCACTTCGCCAGGAGTCACGCTCGTGAGCTCAAGCCTTCTTCTTCTTCAATGGCAATTTGTATTCATCTCTAAGTTCAATTGAATGAAGGTCGTCTTAGGAAGTTTTGAGGGTTGTGGCAGGTCATAGAGGCAATTTGGTTTTGGAGGAAGGATTGCCTGGTGGTTGTCACAGTAATGCTTAGGATTCAACCTTTTTAGGATGCTGTAAATCCTATTTGTCTGGTGATGCATCCTGATACGCTTTGCTGAATCTGTACTACTTTCGTCTGTGGTTGCCTGAATAAATTAGACATTGAGTGGCTGGCTGAGTCCATCCTGCATCACGAACAACTGCAGCTTCAGTTCGTACAAGGGCATTCGTCTGTAATATTGTTTACCTTTAGCATAAATTATTTTCGTTAGCTCCACTAAGGCTAGTAGTGGTTAACTGCATAATGTTATTTGGGGGTTATTATGCGGAAAGTTGATTTGTTATTTTTTTAAACATTTGCGGTTAAATCTCTAATTACGATGAATTTTATGAGAAACTTTTCTTTGAAATGGGGCACGTAATTGTGTAATATTGGGCTTCTGGATTATTCGTCGTTAATACTTTTCGATTTATCCTGACGGTCAGTGAGGAATTTTGTTAGGTCGAGTCGGTTATCTTAGATTTAATATTATCTAATCTAGTTAATTTTTGCTGGTCAACTATAAAATATTGATCGTGTGAGATTTTTAAGTTAGTGTATGATTTTTATTTAGAAAAAATTATTATTCTCGACAAATATTTTTAGGATATAATCGAATTGATTATCCTATGATAGATTTATAAAATTGAGAAAGAATTAAATTATAATAAAATTGAAATAATTATTTTTCCATGTGATGATTAATTTTAGTTTTCTGATTTATTCCCTGAATGATATGGAACAACCGCGGAAAACTATCATATTGATAAATTTTATCTTTTGTAGAATTATTATCTTGACAAACATAGTCAAGATGTATTTAAGCAGTCGACAGTCGACGAGAATAGGAATTAAATTTTATCTTTTGTAGAATTATTGTTTTGACAAACATAATCAAGGTATATTTAAGTAGTCGACGAGAATAGAAATTGAATTTTATCTTTTATAGAATTATTGTCTTGACAGACATAGTCAAGGTGATAGTTAAGTAGTCGACGAGAATAGGAATTGAATTTCAGAAAGCATAATTTTGGAGAAATATAATTTTTCTCACCAGTTATTGTTCACTCATCGTCATTTACTCCACCATGGGATTGATGATGACATCTGAGATAAACAAGTTACCTATATACGATAGTAAAAGACGATTCACTCGCCCCTACTAATCTATCTCAGGGTCAGCACGAAGAAGATAAATAACATAGCTATTACCCGGATATTGTGACTAGTGTATGGAAAGCGCAGGCACACTGACTTTGTCAGATTTTAACTCCCAGACCTCAAGGTGGCAATACCCATGTATTAATCATTAGTCCATCTCATAGGAACACAAGTTACCTATACATACGTGTATAGGATCTTGTCAGTCAACAAGGAAAACATCCCTTTACGCATCATCTATTTCACCTTGAGACCGTCCCTAAGTCAATACGGAGAAGATAAGTCAGGGGTACTAGCCTGGATACTGTGGCTAGCACATGGATAGAGCAGACACACTGACTTTATTAGATTTTTACCCATAGACCTCAAGACAACAACACTCACATATTAACCATCAGTCATCTCATGGGACACAAGTTACCTATACACACGTGTATAGGATCTTATCCATCAATAAGGCAAACAACCCTTTACACATCATCTATTTGACCTCGAAACCAACATTTTATAATAGATACATAAACACGCTAGAAAGACTTTGAAATCGTCAAAGATTCACAATTCGATCCCTAATTATAATAAATTTAACAAAAAAAATTCCAAATAAGACGCTCAACAGTAAGATGTTGGAGTTCGAGACCGTCCACCACGAATATTTCCCAATTTACTTTGAGGACCGATAAAAAATTCCCGTAAAACCGAATCGATCGTCTCAAGTTCAACGTTACCCAATCTAATTAATCATTTAAAACTGCCAAAGCTGGATAGGAAAGGTCCCGCGGAAGGCATTCCAAAGTTCGTTTTAGAGGCAACTATAAATCTAAATGTCAATCCACTTATCCGCAAGAAGCAATGGCAAAGCTCAAGTATCGTTATCTTAATCGAAAAGCCCATGGACGGAAGTGATTATCACAAAGATTGCACATAATGATAAGGAAAATGAAATTATATATGACAATAGATTAATATGCTAAAGAAAAACATATCATTTCTAATTAAAAAAACATAAAAGCTGAATTAAGTAACGAAAGGCGATGAATCGGTAAATGAAATTAGTATAAAACGGTAACATATTATTTTAATCACTTTTTTAAAACGATAACAAAAGGCAAACATCATAATGAAACCAAGAATCATGTTAGGAAGAAAACGTTGTTAGTTGTTTTATTACATGGTTCATCTGTATCTCGTAATGGAATACCTCATGCTCCGATCCTGAGTGAGGGGGAAAAAATAGTATCTTTGTATGAGAATCAATTACTGACTTGAGTTCAACTGGATAAAATTCCTCGTCAAAAGGATGAAACAAAATGAGGCCTCAGCTGTTTGGTGACCGTAAAAGCATCTCGCAAGGATCCCTCAGTATATGAATTTAAGGTAAAATGATGGTCTAAGAGAGATTTCACTGCCGCAGAAGGCTAATCGTATCAGATCCCCGTATACCTCCACTTTGAACATGGAGATAACTTGCTGTTTCAAATAGGATTCTCACACTCAACTCTCTTCAGTTATAGCACAAAGCCTCTCTGAAACACCAAGATGATAAAAATTAGAAACAAATTGCACTAATAAAATAACAGAAACAAGATCAATGATCTAGGAAGAAGGTTAGTGAAAGTCCTACAGTTCGAATGCATGGCCTATCTAAAATATTCAATCATTTTCAGAGAAAGAAGAATCTCCTTACTCATATATTCATATGCTACAATCATTGAAGTACCCCATGCTGACATGCTGAAAAACCTGGGACCCAGTCCTCTATAAAAGCCTTTCCATCCATCTTCAGCAATCAATCTTCTAATCACTTGTCTTACATTTGGTTTCTGAGTATTGTCCATAACCTAAACAGAAAATTATTAATTAAACTGGAGGCATCTGGGTATTGTCCATAATCTAAACACACAAATTTTGAATAAGCAGGAGCTATATGGGCATTTCCAAAAACTAAACAGAAAATTCATGATTCAACTGGAGGTATCTGGGTATTTTCATGACCTTAAAAAAAACCTTGACTGAACTACCTTGAAAATAACTAATGTAGAAGCATGAAAAAGGCTGACCGGACAATAAAACAATTCATAAGATAATTAAGGTGAATCCCAGTGAACGGCATCTTTATGACAAATCAAAATATAATTTCAAGAAATACTATTCATTTACTAATTGAGACTAGTGTATGGCATCTTTATCACAAATCAAAATATAATTTTAAGATATATAATTCATTTACTAATTGAGACTAAAGAGGTGATGCTCCTTGTTCGTATTGTATAAATCAAGAATGTTCTAAACACATTCAATTTCAGTTTATGATCTAATGACTAAACTTTATCAGTGAGAATAAACTATTTGAAGTAATAAAAACCAATCCAAACTGTTAAAGTGAAGATGGCTACCTGCAGTCGGGTCTTGATAGTGTCAAGTGGTGTAGTGATGCATGATGCCACAGAAGCTGCAACAACACCGCCAGTTGCTTGAACACAAATTATCTTCAACTGACTAGGAGCAACATTTTCTCTGTCATTGCCATGACCTAAGAATCTGCAAAATTGATCCAGCATAGACTGATCATTTCATCAAAAAGAGATGTTCTGATACAATGTATCAACAAAAGAAGCAGATTTTTCCATTAACAAAATTAGAATTGTTGAGACATGACATGCAAAATCAGAAGAAAATTGACTGACTAAAGGTTAACAAAGGCGTGGTCAGGGGACCTAGGGTTAGAGCCTGAATTTAAACATGTCCCAGGCCATGTTATAGGAAAGAGAAACCAGAGAGGATATCAATGGAGGTTTCCCCTTCTTGTGGGAAAGAAATCCTTGGGAAAAGAATAGGGGACCTACAATATTATTGCATGTTGTGAAAGAACAGGATAGGGGTATTGGATTATTTTATTCACTTAAGCAAAGCCCAATTACTACAGAGCTGTTAACAATTCTCTTCTCTTCTCCCTCAAACTGAACAATATGACGTGCATCAGACATTGGTGTTTCCAGGTTACATGCCTAGAAGATGACCTTCACAAACTTTGTGATGATATAATTTATGCAGCATCTCCACAATAGTAAGAATCCGGAATCCCACCTAATGTCATATCGGATGAGCCACCTGATCTATGAACCATTATGCAATCTATAAAAGAAGACCACGATGACTAGCAAAGAATCATTTAATGATGCTGATAACAGGTGATGTTTTAGATTTGAGAGGAGCAAGGATGGCATGCCTGCCGATGTGGTCAACTATGATAAGGATGAATAAAGACAAACATGCTCATTGGTAAAGGCATCACAAGCCATCCATAGAATTCTAAAGAGTCTCAAGAGAAGAAAAGCAGATATTAAAAAGTTTGTGATTCCAAAGGGCAATAAGATGATTCCCGGAATGCAAATTTTTAGAATAGGAGGATAGTGACAAACACAGATTGACATTATTGATGTTGGATCTGATCCTGTAAGTCCACCCATGCTGTGGAAAAAGCCTGAATTGGCATATTTAAACAAGCCAGACAATACATGAGTGGACGAGATCAAGGAACGCATCATTGGTGGACGAAGAGAGAGTGATGAATCATGATTTCCCAAAAAGAATGAGCATAGAAAGCATTATCTCAGGTATGGTTGTACATGCAATCAAAAGGAAATGCCTACAAATGAACATAAGTTATGACAATAAAGCAAGCAGTATATTATCCACTCGTCTATTAGTTTAAAAAGAATAAGCTTTTCAAATGATTATAAAGGGAGGGAAGAAGCATCAAACCTCCATATAATGCGTTGGCTTGATCCATAACTTGCCCACCACACAGCACTAGAAGGAGCATATGTCATGATAGACAGACCAAATCCTCTGTAAAGTCCCCTGATTCCTTCAGACTTCAAAATTTTGTGAGCAACATCAAATCCACCATTATATTTAGCGAAACCAGAGTATCCTTGAACCATCAACTTTTGGCTAACCTAACAGATATCCAACATATCAGAAAAAACAACAAAAGATATTTCCTTTTCGTAGTACTAAAGATGAATAGAGTTACATTAAGAATGTAGATAATCCCTGAGGTGATTTGATAGAATCTTAAAACTAACAAAGATGTTGGCAAAGCATGCAGATGAAATCCCTAGGTGGTTGCCTGTTGGAATAAATTTCATACCACATCTACAGGAACAAACACAGCTTGCGAGCATAGAGACCCTGACATGCCAGCAATGCCATTAGCTATAGCAGCTTGAACTGGTTCAGAAAGCTTAAATGGATCCACCAGCTTTAATGAAGCCGCCTTTGTCATCTCCAAAGAAGTGAGAAAAATGATCCGGGCAGGAATAGCTCCGGTTATTACTGTCCCAAACCCCCTATAGAGACCAGATATGCCATCAGTCTTCAGAACATTTTTGAAAGCCGCAAATGCATTCTTCTGCACAGCATCTTTTGAAGCCACTTGCATCCTGGTCTTTATTACAGATAGAGGATACAGTACCACAGTAACACCACTGAAAATTCCTGCTCCAACAACATATAACTTGGTCTTGTCAAGCCTGCAGAATAAAACACAAGTTGCAACTATAACAAGAAACTAGAATGACGAAGAAAAATAGGTTGTATAAACAAACAGAAACATAACTACAACGCATAAATTAGGGAGAGATAGTAAAATCAGTGTTCTTGGCATGAACACCTTTCAACAATAATGAAATGGACAAGTAGTAGGGAAACAATAGCAAAATAACCTCCATACAAATGAAAATGAAGCACATCAATTTGTTCTCATCTGCAGCATTTCCCATGGATGTCAAACATTATATCTCAAATCTCATCTCTCAGAACAAACTTTTCTTAATCTAACATCTCAAAGTACAAACCTAATGATTCAATCATAGTTGTTTGTTTATGACAAAATAGATACTATATTTCAACAATAGCCAGAAGTCCCATTTTTTACATCTATCTAGAGCATTTTATTTCAACAAATAGACCAAGCTTCCATATTACATCCAGAACTAGGGCGACGCCAATCATATTGAATCTTAAGTGGGGAGGGGCGGAAATCTACAACATATTCTGGTTATCAGCAAGATCCGGACCCAGAAGACAATAACAACCTGGAATACTCGAAACCCTAAACTTGATGGAAAACAAAACCCAATAAAACATCATGAAGACCCCCAATGGCAAACTCACACCCAAGTAAACAAAAACAAGATCAGCGTATCAACAGAGAATAAACACATAAACGGTGTCAGCAACATCCAATCGCACTAAGAAAGTCGAATCTAAAAGGGAAGAGAAGGAAATAACAGCTTACTTGTCCCAGTTGATCTCAGTCTGATCGAAAGATGGGACCCCAGGGCGAGCGATCTCTCGTGAACCCATCTGCTAACCTACCAGTTCAAATCGAGAAAACCCCGAAGAAGGAGGAAGTGCTCCAACTCAAGGCACTGCGATCAAGAGAGTGAGAAGAAGGAACGAAGTTGACCCCGGAGGAAGCCAAAGGTAGGGCCGGGCTGCCGGGCCGGGCCGGGCACTGCTGCGTTTTCATGGTGAATCGACCTGATATGCTTTAAACGGGCTTGGGTCCAGACGACCCATGCCTCGGCCAGACGGAGCCTGAGCTGCAGTGTCTAGTTTTTTTTTAATTTTAATTATATAGTATTATTATTTTTAAAAAAATAATTAAAATTTTTATATTTACCTAATTATATTTTTAAATATAAACAATATGACTATAATGATATGAATATTATTTTTAAAATAAAATAGATTTAATTGTTATTTAAATTTGGCCAAAGATTATCTATATATCTTTATTAAAAAACACAAAATCGGGTCTAAAAAAAACAAAAAAAAACACACACACAAAATCGGGTTTCAACTCTACTTCCAATGTTTTTTTTCCTAATGAGATATGTTTGGTTTAATTTGGTCTTGTATGGCTTATATATAATAAACTTATGCAGCGAACGAGTGTTGTGTGAACTCGTCCGTGGCAAACGTGATTTCATATTTTTCTTTTTTATTTTATTTAATAAATTATTAGTTATTGATTGTTCGTAGAATCGCGATCCTACACAGGATCGATTTAGGGTCAGGATCGGATCGGTCAGGATCGGTTCGTAAAATCGTACGATCCTAACAAAAACCCTTAAAATGAAAGAATATACAATTTTTATTAACACTATAATGATAATATACAATTTTTATTAACACTATAATGATAATAATCACGTTCAACTTCAAGAATATTCTATTGATTACAAGATGATCCAATTTAATTGTCAACCTATTAGATAATAGACATCTAAAAACGTATCATTTTAGGAAAAAGATATAATATAATATTATTAATCAAAAACTAACTAAAAATAATTAAATAGATGTTTAAATAATCTTAAAACCCTTAGAAAAAAGATATAACATAATATTATTAATCAAAAACTAACTAAAAATAATTAAATAGATGTTTAAATAATCTTAAAACCCTAATACTAACTCTGTAAAAGATAAAAAAATAATAATAAAAAAGACTAATAATCTTCTGAGCTTCTGAAAAGACTTTAAATAATATTTTTTGGGATTCAATCTTAAAACTAACCTGTAGATCTTTGAACGAGTTTCAATTTGATATATTATAGGTCACGTGGTTCAATCCGAGTCAAAAATTATGACCTCTTGAAGCTTTCACCGATCCTACTCCGATTCTGCTCGGATTCTGTCCGATCCTATACGATTCTGTCCGATCCTACCGATCCTGCTGCGATCCTGCTACGAAAAACGATTCTGCACGATTCTGGATCGATTTGTGGCGTAGGATCGTAGGATCGTACGATCCTACGATCCAGAATCGCGATTTTGCAAACTATGATGTCAATTAGATTTTACCTTTAACATTTAGTAGTTAAGTTATAATATTAAATATAAAAAATTTCAAATTGAAAAATTGATTGAGATTTGTACAGCGTTTGCATAGTAAACTCTTTAGCATAGCAAAATATATATAGACACACACAGTGCACCTTACTCCGTTTGTCTATCTCCTAATCGATTAGTAAATCAATTGGGAGAGTCAATCAATTCACCAATCGATTAACATCTTGATTGGGCGCATGCCTCAATTGATTGAGATTTTGCCTCAATCCATTGAGGCATGCCGCGACACCTCGAATCGATTCCTAATTAATTCGAGACGTAGCGTCACGATTAATTGCGGCTGAATTCTGACGGTAATCCGTTAGGAATCTAGTCTTCTTCTCCCTGGGCAGGGGCGGAGCCACCCCAAAGGCTGGGGTGGGCTCCAGCCCAGTCTAAAATTTAAAAATATTAATAATATATATTAAACTTTATTTTTAATTTAGCTGTCTGCTATTAAATATATTTATTTATTTCATTTTTCGTGCCCTAACTTTTCATTTCCTCTCCACCTCTCAGCGCGGCAGTTGTTTCTCCTTCGAAGCTCTGCCGCCGAAGCCGAAGTGCCTAACACATTAAAATTTTATTTTCTCCTTAGACGTTCTCAGCAACCGCCAACTGATACCTTTTTCTCTCCTTCGAAGCACTCAGCCGTCGAATCCTATTTTTCTTCTTCGTCTCTGCAATATCCATCGACAGGTAAATCAAAAACCTAAATATTTTTTTATTATTAAATAATAACTAGCCCATTTCTTACCAGGTTATCAATTAAATTAGCTAGTTAGATGATTTAATAGATATTTATTGAGATTATGTTTTATTTTTGTGTTTGTATTCATTTGGATCGTCATCAATTTGTATTTTATATGTTGGTCCTTTTTTATTAGTTGTGTTTGTATTCATTTGGATCGTCATCAATGTTACTATGTCACATTTTATAGTTTGATGTTACTATGTTATATTTTGTAGTTAACATTAAATGTGTAAGTGTTTCTTGATTATAAAATAGCTGATTATTAAAATTTAAATATTAAATTATAATAATTAGCCCGGGAAGAATAAATTTTCTGGCTACGCCCCTGTCCCTGGGTTCACCTATTCCCCTGAGTTATAGTTTGGGTCGAGTCAGAAGGTTGGAGGTTGCCGATGCTGGGCAGCTAACACACACAGGCGTCTCGATCATGAGACGTCTCAATCAATTTATCAACCAATCAATTGGGGTCGAGCGTCGCGCACAACAATATGGTGCAGAAAATCAGGACTATATAGACACACACACGCATGGTTGATAGTATGCGCGTCTTCAGAGGACTATATAGACACACACATGGTTGATGCTCTGCGCGTCTTCACATGCACAACTGTGCACGACTCCATGATCGAGGTGCTTGAATTGTATCTAGGTGTTTCGATTTTATTTTATTTTTTAATCTCTATTGAGGCACCTGACTGAAATTTAGACATCCGATTCAATTTTAAAAATATATATATATTTTATATTTAAACCCTAAATATATATAATATACCTTATAAAGATCTAAATTTTTTATCTTGAACAATATAACTCAAGAGGGAAGTAACCTTAGAGATAAAATTTTATTAGCTTAAATTTACTATAACCGAATCCTTAAATCCTAAAATCTTAAACCCTAAATATATATAATATACTCCAACGCCAATAATTTTTTATCTTGAATACTATAATTCAAGAGGAAAGTTTAAACCCTAGAGTAAAAAATCTGATGACTTAAACCCAATATAATCTAACCCTAAATCTTAGAAACCTAAACTCTGAATATATATAATATATCTAAAAAATTTTAAAAATAAAAATCCAATTTTAATAATAATATTAATAATTAATAATGATACAAGTTCACGTAATTTTTCAGATTAAATTTTAAGAGGAAATCAATTTGAACCGAGGATGAGGAAGAACATGGGGATTTAATCCCTACAGAATCAGGGATGGAGATTTTTCAATTAAGTAAAATCGGGAAAGGAGACTGAAATGAGAATGTATTTTGAAGGCGGAGATGAAGATGAAAAACCCACCCCTACATTCCTATACTCCAGTTACATATATGATTTAATTTTTACATATAACTAACTCTTTTGCTTTAAATACCTTTCTCTTTCTCATTGCCCCCGCTTTAATATCTTAACTTTTCTTCGAGTTATATTTACCATCGTATATAATTTAATATTTCTATATTTAAATATAAAAAGTAAATGCATATAATTATATATCCTAACTTATGTTTATACTTTATACATACAATCATAAATATATTTAGAGGGTCTTTAAAATAGAAGAAAATTGAGAAATAAATAAATAATCACAATTTATTATTTTTACCTCCCTAAATTAGTCACTAAGACTTTATTCTTAAAATAATCTCAACCCTTATATACAATTAAATTTTAATTAAAACTTAAGAATGATAAAAGAACATCACAACATATAAATTATGAATTTAGTCATGAAAAATATTAAAGGCATCTAATATCTCATATTAAAAATGAGTTAGTAAAATAGATAATTTAATCATTCATATTTTCAGCACTCTAATAAGTTTTAGCAATAAATTATGGTACGTTGAATGATTAAACCAATCAACGGGATATAGAAATATAAACAATATTTCACTCATATTACCATGCATTTTAAAAGACTTTTGTGGGAAATGGTATCATATTTTATTCAAATAAATTATTCAAATAAGATATCAACTATTTATTTCATCTGGCTGAACGAGAAGGCAATCACAAAATCATCTAAAATATATATTATGGAAAATGAAACAAAGATAGAAATATATATTATCCATATACGCACACAGAATGTAGAATATTGGTTAATCGCGTCCCAATAATATATATAAAGTTTTCCAAAAGGAAATAAAGAGAGATTTTTTTAGGCAAGATCTATATTAAAATTAGTGCTAGATTTATAATTAGCCATTAAATTAAGCATAAAACAATTTTTTTCCAAATTATTCCTGTTTATTTATAAGACAAGAAATTAAGTGTATAGTATCTATATAAGGGCTCAAGAATTAGAAGCAAAATACATACGACAGATAAAAATGACTTCTTCTTCTTCTTCTTCGTTGTCGTTTTTTCAGGTCTTGGCAGCAACCACCACCCTGCTTTTGTTGCTGGAAGCCCACCAAGCAAGCGGCTGCTTCTCTGCCATATTTAGCTTCGGCGACTCGCTGCAGGACACGGGCAACTTCGCCCACACCTTCTTCAACACTACCCTCGTCAATCCGCCCTATGGAACCACCTTCTTCCACAAGCCCACCGGTCGCTACTGCGACGGCAGAATCATCCTAGATTTCGTCGGTTCGTACTGAATCATGCATGCATGCATGATATATATATATACACACACGTACATGAATGAATGAATCTAATTAATATATATTAATTAATATTTATTGATATACGTATATGAATTCGTTACAGCGGAAAGCCTTGGGTTGCCGTTGGTGCCGCCCTTCCTCGCCGGAGGGGACTTCTCCAAGGGAGCCAACTTTGCCTTCGGAGGGGCGGTCGCCGTGAAAAGTGACCCCAAGTGGAACTTTACTCTGCCCGATCAAATCGGATGGTTCCAACAATTTGTCCGTACAGATCCATTATTCAAAGGTATACGTACGTATGTCCCTATAATTAAGTACTCCTTTTCTTTTTGGACATCTTCCATGATAATTCTCAAAAGTAGATCTATCATATCAAAAGTTTTAACTGACTAATTCATTTTCATATATTCTTTTTTTTTTCTATATTCACATTTCATATATATTTATTTATAAATTTCACTTTATGATTTTTTATTTTAATAATTAAATATTTTTATAATTTAAATATAGTATTTTCACAAACAAAATATAAAATTTATTTCATATATCTTTTTTTTCTGCGTATGTTATATATCTTTATTTATAAATTTCATTTTATAATTTTTTTGATAATTAAATAACTTTTATAATTTAAATTGGAAAAATATAAAATTTATTTAAATGTTGAAAATAGAGTACGGTAACAAAAATATATTACAATTAATTCATAAAATAAAATACAAATATAGTTAATTATTGGCATTGAATATATATAGATATAGAGTCAGATATGGCTAAAATTTATAAAAATCTTATTCTTACTTTTGGAATAAATTTTTATTTTAACCAAAAATCCAAGTCACTTAATAGTAATAGGTTTAAAAATAAAATTTTATTTTATTAATCTAATAATTTAAACCCCATTAAATATGCCTTTTCGCATAAGTTGAAGACAGACCGCATTTACTATTTCAATATACACGGAGTGCTAGATATGCATAAAAGTCTATTTTAATTAATTTTTCATATATAAATCTCTCCAACATTACTTCATTCTTTTCCCTAGCTAGATAAATATATTCATCTTTCTTTTTATCAAAATTTTAAAATTTTTTACCTCAATTTATATTCTAAATGATGGCTATGGTTTTAATTATTAAATATTATTTGTTTAATATATTCCTAATCTCTGTTTGATATATAATAATCATAATAAATATTAGACCCCAACTTCTTGGCCAATTCGTTGATCGTGATGGGGGAGATCGGCGGCAACGACTACAACTCGGCACTCGGCAAGGGACTGCCTTATGACCAACTCCTTCAAATTGTCCCCCCCGTTGTGCAAGCCATTGGCTCTTCCATCACTGTAAGTAATTCAAATGCACATCACAAATTAAGTCTTTCTATAATTAATTAATTAATGATATATATATGTATATAGACTTTGATTGGACTAGGCGCGAAAACATTTGTCGTCCCTGGCAACCTACCGATCGGTTGCATTCCGGCATGGCTAGGGCAGTATCGCAGTGACAAGCCAAGCGACTACGACAAGAATGGCTGCCTTATATGGATGAACAATTTCTCCGAGTACCACAACAGCCACTTGAGAACCGAGCTAGACAGGCTTAAACGACAATTTCCCAACGTCAACATCGCCTATGCAGATTACTACAACTCTGGAATCAGGATGTTCTCCAACCAAGCCCAATTCGGTATATATATGCATACATATATACATACTAGACTATACTGAACGTACGAATGAGTTAATTTGTAATGTCGTCTGTTGGTGGTACTGTAGGAATCAGTGTGCCATTTACTGCTTGCTGTGGAGGAAATGGGTATCCATGCAACGCGACGGGACCGGTGTGTTCTAATCCACTAAGCTATGCTTCGTGGGAGGGATTTCACCCGACGGAGGCGACATACCACGCCATTTCGGATGGCTTCATCAGAGGACCGTACGCCATCCCTTTCCTCTCGCAAAAATGCTAGCTAGCTAGCTAGTTTCTGATAATTTATAATATTAATTGAATGTTATCACCTACTTGATTTCATTGCCATTAATAAAATAACTACTGTCGTCGTCAAGTTCAATTCCTTCAGATTGAATGTCAGTGGGTGTATGTTTGGGCCCTCAATGATTTTAGCCCAAAGTGTCTGGGTATCTGCATGCATGCACTGTGTGATAGATTGAATTATACTTGATCCGGTTCGATTAATAAATATATATAGCATGGATCATGCGGTGTACCATATATATATGATTGTCCGGACCAAGTTGCACAACGCAATGCTCTACTTCGCGTGTAAGTCCCTACAATCTCGAGAAAAAGACAGCTAACCTAAGAAGACATGCACCAAACGCTTTTCCTGTTAATGAGCTGCTCGTGGTGGGTGGCCATGGCGATGGCCGAGTGTTCAGCCAAAAAGTTCATAATATTAATGATCAGAGTAATCAATCGAGGCCATGTGATCGCATTAACTGTATATTCTCGGTCTTTGTAATCCATAAATATGGATACTTACATATATCAATAACTTACAAAGGGGTCCATGTTGATATAATTAACAAAGAGAGAAACAATATATATATATATAGCTGGAAAAAGAAAGTGATCATATATCTTGGAGATCTGAGAAGCTTTTAATGCCTGCCAAAATGATGTTCATATAAACATGCTGCTAATTAATCTTGTGAATAGAATGGGAAGAAATTGAACATAGAATTGAAATCAGCTCAGCATTGCAGCCTTAAATTCATGATTACAAATCCATTAATTGTCAACCCTTCAAGAGTTCCTGCAAGCCTATAACTCTAACCAGTACTAGCTAACAGTAGAATCTTAATTATGTTTTACAGCTATCTTGTTTTTTTTTTTCACATTTAAGCGATTTTCATGCTCTGAACGTACTTTACTAGAGTCAGAGTGACTAGCTTTAAATTAGATAATATTTGTTAATGATGATGAAACAAATTAAGGAGGAGAAAAGGTTTGATTGGAGGCAGATTGTCAAAGTTTGACTGGATGCTCCATGGAGCCTTGTGCTGCTCTAAACTTTTTTTGCTTTGCGTTGCGTTGCATGTGAAATGCTCTGCGCAATTTAAGGAAGGGTCAATGATCGATGACATTGAAGCAGAAAAATATTTGGCCGCTCATTGCCCCCATTTTGACTTCCTGTTCTCCTTGTTATTTCCTGTCACCAAAATTTCCTTTTTATTAAATGATCAAATGTTACTGTGTTTGGTGCATGCATTCAGTGATATGATCGTATATTTGCCGCAGGCAAAAACAAGACGGCATATCAAATCGAAGCCTGGATCAAACCAAAATTTCACACAGTGGCTTGGATTCTTCCTCCAACTTGTTGCTTGGAAGCATTACAGGACTTACTGTTTTTAACTGCATGTTCAAGCTAGTAGTCTGATGCGACCTCGCGAATTCCACGTCTCTATAAACAATATGAAAAACCCACATGAATAACTACTGTTAATTACTAGCTAGGCTTGCTAGTCGTCTTAATTAAACAAGCCATCGTCTCCATGTCTCTTGGTTTGTAATTTAATATATAATTATATTGTTCGGATCAAATACCGTGGACGATCACATTATCCGTCAGTGAACAAGAATGATGATTTTGAAAAACACTCCAACTGAAGGTTAGAATAGCTAGGAGAAGGAATTTCAACATACCACTCTAACGCTCAAGTTAGAATTTACTTGAGGTGTGAGTAAAGCAAAAAGAATAAACTAGTGAGAGCTTGATGGAGTTGAAAAAGAGTGTGTATGAGAAAATCTCTTTTATACTTACCTTCTTTAGAATTTATATAATTGTCAGAAGAGTTTCTCCAATGATGTATCATTCTCGTATGGGGTTCGTGTTTGAAGGAGAATATTTAGAAGACTAGATCTGACAACCACGTAACTTTTCTTCGTTCACTTGGTGCCACGTGCTCTGAAATATTCGTAATCATTATCGACATCTCCCAGAAAAAACGATCTCATTATTGAGGCGGGTTTGCTGCGTCCACATGTATCATATGTGTTTTCAGTGGGCTAATGTAGGGCATGACTTGATCCGAGGATGAGGAAATGAGATCGATGTTGAATGACTTTGATGATAGATGAAGCCGGTCAAGACAAGGGAATGTTGGCGACTAAGGTCGAGAGCTAGGTATCAAGATCTGTTATTGAGACAGAGGATGTTGACGACCGAGATCGAAAGAGGATGCTGGCATCTAAGACTCAGGCGTAGATGATGTCAGCGACCGAGAGCAAGCCAAGTGGATCTTAGACTGAGACATGGAGGATGTCGACGATTGAGATAAAAAGAGAATGTCAGGATTTGAGATTGAGGTGTAGATGCTGTCGAGATTCGAAGCTTAGACAAAGAGAATGTCGATAAATGAGGCTGAGACATCGACGATATCGAGATTAATTTGAAGTTGAGACATGGATGACGTAGCCGAGATGGGATGATATTGAGATCCAGAGATAAGACAAGGAGGATATCAGATCAATTACTGGAGCAATATTGATAACTCAAGTTGAATCTAGTTGTATCTCGTCTCCGATTAAATTCTATTCCCGGAGATGAATATATTAATTGAATAAGTTCGATCAAATCCAAATCACATTTGGACCGAATCTGATTCCTTTGTATCACATTTAAGTCACCTCAACTTTGGATAAGAATTCAACACGACTTTTAACCGTCTCAAGCATGCACGTGAACCGTAGGATTCCGCCGTATCATTTACCATAACAAATTATAGGACATTGTTCCGGTCTCTCCCAGGCTACAGTTATCTATATATGTCTCGTGCGTGCGTGCATAGGAGGCACCAAAGCAGAAGTCGAACAGGTACACGTGTGGAAGCAGAGTACGCACGTGGGAACTGTCAGAATTGTTGCGGTTGTCCCTATCCAAACTAGCTAGGTCGTGCCCACGAGTGTGCCTGCACTGTCCTTTATCTCTTCTTCAATATAGTTCCTTGCACGTGGGAGAGAGCAGTGCAATAGTAGCTGCTGCCATATATCACCAAACAAGAGCACAAGTACCTCGTGTAACCATTTACGCATAGATACTGTAGTAAAATTAACTCTGTTCTAGTTCATTGCGTATGGTTAAATTGACCGAGTACAAATTTAATTTGGCTGATCATGATCTACTTTTAGGTCAATATAATTTGCTTGGCTTGCTTTTTGTCAATTCATTTTTGTATAGAGACAGACTCAATGATATACCATTAATTTGGCTGGATCGACGCGTGTTATTATCAATTAATCGTGTCTTTTCCGTTGCTTTGAACAAGTAGCTATGCATTGATATTATTTTTTTTTTACTTTTTAATTAAAAAAGCAGAAGAGTCTAATTCATAAGTTTAATTAATTACACCCCCAATAATCATGTAAGATAGAACGTAAAATCAAACGTAGATCGATATTATTACAGGGATCGAGCAATCAACTAATAGAACTGGTGGCAACTAATTTTTTAAATGGGACACGAATCCTGAGATATTATACGTTTAAATTGTCCATCACGAACGCTTCTTGATTTACCTTGCGGCCGATAGAAAATTTCCGTGAAGTTGAATCGATCGTCCGAGCTTGAAAAATTTTCATTAATTAATTATTTTTGTTAGAGAATGTAAGGGTGTAAACTTAGTCCCACATTGAGAAACACATGGGAAGATCATTAGTTTATAAGGAATATGACATCTCCATTGGCATGAGGTCTTTTGGGGAGAGCCCAAAAGCAAAACCATGAGAGCTTAGGTCCAAAGTGGACAATATCATGTCACTTTTGGCCCTAACAAATGGTATCAGAGCCAGGTTGCACATCCAGATCTAATCATGTACGTTAAGCGACCAATTCTAGCTGCGGCTAGGTGGTAAAGTCCTAGTAGGTCAGGTGGACCAAGAGGCAAAAAGTCCTAGTGGATCAGACTTGAAAAGGTTTCCGTTTGTGGTGGGGACATGTGATCTTTTGTTTGAGGGGGAGATTGTTAGAGGTTGCAATCATTAGTTTATAAGGAATATGTTATCTCTATTGACATGAGGCTTTTTGGGGAGAGCCCAAGAGTAAAATCATGAAGATTTAAGTCCAAATTAGATAATATCATATTATTATGGAGATATCTTAATTACTTTTGATTCTAATAATTTTTTTTTGGTGGCAGCTATTAATGCAATGGATCTTCTCTATCGTGACGCAGTTAAATCCATTAATTAAAATATAAAGATGCATTAAAGTGGCCGGGACAGAGATGGAAGAAAAGGACACCGTGACCATGCTAATTTTATGAAACCGAGACCTAATAATAATATGTACATTGGAAATATTTACAAAAGCATCTAAGGTAAGGTGGATATTTATTTACAAGGGAAATGGTAAATTTAAAATTGTAATGGTTTGAGGTGAAATTTATAATTGTAATTTGATGTTAGGTAAAATAACATATGTAATTACATAGATAGAGTTAAATTCAATCTGTATGGGAACATCAACATTAGGGAAAATCAAGAGTTGCCTGGGAATTTATATACATTGATTAATGCTCGGGGTTGACTTTAATTGCCTCTCATTGCCATTTGATAGAATAGACACTCATCTCGAAGTTTATGAATAGGATATAGAAAGCCTCAGGGGTTATGGTGCAACGATAGAGTTACTAATTGCTATCTCAGACATCCACAATTCGATCCCCAACTACGGCGTATTTGCAAGAATTTTCTTTCAAATGGGGCGCGAACCTTGAGACGCTGGGCTGCTAAACCATCCACTACGAGGGCTTCCCGATTTACCCTGAACTTTGCTAACTTGGACTAACTTCAACCCCTATGCCAACTTTGGAATGGATAGGATCTACGTGGACTAGAGAGTAGTAGGATTGATATGAGCTAAAGGGGGGAGGGGGATAAATATCTTCATTCCCTTTTTCAAACTTGATTAGCAACGGATATCTTGAAGCGAAAAATTATCAAAATGTTAATGCCTTTGATTTACGTGGTATTTACTTTCTTGAGGTGACTAATCCAAAAATTCGACCTCTCTCTCGTAGATTCCTTCTTTATTTACTCTGAACTTGCTTATTTTATATTAATATTAATGAAAAATAGGAAATTCCTAATATAAAATTTTATAATTACGACAGAAAAATTTATCCTGTAGTCTACAGGATAGCTTTCTTGAGCCTCCATGCCCTTTTTTTCAATAATTGAAAGTAATTCCTTAACCCTTTCATTCAAACATATATTCTCCTCTGTTAGCTCCTTGATTAGGGTGTCTTCAAGAATGCATTCACCACATGGCCTTACATCTTCTGTGTCATGTCCTTGTGATGTCGCTATTGGCTGTGGAATGTCATCCCCAATCTCAAGGTTCTCAAACAATGTGTTTTCATGTAGGTTAGGAATTATTTCAACAATCATCTGTCAATTACCAAGTACATAAATTTTACTGCTTCTATATCAAACTAACATAGATAAACTAACATAGATCACAGTTTACAATAATTACCTCTTCGAAGCTGATTTGGTTGACAAGGTCCCTTACCCTACTAATATGCGAAGGAATATTTCTCCACTTATTTATTCGGGGTCCTTCAACATTGTATGGTTTTTGAATGGGTACATGCTCCAAAAACTATGCCTACACAAAGTTTTCCAGCCAATTACATTAATAACAGCAAAATATTATAAAATATAATTTAGGTAAATTTTACTCACTGCCAAAAGCCCAGCAAATCCCTTTACATAAGGGAGGTTTGTGGTCCTCTGGTTTCCTTGACTTGATGAAAATAATTCCCCAATCTTAGGTAATTGGGGAGACAAAAATTTATGGATAGCTTCCACCCAGTTGAATCTACCAAGATTGTCATAATCATCTACTATATCTACAAGCCCTAGAGGGACCTTATATGTACTAGACGAAAATAAAACACAAACAAATATATACAAAATATAAAATTTACAAACTAATAACACATCATCCTCTGATTCAACACTTTTAGAATAATGTTTAAGTAAGTCCTCAATTCTTGTTCTAGTAGGTTGTTTTTCTTTTGAGAAGTAAGTACGATAGAGGTCACCCGATGCTTCAGTTGAATTAATAGGGATCGAAACTCCACGGTCCACTATACCCAGTACCAAAGCAACATCTCGTCTGGTGAACGCAACCGGTACACCTGAAACAATTAAAATCTTTAGTTATCATCAACAATATAGGATTCAATTTATTTCTCGTTGGGCCTGAAATGAATTCATTTCAGGCCCAACGTGGGCCTGAAATGAATTTACTTCAGGCCCACGTTGGGCCTGAAATGAATATTCAGGCCCACGTGGGCCTGAAATGAATTCATTTCAGGCCTACCTAGGGCCTGAAGTAAATTCACTTCAGGCCCTCGGTAGGCCTGAAATTATTTCATTTCAGGCCTACCGACCTGAAGTGAATTTCACCTTAAATTCACTCATTTAAATTGATCAAATATCAATCATTTAAGGTCAACTATATCCAAGTTTTATCTTACTATAGATACTGTTTATAATTCATAATTAAAACTATTACCTGAGAATTTAAAAACTTGCGAGGTTGAATCCCAACTTTCAAATATATTTACCAAAATTCCCCGGATATGCTGCAATTCTTGAATGTCCAAGAAAATACTGAAGGGCGACTCTTTGATCTTCGCAATGTGTTGATCTTTTAAAATTTCAAATGCTTCAACAAAATGTTTAAAATGGCCTAAAACACTGCACCAATGTAATTTTTTCCCAAACTCATCTGAACCCTACAGTTTTTATACATTACAAATTTATTCAACAAAAATAAGTATAAACAATATCACAAGCAGTGTTTATTCAGCAAAAATAAGTTTAAACAATATCACAAGCAGTGTTTATTCAGCAAAATTAAGTATAAACAATATTACATACCTTGGTGATTAATGCCAATGAAGAAGACGATGAGGAACCACCCACAGACCTTTTACCTGCCATTATTATGCAAATCAAACATGCAGAAACCCTAAATCCTACTTTGATAGTGCCGAGCAGTATCAACTTCAACGTTAACACTTCAAGCAGCCTCAGGATCACACACTATCACTTTCCTGTATAGGAGCCTAGGTTTTGGTTGGGCGGAGGGAATCGAGGGAGTAGCAAACGACTAAAACACAACTAGGGCACGCACAATGTCCTTCTTCAACAATACCATTTACGTTTTCGCGGTGAGAGATAGAATGACCTTGCCATCCGAACCACATATTCTTATTTTATTGCAAAAGTGGTTCGGATGTCTCGAAAATGGTAATGGAAAAGGTGTATTGTGGCGCCAAGGGTAGAATAGGAAATTCACTTAAAGGGCTGCGCCCTTTGGTAAATTGCCGTATATACAATGCTGCACCACAACTACATCTCCCTTCGAATACACACTTCGGATCCTCTATCCTAAAAAAAACCCCTATCCCGCTCCCTCGACGATAGTCGATGAGTCATCCGATCGCCGATCGGACACTACCGATGGATTCTGATCGTCGTACCGAATCAAATGATATCCTAGAAGAATGGTGAATCGGTCGAAATCGTTATAATTGTAATCTCGTCGGATTCGACGGTGAATCCGGCGAGATCGCAATTGCGGCGATCCCCACGGGTTCACTGTATTCCCCAGAGTATAATTTTGTTCAGGACGGCGGCCGAACCGGTAGTGCCCGATCGGTAATGAGACGACTCGACGATCGTCATCGGGGAACGAGACAGACGGGATAAGGATTTTTTTTGAGACAGCTGATCTGCCCTCTCAAATACTAACCCCATGCAAAATTAAATATTATTTTTAAAAATTTCAATTCGCACAAATAGTTTTCTTTTCCTCAATGGACAAACAATAAAGGAGCTACCGTTAAATACTCAATTGAAGTATACTATTCTCATTTTTAGCAAATTGTATAATGCCAACACGTTATATTTTTGTTAATGATTCGAATTAATATTTTACATCGATCATAATCATGCCGCTGCATAATTATCGGCGTCCGTCCGAATGGATGCTCGATCGCTGCTGAACAGAGAAAATGAAAAAGGAGGTTGCATTTCAAAGAGAAATTTAATTTATATATATATATCATTGGAAAAGGATATATGCCAACGGTTGAACAGTTGGTGAGAGATTGGAATCATTAATATAAATAATTAAAAAAAAAGAGGCAGAAGAAAACAAATAAGAGCCCTCGTGCAAGGCCAGAGAACCAGTTTTGATTGATTGATTGAATGAGAACCCCACGTACATTCCCTATTTTACTATTTTAAAGTAATTTCCATTAATTAAGGGGGTTGGTCGAATGAATGCCATCACGTGGTGGCTTAGTGCACTGCACTGGACTGGACATTCTCCTCCCCGCTCGTGTTAAGCATTTTCTGCAACTCAGTTAAATTTTTGTAAAATATAATTAAATAAATTGCGTTCCAAATGAATCCAATTTTAAAAGTATTTTAGCACGTAATGGTTTATTATATACGACTCAAGAAAAGTGACAGTACTGAGATGGGATGGAAACCCATTAGTTAATTAGTGAAAGAAACATTAAGTTGGGAGGTGGGGAAGACTGCATTAATGCCTTTCTCTACAGCTCATGCTTCAATTATTCCAACCACTTTGTAGATTTACTGGCAATTATTCCGTGAACTCATCCACGCGATTCATTTATTTATCGACCATCAATCTGTTCGTATAGATTTACTGGCAATCTAATCTAGACAAGTAAATAGATTGTACCAAACAATTATATTATCCTATGAAGATTTCAGAAGAAGGAAAGAAAGCGCGGCAAAGGGGGCAACTCCACCTTTGCTGTCAAATCAAATCCAAGGATCTTGTTGGGAGGGCAGATCCTCTGTCCCATTTTGCTTCTGTCTCGCTATCTCATTCGTCGACAACGATCGACGAGTCTCGATCATCGATCGGATATCATCGGCGGCCTCGACCGTCGTCCTGAACAAAATTATACCCTGGGATACGGTGAACCTGTTAGGATCGCTGCAATTGCGATTCACTGTCGAATCCGACGAGATTACAATTGCAGCGATTCGACCGATTCACCGTTCTTCCAGGATATAATTTGATTCGAGACGACGATAAAAAAATATCGATGATGTTGGATCAACGATCAGATGATTCACCGATCGTTACCTATGAATACGGGACAGACGGGACAGAGGATCCCGTCTGCTTGTTGGGACCATGCGCTTTGTTCAGTACACAGTCCCACTCTTCTTTTTTATCCCAACTTCATGACAGGCAGTCTGAGGTCAAAAAGGCAGAAAGATTTACATGCAATCTATATATCATCTCTCTCCCTCTGTGCTTATATATTTCACCAGCACAGCAACCAGTTTGGCATTCACTGCTCATCTAATGCATGAGCTTCGTCTGTGCTTAATGTTTGCATAGAGCATGCTCTAACAACCTCATTTCAGATGATTCTCATTCATGAGCTTCGTCTCCATAAGGAATTTTATCCCAAAGTGAACTACAATTTTATCACGTTGAATTTGTTTAGTGAGCTCGTCCTCCATTAATTACAAGTTGCTCTTCAACTGCAAAACACAATGAACACGTAGATCATCTCCCAAGCTTTATTTTAGTGGCCATTTACTGCGGTTCCTTCTCTGTGCAAGAATCAAACGTTTACTGAATCGAATTCACAACATCAAACAGATTAAACAACAAAATCTGGAGAGGTAACTAGAATTATTGTGTTGAGTTGAGCTCCACATGCATGGATCAGAAAGTTTGATGCCTTACATAAATTTTAAAGTTTTTATGTTATTATTATTTAATTTACGCTGAAATATTTTGCGATGGTCTATAAACTTAGCAGATCTACTCCTTCACAGGCATGTGAGGATCTGGATTTTTAGTTGTTCCAGTCGTGAGTACCATACACTGCCTTTTCCTCCTTTGGTCCAATCTGGTGGCCACCATGTGGCACCTAAGTTGCTGGTTATTGCTGACAACATTTCTTTTCTTCCCACATCTCAATGCCCCAACTCATAATTGCAATCCTGTGCCCATAAGCATCCAAATTTCACAAGTTTTTTTACATCAAAAACATTTGAAGATTCTCCAACTACATTATCTCCTCTGCTTTTATCACAACAGTTCTATGATTTGGATTATAAAGGAAGCAATTGTTTTTTGAAAATAATTTCTTTAGCAGACAGCAGATGGGGCCTTGGTTTGGTCAAATACTAGTAACCTTTAACCAGCTGTTTTAAGTTTTAACCTTGAAAGGCCTATATAAAGCCATGCAGGCTCCAAGGCTGAGAGAAGCAGGGGCAGTGTCTTCTCCTGATCTTTGCTTGTTTGCAAAGATGGTGGTGTTGCTCATGCTGCCACTGATATGCTTCCTGCTCAGTTGTGGTGCTCTGTTGAAGTGGAATGAGGTGAGGTACAGGAAGAAGGGCCTCCCTCCAGGGACCATGGGCTGGCCTCTGTTTGGGGAGACCACTGAGTTCCTCAAGCAAGGCCCTAGCTTCATGAAGAACCAAAGAGTTAGGTGAGCTGAGAGCTCCTTGGAAATAAGATTTTCCTCTTAGATGAAGGAAAGATCACTTTTTGATAGAAAAGTCGATTCCTTTGCTGCCTTTTCTTTTGTGATTGTGCATGGGAAGATGAAAAAAAAAAATCCCTGAACGCGAACCAATTCAGGGAGTAAAAAGTTGGATTGTTTTTCTCGATCGAGTGTTTTCTTTTTTTTCACAGAAAAGTATCTTGGCAAAAAGCTGTTTGTTGAGCTCTCCTTTTCTTTTTGTTTGATGTCTACTAAAACACTGGCTCCTCAAGTACTTGATATTTGATGTCGCATTTTCTCTCCTGTTTTACTTCTCCTCATTCCGTTTTTAATCATCCATGTCCAAGAGCTTGAAAAATCTCAAAGAGTGTTTCTTTCAAGTCTCTGCTTTAATTTTTTTCTCTCTCATATTTTTTTTAGGTACGGGAGTCTATTCAAGTCGCATATACTGGGGTGCCCTACAATGGTGTGCATGGATGCAGAGCTCAACAGGTTCATCCTCATGAATGAAGGGAAAGGCTTTCTTCCTGGGTACCCACAGTCCATGCTTGATATCTTGGGGAGATCCAACATTGCATCCGTTCATGGTGAGCTGCACAAGACCATGAGGGGCGCCATGCTTGGCCTGGTGAGCCCCCTGATGATCAGGGACCAGCTCTTACCCAAGATTGATGAGTTCATGAGATCTTACATTGATAATTGGGGTGGAAGAGTCATTGACATCCAAGAAAAAACCAAGGAGGTCACCCAAAATTTATACTTAATTTGAACATCAAACTTCTAGCTATATAATCAATCTGACACTGGTAATATTTTCTCCTCGTTTAGATGGCACTGTTGTCTGCATTGAAGCAAATTGCCAGCATTGAGACAGGGCCTGTTACCGAAGCCCTGAAATCAGAGATCTTCAAGCTTGTTCTCGGTACTCTTTCATTGCCCATCAATTTTCCTGGCACAAATTATCATCAGGGATTTAAGGTAGATATCATTTATTCTTTTGTTGAAAAACAAAGTGGTATCATCAACAATATTCAACAACATGTGAATTCAATTCATATCTGATTAGTTCCCTCTTCCACAGGCAAGGAAAAAGCTGGTGGGCATGCTGAGGTGTCTAATAGAGGAAAGAAGAGCCTCCGAATGCTCCCACAGCGACATGCTTGATTCCCTCCTCAGAATGGACGGCAGCTCCAAAGTTAAACTCGACGACGAACAGATTATTGACTTGATAATAGCCCTCGTCTATTCCGGCTACGAAACTGTCTCGACGACTTCGATGATGGCTGTGAAGTACCTCCACGACCATCCTACAGTTCTCGAAGGGCTCCGAGTAAGCACCACAGTCGTTGATGTTTCATTGTATCTTCTTCGTCGATGTTTGTTTCTCATCAATCCTACCCTTCTCAATGCATGCAGAACGAACATTCTGAGATACGAAAAGGAAAACTGCGGGAGGATGCAATCGATTGGAACGATTACAAGTCGATGAAGCTCACACGTGCGGTAAGCTAAGCTAAGCCAAACTGTTTCTACTGATTCAGAGTGCAGTAGCAGTGCCACTGCAGTGCATTCTGAAAACAGTAGTTTAATTATGATGTAGTAATCATTCACTGCGTACTGAAAACAACTACCTGTTCATGATGTAGGTCATACTGGAGACGCTTAGAATGGCTACAGTCGTTAATGGGGTACTCCGGAAGACAACACAGGATGTGAAATTGAAAGGTGATCAGCTATATATATATATATATATATGGTTTTGTTTCTGTTTTCTGAGTCGAACTAACCTTTTTTTATTTGTATGCATCAGGATTCACGATACCAAAGGGATGGCGAATTTATGTGTACACCAGAGAGATTAACTATGATCCAGATGTGTATCAAGATCCTTTAACGTTCAACCCGTGGAGATGGTTGGTGAGTGATCTTGACTAAAACCTGTCTGTCTTGTCGTCGGATACGTTGTGTTTTGAGAGCTAAGTTCCACCCATGGCCTGACCAAATCCAGGACAGAAACCTTGAATCTCACCAGCACTTCATGCTGTTTGGGGGAGGGGGAAGGATGTGCCCGGGGAAAGAACTGGGCACTGCTGAAATTGCCACATTTCTTCACTACTTCGTAACTAGATACAGGCAGGTTAATTCTAAGTAAATTCACTTTGCAAGAAAACATACTTAATTGGACTACGAACCAAAAGCTTAATTACATTTTGTTTTTGCAGGTGGGAAGAAGAGGTCGGAGGGGACGAAATAGTAAGATTTCCTAGAGTTCAAGCTCCGAATGGCCTGCACATCCGCGTATGGGATAGAGTAGTTGTACAGTGTCGATAGGTAGACAAAAGAAAGATCAGAATAGAAATTAATATTACCTTTGAAATTATGATAGAAATATGTTGATAGAAGAAGAAGAAGAAGAAGAAGAAGAAGAAGAGGTGTACTTGCTATCAGATGAATAGAACACTGAAGAAAGTAAAGTATTGGTGATATCTAAACGAGTTGAGTTAGCAATGCTTATCAAGCTGGGCGACAAGAACAGAGGTGCCAAATGGGTCAGGTCAACCATGATCCAGTCTGACCTAGCACCGTCTAGGCCATTCCATTGCTTCCTTGGACAGCTCTGAAAATACTTTCTGGTTTAGAAAAATTCTGTAAATTTTGGGTATCTTAGTTTTAATTTAAAATTAGTATTATTGTTAATGTGAACTTAAAGTTATTAATTCACTTCCAAGAATCTAAATTAGTTTAAACATTTTTATAAAATTTTCAATTAAATATTTAAAGTTTTCTTTAAATTCTTAAAATATTGTTTTCTAATTTTTATTTTATTTTTTTATATTTTGTTGATTTGTTATTTTTCTCTCTGTTTTATTGGTTTTTAAATATTTTAAAATTATTTTAAAATAATTTGGCTCAAAAATGGATTTCTCATATTTTCTACATTTCTACCGTTTAATTGACAAATATATTAAAGAGGATCACAAATTTATGGATGAGAAATTCCTTTCGTTTGAGTTTTCACCCAGTGGCAAGGCCTTGGAATCTAACTAAGATGCCCTTTTAAACTCTAGCTACCCTTGCTAATAGGGATGGCAATGGGTCGGATTCGGGTCGGATTCTATATCCTCCGTACCCATACCCATCGGGTATCGAATATCCATCGGATATACCCATATCCATTAAAGGATCGGATATCTTATATAATAATAATTTTTTTCTTTCTATCCAACTATATCATTGAACAAAAGTACATTATAACTAACATTAAAGTTAAAAAAATATATATCTATAATTTTAAAAATAGATTAAGCATATATATAATCTATTTCTAACATTAATACAAATTATTAGTAGGTTTTAGGAAAAAAATCTTTAATGTATATATGTATTTTATATTTAATCGGGTATTCGGGTCGGATATCGGGTATTGGTAGTGCCTCCATATCCTCCTCTATTCGGGTCGGATGTCGGATTCTCCGTCGGATTCGGGTGGAATTGCCATCCCTACTTGCTAAGGATACAATCATTCTAATAGGATGAATAAAAAAATTCAGTTAAATCTAACAAATAGATTGAGTTTAATTTTTTTAAAATATTTTTTAGTTAATTTGATTCAAGTTTAATTTTAATATTTTTTATTCGAAAAAATTGATTAAATTAAAATAATTGATTTCAATTTTGATTAATTTTTTATTTTTAAAAATTTGATTAATATAAGGGAAAATTTGAGAAAACTCTCCAACATCAAACTTGGCTTTGCATGTACACCCCAACCAAAAATTTCTTTGCATGCACTCCCTGATGGGATTGACAATAAGTTTTGTGTGTTATTTTTTTTATCAGTATAAAAGAGTAAAAATTCAGTATAAATCGTAAAGATTTGAGTATAAATTGTTTGAGATTGAGTACTAATTTAAGGAATTTGAGCATTATTTTTTAAAAAAATTGAGTATATATTATTTTAGTATATAATAAAATTTTCAGTATACATTATCAAAATTTAAGTATGAATTGATTTAGATTGAGTATTATTTGAAAAAATTTGAGTATAAAATTTAGAAATTTGAGTATGTAAGGTCGCATCCACCACATCAAGATTTTCACATGAAGGGTCACCAAAATTTTATACTCAAATTTCTTGAATTAGTACTCAATCTCAAACAATTTATACTCAAATCTTTATAATGTATACTGAGTTTTCACTCTTTTATACTCACCACATCAAGATTTTCATATGAGAGGTCACCGAAACTTTGTACTCAAATTTCTTAAATTAATACTCAATCTCAAACAATTTATACTCAAATCTTTATAATGTATACTGAGTTTTCACTCTTTTTTACTCAATCCATTAGGGAGTGAATGCAAAAAATTTATTAGGTGGGGAGTGCATGCAAAGGCCAGTTTGGGATTAGGGAGTTTTCTCCAATTAACCGTTAATATAATTATAATTAAATTAATTGATATTTTATTGATTCGATTTTATTTAATTATATTCAAATTGATTTAATCGAATACTTACCCCTCCCTGCTATCTTGCTAGTGTATAATCATGAGTGTCCCCATGGGATGGACTGATGATTAGTGCGTGGGTGTTGCCAAAAAGAGGTCTGGGGGTCAAATTATGACAAAGCCAGTATGCCTACCCTCCTCACGCGCTAGCCACAGCATCCGGGCTAGTAGCCTCCGTGATTTACCTCCTCTGTATTGGCCCTGGGACGGGTTGGTGGGGGCGCTGGGGGCGAGCGATTCGTCTTTTGCCACCTAGTATATAATCATAAGTGCCTTCGGGGCTATGGTACAGCGGTAGGGCGACTGGTCACTATTTTAGACATCACGGTTTGATCCCCAGCTATAGTGTATTTGTAGGAATTTTTCCTCCAAATGAGGCGCAAACCCTGAGACGCTGGACTTCTAGATCGCTCACCACGAGCACTTCCCGATTTACCCTGACTACCAGTGGAAAACTTCCGTGGGACAGGACCGGTCGCCCGATGTTGGAAAAGCCTCGTTAATCATTTTTTTAGTATATAATCATAAGTGATAGTTAGTGAATGGATATTGTCATCTTGAGGTCTTGGAGTCAAAATCTGATAAAATCAGTGTGTCCATCCTCCCTATGTGCTAGCCACAATATTCGGGCTAGTAGCCCTTATGATTTACCTTCTCCGTATTTATCCTGGAATAGATTAGCGGGGCTCAGGGGGAAGCTACGATTGGAACCCTGCCATGGACGGAGAAGAAATTGCGCAGAAACTGTTATTCGCCCGGCGTTGCTTGCCGTTGGGTGGATCTAAAGGGTGGCGTAACCCTTGCGCCGTGTTCTGGAAGGAATCGATGCGGACGGTGAGTCACCAGAGAACAACCCACGAGGATGAAGACAAAAGGAAGTAGATCACACCCTGTGAGATCAACACGAGCGTTAATAGAACACTCGGAGATTTTCCGGCGGAGCCCACTCTGACGCTCAAGTCAGAACTTAAGTCGCTTGCAAGAGGAAAATCAAAGAGAAAGGGTCTCGGGGAATCTTTTCTCAAGACGGTCTCAAGTGTCTGTTCTTCCGAGGTGATCTCGAAAACTCACTTTCCCGAGGTGATCTCGGGATCTATGGCCCGATCTGGACTCGGGGGCCTGTCTTCTCGAGTTAGTCTCGCGGATCGGCTCTCCCGAGGTGGTCTCAGGAGTCTGTCTTCCCTGGGAGGTCCCGGGCGTATATCCTCCCGAGTTAGTTTTGGGAATCTACTCTCCCGAGGTGGTATCGGGAGTCTACTTTCCCGAGGAGGTCTCGAGCGTATACCATCCCGAGTTAATCTTGGAGATCTGTCCTTCCAAGGTGGTCTCGGGAGTCTGCTGTCCCAAGGAAGCCTCAGGCGTATACCATCCCGAGTTGATATCGGAAATCTGTCCTCTCGAGATGGTCTCGGGAGTCTTTCTCCCGAGGAGATCTTGGGAGTCTAAATTCCGACCTGGCCTCGGGAGTTCGAGATAGGCATTCGGATTCAGTGGACCCAGACACATAGCTTCCTCGTTCCAATGACAACCTCGGGATGTTCAACACCGTCACGCCATGTTGAAGATCTCACGAGCAAAGACAAGAGCAGCCCCTTTCCTTGCTCACGCCTACCCTCCTTGGAGAGTCCGTCGGAGTTGAGATCCCCAATCTGAGGACGGCGACGATGACATCTCGCTCGGAGAGGAAGAGTGGATAAAGAAGGGGGTAGCTGCTGAGTTCGCTGCTTCGAAGAGGGAAGATGCGATCGGCGGCTTCTCGCATGCGCGAGGAGGGGAAGAAGGAGAGTCGGCGTTTTGCAGAACAGGAGCCGGTGGGTGAACTTAGACAAAAAAAAAACGAAATCGCTCGTCTCAGCGCCCCCCCACCGCACCCGTCCCAAGGCCATCATGAGGGAGGTAAATCATAGTCTCCGAAATAATTAGTGCACAGTTGGGTCGAGAATTGATACACCAAACGCCCAGAATTTTAATCCAGTGCGCCTCGCACGACTCGAACCCAGGACCTCTTAGACCTTCACGGCGGGTGAACTTAGGGCACAGTGGGGAGGGGTTTTCTTTTATATATATATATATATATATAGGTTTTATATATAAATAAATATATAAATAAATTTCGAAATTTAAATTTATTTCTCAATTAATTTGTATCTAACCTATATTATATCCAATTATTCCCGTAAACCTTTCCAAAAATTATTTCAAAATTTTTCATAAGATTGTTTTCATTTTTAAACTCGTATTTTATATCCTCCATGCCCTCATGAGCTATAATACAGTGGCAGGACGACTAATCGTCATTCCGGATATCTATTGTTCGATCCCTAATTAATGCCCTCGGAGCATAATACAATGGTAGGATGACTAATCGTCATTCCGGATATCTATTGTTCGATCCTCAATTATGTTTATCTGTTATCTGGTTCATTATTTTTCCCATTCATTCTTCCATAATGTACCTAAAATCCTTTAGGGTAAACATACTCTAGGTTAGTTTGGTTGCTCAGTGGATATTTAAGAGATCCATAGAAATATAAAAAAAACCTCTCTCTATATAATCTGAAGCGTTATTATCTTTTGCCTCAATTGATATAAAAAAACGTTTATTTGCTGCCAGTCAAGCACTTGAAGGTTATTTGGGGTTGCTGGTGATTCCTCCATAAGATTATTTGTAAAAATATAAAAAATCGAGGGGCTAAAAGCCAAAATTATCAAACTTGGGGGCTCTTGTGTGAATAGCTAAATAAGGAGGGTGTTTCTGTAAAAGACTAATCCTTTATAAAAACCTTTCTTTTTTCTCCACTCGGCATATCACGAATCCCCTCTTTCTTTGCCTCTTCTCTCTTCTCCTCCGATCAATTTCTTCCGCTCCTTCAGCCGGTGTCGACGACTCCGTGGTGAGCCCTTGCGGAGGGGAAGCTCGATCACCGGCGTTTGCTTTGCCTTGCAAGCTGGACGATCCGAGCAGTAGCTCTTTGTGGGGGTCGCAAGCCAACGCCGGTGATCGAGCTTCCTCTCCGCAAGGGCTCACCATTAGGGACTCTCGGGTAAGTTTCTTTTACCTCCACTTTCTTCTTTGATCGGGCAGATCTGGGTTGATTGGAGATGGTCGTGATTTTGTTTCCTGTTTTGTTTCAAGAAGAAGGGAGCTCGTCGGAGAGGGGGGAAAGAAGAGGTTTGGCTGTGGTCTTTGATTTGGTGTTCGATCTCGTCGGATCCAGTGCCTGGGATTGAGGTCGGGGTAACTAAGGTATGGATCGATAGAGTAGTTTCTTTCTTGGATGAATTGGGTGATTTGGGAACTGTGATCTTGGTTTTGGCAGGTATTCTTGTTGTTTTAGTCCTATGTATCACCGAAGCTCCTTGTTTTGGTTCTGTGAATTCTTGTTGTTTTGTTCTTATTATAGATCGATCCGAGCTAAGACTTTAGATTTGTATGTGTTTTTGTTGTGTTTTTCGTCGTGAGTTATGGTTTGGATCAGATCTTGATCCATCTTGAGTTCTTGATAAGTCTAATTGTTAGAAATTGTTTGATCCGTTGTTTTCCTTTCTGCGGTGAATATGTTGGAGTTAGATCAGATCCTAGATTCTGATTTGGTTTCATTTGCCTCTGTTCAGGCTAGCTTGGATTAGGCTGGGTTTTGATGAGTATTTGTTGTACTAGGCAATTATGTTTCTGATCAGATGATTGAAGCTGGGAACTAGCTAGGGTTTGAGTGGTGAAGTTGATCTTAGGTTAGGTTTGGGTTAAATTTAAGTTGAACTCAATTTGATGGTTGAGTAAGTCGTTTAGTCGGGTTTAATTAAATGGTTATGATGAATAAGATCACTACTAATAAGAGTTGGTAGTTGATTAGCTATTCTCTTCTGTTATAATTAGCTAAGTTGTGTTTGGAATGCAGGACATTGACTGAGTTGATTCACACGACGTGGATATTATTTTGGACAGGGGTTTCTCGTCGCACGGACTTCTTCATATCGAGTCGGGTACCTTTGACTTATCTTCATTAGATATAGTCACCTCTTATGCATAGTTAGATATGAATAGCAGTAGGGATACCTGTTAGTTTTGTTTCTGTACTATTTCTTTCGGTAGTTATTATTTCTTTAGGTTTATTGTTCTATTTTATTGCCTGTATTGGATTTATGTACAGCTTACCTTATACCTCGCGTTAGGGATTAGGTTATGGTGCATATCGGTTATCTAGACTACTACATATCATGTAGATGACAGTAGGGTTAGGAAGTGGGTGATGCATGGGATAGTGACATGCCTCATCATTGCACATAACATAGGTGGGTAACCTTTGACTCCCTGGAGGTTGAGATGGGTCGTCGGACTTGCTAGTGGTGTAGGGGCATACGTAGACGACCTTTGACTCCCTGGAGGTTGAGATGGGTCGTCAGACTTGCCACATTACCTGTCGTGTAGTCCCAATTCCACTCTTCGTTAATGGATTATAGGTCACGGCGTTGCGATAGGTCCGCTACTCTGTCCGGAAATAGATAGGGGTTTGAGAGTGTTTACTATTCCCTAGGGCGAAGTATGTTCCGGACCAAGACCCTGGTCATTCGATTTCGCGTGATGTGCTACGGTGGCCGTCTGAGAGCAGGGAGGACCCGGTCAGAGCCCTACCCACTCGGTTTCGCATAGATGTGACGGTGGCCGACTGGCGTCAGGGGTGACCCATGTTGCATCATGAGCATGCTATGAATCTCTGCATTTGGTTGTGTTTGTTGCACTTGGTTGCTACATTTAGTTGACATGCATACTATTGGATTTGGATCGGCACAGGTATGTACTTCCTTTCGGTGGTTCAGTTCTGCATTTTCTACTATTGCATCTTTTTTCAGTTTGTGCTAGATGGTGACTTACTGCTAGTATAGCTTTCTATGCATATTGGTCTGTATTCGCTGAGTTCTTTGGACTCACCCCGTTAGTCTTGTTTTTTCCCCCTTTCAGGATGACCAACTGGAGTGCCCGACAGCCTGTCCTAGTTCGCATATTTCGAGATGATTTCGTGGTTGTTCTTGTATTTTGATGGTGGTACATGTTGGTACCCTTTTTCCGTTCATTCTTTCATTTCGTTTCCGCTGCTGTATTTGTGTTCTGTTGTGTCGTTTTGCACGACGATATAGTTATACTTTTGTGTGCCATGAAACCTTTTTTTTCATTTTATTTTGTCGTAAGTCGTACCGGTACGCAGCTTTTGTCGTCGTCTTTGTTTTCTTTTCATTCAGTGGCTGGATCCAACCCTAAGGGCTGCGGTACAAGCAGGCTGAGAGAGTCGTAGCGGTTAGGTTTCCGGATTTCCACCGGGTCGAGGAGTAGCAGTCCGGTCAGTATCGAACGGACAACTCCTCGGAAGTGACATTATTACACTCCTTGCATCTGTTAAATGAACAATGCAAAATCACTAGTACAAGATCAGATTCCAGAAGCTGTAAATATTTAACCACTCTCGCTAACATCAGATTCGAGCTTTGCTGATTTAAAAGAAAAAACAAGAAAAGAAAGAAAAAATTGTGGTAGTGGTTTTGGTTTGTTAACCTTAGTGGATGAAAAAGAAGCCGACTACTTTCTCTTATCCTGAGAACCAACTGAAACAAGATATTCAGAAATGACAAGTAGACAATTATTTCAAACGTAAACATAATTCAACGACGATTAAAATAGACAGAAGACAATTTTATCCATCTATGAGAGCTCACATCAATTCACCTTCACTGGTCCTGCTCCACCTCGTTTTGTAGATAGAGCAAGGAGCCAAATGATTCATGAGGTTCAAAAGTATAATCTGCAAGTGGTGCGAGGATGGGGACAAAAAGGAAATATGGCATCACCAAACTTTGTACATTTATAAAAAGAATAAATCCCATACCCTTACCATGCTTAAAGGAAACTCTTGAGTGTATGATAGAAGATTAGAAGTTGCACCATGTAAAAAAAAGAGGATAAGTTCTTCAGTAACTTCTTATTAGGGTTTCCTATCTTTTAATTTTTGCTGATCAATATAATTAGAAACATAGAAATTGCCAACGATAGTTGTAATAAACAACCCAACACTGAAGTTAAAGCAAACATCATAAATGTCTGCAAAAAGTTGTGATAAAGAAGACATTTAACAAAAAATGACAGACAACGAAGACCATAGGAAGAAAGGGAACAATCAAATTCTATGAATAATATCATCATACATTGAGTACTAGAAAACACTGGAACAATCAAAACGTAATATTTTTTTCTCATCCTCAGCACAGCAAAGGATAGTGAACAGAATTATATGAAGAAATTAAGCCAAATTCTTAAAATATCAATTCCTCAATTTATTTTCATGGGGAAAAATGAAATAAAAGTGCCAAAAATGAAATAAAACGTAATAGGCTTTTGTAGATGTACCTTATCTGTGATACAGTTTGTAACTACTTGAGAAGTGTCATCTGCATCTCGTGACAACCTTCTTCCGCTGTAAAATTCATGCAGTTTATATGATAGTCTTACAACTGTGTGGAGGCTTCCATAATACTATTGAAAATCATAGAAAACACAGCCCTCAATTAGGATTACTATTTCCTAAATTCCTCTCTTCTATGTTCCCCTAGCCAAGGACATCACCTTAAACCCTCCTCTGTCAGTCCAAAACTTTTAGATTATGCAAGTATTGGGTGTAAAATCAACCAAACTTCATAGACATCAAAGTCTTCCAAATTTGATATCCCTCCGTCCACCCGCTTCCACTCAATTGGGAGAACACCAAATAGTTGATAAAAAAGCTCCGACTGAGTGTCACAAAGAACCTCTTTTCTCTCCTTCCATTCAGATGCACACCTTAAGGGGGAAATCCTAACAAATCAAAAAACTGACAAACAAGATCCTCATTGTTAATGAAAAACACAAGTCCATGGGAAGACCTCGTTAGGATCCAGATGATGCTGCACTAACAAGTACAGTACAAGTAAGACATCTTTATTAGTTGTCGTAATCCATGATAGATTGAAGACTAATCAAACTAAACCATTACTTGCAGTAAGCTGACACTAATTTTATCTTAAATGGCAATGGTAAGATTCCTATGAAAACATCACCCAGTTTATTCTCCTAGTTTGATCAATATAAACATTGGCTGCCTCAATGCTCCATGCACAATGCAAGATTTTTGCGATACCAGTCAATTTCGTCAACCATCGTGCTTGTCTGCTTCCATATTTAACTGATTGATTTTTATGGTGATTGACTTCTCTTCTTGCTCATTGATGAAACTTGGTTTCCTGATCCTGTACCGCAAGCAGGCCAACATAGTCAGTCATATATCTAGAATCACTTAGTACGTTAATTTACATTTTCTATACCTCTGTGGTGCTGGTGAACCAATGGGAATTCGATGAAAATGATAAAACATGATCTCTCTGCTTCTCTAAGATATTGTACATTGCCATTCATGATCTTTACAAGCTTTTGGCTGATGTAAAGACCAAGGCCTTCTCGGGAGATGCCTTGGTTGTGATGAAACATCTCCTGCACTAAAGTCTCTGGAATTCCAGGTGCAGAGTGGATGATCCTGCAAATAGATCAAATATTGCGTCTGTACCCATGCAACTTTGATTTCAAGGTTGGGTGATTTGACTCAGGTATGTGTTAAATCAAGCAAAGAGTATCCACACAATTGACATGCACCAAAAAGAATAATACTTGATTTCCAGGACGATTATTCAGGAGAAGTTTACCTGAATTCAAGATGGACAACATGCACTCCAGTACCTATACGCTCCTTTCTTGGAATGACTTGGAGTATGATGGATCCTTCCGCCTGTGGTGCAAACTGAAGTGCACTTGACAAGAAGTCTGCTAGAACCTGCTGCAGTCTCAAATTATCCCCATACAAGTACATAGATGTTACTTCGGCAGGCCAATCTTGAACAAGCGCCACCTGACGGTCTTTGCTTAGTGTCATTCCTTGATTTACTACTGCATCCAGAGCTTCACCAAGGTTAAATTCGACTGAGTTCAGCTCCATATAACTGATAAAAAGCCATATATGTTAACACATAAAGGTAAAAGTAGTGTGGAATATCATATTGTAAAACAAGAAAAATGTGGAATTGTACGATAGGATTTTGATGAGCATTAGTCACTTAATACAACCGTCAATACTTCACAAACACAATAAAACACAATAACCATTGGATTGGCAAATATTCATTTGGCAGGAAAATAAACCATGAATACTATGGATGATTTTGATCTTGTTTTTCTTTTTCTTTTGCTTGCACTGATAATTTTAAGTGGCATCAGATTTTTCAGAATCTATATTGGAGTTATGATTTGTACACAATGCTGCATTCGTGCATGATTATATTTGGCTAAACAGTTGGCAACTTATAGATGACTCGTATCCTGCAACTTATCAAAAATAAGTAATATGCGTATTAGTGGGATCCTGGAAATACACATACTGATTTTATTTGGGCAATTCTTCGTCACTAAGTGCAGAAGACTGCCCAGATTTAAACATCCAAATTTGTGGACATTGGTAGTCAATCTAATTTTCTCAAGCATGATGATAGATGACAATGACCAAAAAACACAGAAAGAGGAACGAGACTCATACCATTGTTCTATGCTTTCTAAATCTATGTCATCTAAGATCTTTGCCAACTGCTCTTGACACAGAGCCTTTCTCCTAAGCAGTTGCTTCTGTTCCTCAGTTAAGTCAGTTGCCTCCATCAAATTGTGTGTAAATGTGATCCCATTTAGAGAATTTCTTATTTCTTGACGGATGTAAGCTAGTTCCTTGACACTGTTAACTGCAGCTTGTTCAGACATTTTCTGCACATGCAAAGCATGTTGGAGCTCTGGACTGGTGACATGCAGAAAGCACAATGCTCCAGTGATTTTCCCCTCAGAATTCCTTCTCTTGTTTGCAGAGAGTAATGCTTCTATGTATTTGCCATTAATGTCAAAAAATCCAAATATGAATTTGTCAGCATCTTCACCTGCAATGAGTCTGTTCAACACAATCCTTAGCTTTGTTAATGTATCATGGTCCTTGACTCGACAGCCAAAACCATGAAGGCAAAATAACTCTCCAACAAGCATCTTGTCAAATGCATCTTCCCTCTTTATGCCTGTCACTTTTTCCATTGCTGAATTCCATTCACAACAACAGCCTGACTCGTCGATTATGAAGATAGGAGGGATCAGCCCACTGGGATTGCGCACGATTGCAACATAATCACCTTGAATGCGAGTGTACTTATCCATGATCACTTTCTGCTCTGTGACATCTTGTGCAACGAAGCAAACACCGACAATGTCATCCTTCACATCTCGACTACAACAAGAATTGACAACTAAGATGATCGGGTTACTACTATCCTGTTGTTTGAATGACTTCAGGTTAATCTCAATATTTTTCTCTTCTTTTCCTGTCATTAAAGCAACATGAAAAAGGTATGTACAATTTGATTTTAGAGATTCAAAAGGGAGGCAAGCTGTGGTAAAGAAACAAGAAATACAAACCAAACAGTATGCTCACCTTGCAAGGCAAAACGTAGCACATTTCTTACTACCTCTATTGAATCATCCTCCACTAGATTGATCAGAGGCATCCCAATAGCTTCTGCCACAGGTAACCCAGTCAAATCTGTTACTTTGCTATTCCAGCCATTTATGTTGCCCAATGCATCAACAGCCCAAATTGGCACACTAGCTGTTTCGATAAGCCGAACCATCTCATTTGTGACAGTACGCAGTTCGTCCACCCATTGGATCTTTGCATCATCCACAGCTGTACTGACAATCTTCTTTGAATCATCACCGACAGCCTCACCTTGCAGAGAACCACGCAATATGAGCTGCAATGAGTGGATGGCATCCATTTCAACATCTTCCCAAGGAAGACTCCTCTTCTTCACAACCTCTAAAAAGGCCTTAAATGAAGTGCGTGGATGCATTCTACGATCCTCATCGTCTTTATCGACAGGTTCATGTTTAGCGCCACCCCACTTGATCTCTTTCGCCGTGTGTGAACGAAACCAAAATATAAAATCCCTGGAAGTAATCTTAATCGCAGCCATGCCACAGACTGCTTCCCCTAGTTCCGCAGCTCCTTGATAGCCTGCTTCTATCAGGCTGTCCGTGCTTAAGCCAGTGGAACCATCATGGCACTCCACAAGCCATGCTGCAATATCCCTGATCTGTGTCTCAGTAGGTGTTGTTCCAAGCACCCGAACCTGGTTCCGGTAACACAGAGCTGCTCCATCGCACTTCACAAGATCCATAACATTTGGTGATTGTGTGAAGATACCAACTGGTGCATCTCGGAGAAGCATATCACAAAGAAGTGTTTGTGTTTGGAGGATATGCTTCTCCTTTGCTTGAGCTGCCAGCTCAACCTCCTTGTTCAGCTGAACCCCAAAAACTTGCATAAGGAATTCACATGCATATCTAAGCGGGAAAGGCACAAACCTTGGACTGGTGTGATGGCAAACAACCAACCCCCAGAGCTTCCTCCCCTTCTGAACACCACCAGCTTCATCTTCATCCTCACTGATGGTTACTGACATTACGAGGGAAGCGATTGAACCCATGTTTGCCATGTATTGAGCATGGCAACCATGGGGGGCTCTTAAGGTAGATCCGCAAAGACTCAGAGGCTGAATTAGTTTCTTATCCTGGATGACTTTAACCCCTGGAGCAGAGCAGTCACAGATCATTCTAACTTTGTTCTTCATGAAGAGAAACCGCGAAGCCTGCGGGATATCTGTAGCAGGGTAATGCAAGCCAAGATATGGCTCCAAATCTGATCTCCTACACTCAGCAATCACTTCGCCATGCTCATCTTCGTGAAACTTGTACGCCATAACTCTGTCGTAGCCTGTAAGGTCACTCACTTCCCTAACCAAAACATCACACAGGAGAGATATATTCCCGCTAGGCAAAGACTGCAACCTTGAGATGGCTTTGGCAGCTAACTTGTAAGACTTGAGAGCTCCAGCCGCAGTAACCGGCACATCATTAGGGTTAACAGGCTCTAGATCTATGACCAATCCCACATCAATTCGGTGCATGATTGCATAGAAAGGCTTACCCGAGCTTCTGCAATGCACAAGTATTGGGTTAAGGAGATTAACTTCTCCGAAACTAGCAGCTTTTTGCAGTGCCACCGCGCTTGGAGATCGAAAAAGACTTCGGACATCCGTACCAATTGTCAAGGTTTCTCGCTGCTCCATGCTGGGGACAGCGTGAGGCGCTAAGTCGAGCATCTCCGGCGTGTTCTCGCTGTAAGCGATCAAGGTGAAGCCCTGGTCATCTATGGCGAGAAGGCAACCAAAAGGCTGGATGAACTTGCCACGCTGCATCGTCTGGAGGTAGGCGGAGACTGAGGAGGAGCGTAGGCCGCTATTGTCAGCGGCGCTCGACCTGTTGGCGGCGCTAGTGGATGTAGAGTAGTCGAATGGCTGCCCGGACTCCTCGAAGTCGGCATGGAGCTTGGCGTCCAAGGTGGTCTGAGCAACCACGCGGGCGCTGTGCTTCGAGCGCACAGAGCTGCTCCGGGAGCCGCTCGGTTTATTCGACTTGGACGACATCACATCTATCTATTCCGCCTCCGAGACCATCACCAATCTCCCCAAAGCCGAAACCTCTCGGTTAATCTCTCGAACAACAGCAAGATATCATGTTATCCCACCTCTGCAACAGCAATCGACCCAACAAGGACTGAACCAAAAAAACTCATCGGAAATGGCCAATTCAAGCCCTAGAGCAAGGAAATGGTCGGCAAGATCACAAAAAGATAACTTTTTTTTCCTTTTTGTCAACGGAACCAAAGGAAGAAAGCAAGCAAAGCAAAAGATGAGAAAAAGGCCAAAGAAGATAAGGCGATGTTCCAGATTCTGACCGAAGCATCCAAGGCGGAAGTGATCTTCAATTTGGCCATCAATTTTCCCTCAAACCCCATCGAATCTGAGGAAGCGCCGAAGCGCGACGAAATCCAAACACCAGAAGGCCGATTAATGGCAGAATGACACGGCGGAACTTCTACTTGTTAGAATCAGTGAGGAACAAGACGATTGGATACAGATAAACTTTTATCCACAACTAATAATTTATATTTATTTATTTATTTTTATTATTATTATTTTCTCCCTAACTACGATTGTACATGATTTTTACACTAGACAGAAAAAAATTAAAAAAAAAACAATAGAAAGATTTAGACAGAAGAAGAGATCGAGGGACCTGAGAGGAGCACGAAACGGAGGAGGAGGAGAAAAAAAACTCTTGATTAGACGAAGCCATCGATGATCGATCGAGATTTCTTTTCTTTTTTTGTAATTTTTTTCTTTTCATTTTTTAGGTGTCGGACTGGGAAAAGAAAGATCAACGTGGTCACGTGACCTTGAACGAAGTGGACCATTCAGATGCAGTGCACGTGTCAATGGGCCCCAGGCTTTGGGAGTTGATGACTTGTACCAATCACCGGCCTAACTATTTCTCGCTCTTTCTAATTATTTTTGATTTTTATTTTTTTTTGAGACCATATCTATGAAATAGTTAAATTTTTACATAAATTATAATTTAATTCAAATAATAATATAAAATGAACCGTGAATATATAAACACAGACCAATAGTTTACAAAGGAAATCGGCATGTTTGTTTGGTAGGCCCCGAAAGGTAGTTAGATACAGGTGCCATGGGCAATTAGGTCAGGGTCATTATATTGTTGTCCGACAGGCTCAGCCCAGCTTCATTTGAATCGGGCTCAGTCCGAATGGACCCATCTCATATCCTTTCCTATTTTCGGTAAGGTTAAGAATAATTTGTTTTTTAAAACTGTTTTAAAAATTAAATATTCTTTTATCCTAAAATCTATTCAACATTTGAAATATTGCTCAATTAGATATGCATCCATGACCAAAAAGTAGTTACAAATTGTTAAAGAAATAATAAATGTTGATGTTCATATTTTAGATTTCCTATTATAAGTTTTCATATGTTTTTGGTAATATATTCTCGACACATTGAGTTAAGTGATGCCATATTAGGCCAAGGCCGAATCGACCTATGCATACTAGTGGTCCATCGACACATTTACTAGTATTTATTTCACAAGAGAATTTTCTGATTCAAACTTTTCTATTAGCTCATGATTTATCATAACGGACACATGTGAAAATTTAATGATAACAACACCATCATCATGGAAGGAATGTAAGGACATTTACAAGATTTTTAAAAGATTTATTGTCATGTCTCTAGAAGTCTATGTTTGTCAAAAATCGACAATATCTCTCTTATACGCAGATAATGACTTATATACATCATCTCACATATATTATAATAAGCACAACCACATATGACTACTACAAAAGAAATAACACAGCACATCTACAAGTTTATCTACATCCAAATATTAAATAATAAAATAATCAATACTCTATAAAGTTAATGCAAATAAACCGAAACTCCACGACATAACTACAAATCCACCAAAGAATGATAAAATACTAACACGTCCACTGACATAACTAAATAAGATCTCTAGAAAATATAAAACTCAAATCAGAAAACTCGACAATAAAGGACAACAGATGTATCCTCTCTTGCGGTACGAGACGCAACTACCTACTACCTGAAACAAAAAGAAAAGCAGACGCTAGTGAGTCTAGGGTCGAACTCCACGGATATAGTGAACAGATAAATGTACGATATAAATAAAGTAACTAAAGCAAACAGAAATAAAATATACAGTCTCCGGAAAGTAGAATACAACATAAATGCAAAAGTATACCTGCGGGGCATGATAAAAAATTTTATACCAAGTAATAAGCTGCTCGTACTACTGAGCAGATCCAAATCGAATAATAAGTACAAATCAAATACATATATGTATGTCAATTAAGTGCAACAATCATAGCTCAAACAAATGCAAGATGCATCGTATGCAAATGATGCAATGATATGTGTCACCCTTATACACCAATCTACAACCATCACACATATCTGCGAGATCGATTGGGCAAGAGATGTGACAACAGTACACACTCGCATATTCATCTCCTATGAGTGGTCGAGTTGACAGAATGTTGGGAGAAAAACTTCAATCCCAAATCCCAATACAAGGGGGAGTACAACCGCTCTAATACTCAAAAACAAAGAGGACAAACCTCTAACTCCAGGAAGGGGAGCACAACCGCTCTAGTACCCAACAGGGGAGCACAACCGCTCTATATCAAAAATCCAGGGGAGCACAACTGCTCTAATACCCAAGAACAAGGAGGAACAACATTTAACTCCAAGAAGGGGAGTATAACCGCTGTAGTAGCCAACGGGGGAGCACAACCACTCTATATCAAAATCCCAGGGAAGCACAATCGGTCTAACACCCAAGAACAAGGAGAAACAACCTCTAACTTCAAGAAGGAAAGCACAACCGCTCTAGTAGCCAACGGGGGAGCACAACCGCTCTATATCATCATGGAATCAATAAGAAACACATATACCCAAACCAGAATCATAATAAATAAATATGCAACTAATCTATTGGGTAAGGTATATCTAATTTCAACCAAACCCTAGATAGGTCACATGATGTTTCTAAAGTACATGCGTATTAGCGGTACTCTTTGGATCAGAAATAAGAGTTGAGACTGTATAACTGAAAATTTAGATTTTTAATCCAAAGATCAAGGAAAGAAAAGTATCAAGCAGGAAAACTAACAATATATATTTAAGATAAATCAAGTAGATAAAGAAATAACCATACATTTAAGATAAAAAGAATTATAGAATTAAAAGAGAAGTACCCGTCTTGATTGTAGAACATATCCAAATAAATTTCATGTCCAAGTGCTCGTATCAAATCAGAATTCTGACAGTAAATCATTCGCTGACTCAGAAATGGTGTCTAGTTTCTTGATGTCTTCTTCTTTGAATTCCCTTCCTGGGGAGTCTGAGAAGTTATTTGAATCACGTTGAAGATAAGGAGATCTGCCATAATTCTCCAAAATGTCAGTACAGTGAGCCAAATCGTCTGTTAAAACTGAAAAACTGAAATTTCGGGGAATATGACTAATTCCAAGTGTAGACGTGTCATTATCTAAGAGAGTATCATTTAGTGGTTGCCGGCCAATTCTGAGCTACTGAACATCCAACTGGAGCATCACCAATAGATTGGTGCATGTCCAAGATGCTGCTTTTATTACTGAATGGAAACTCAGACGTTCCGTTCATTCTCAGAACCCCTGTCGTGTTGGAATCATGTGAAAATAACATACTCATTGAGGGATTCATGCTCGCAGCAAGAATAGAGGAAACATTGTCGAGGTGGATTCCTTCTTGTTGTTATGGCCTTCCATTCATAATAATATTTGGAAAACTTCCATTGCAAATCATGCCATCAAACTGGGCAGATGTAGATGTGTGCTGAGGTATATAGCACAATGGAGGTTGATGTATAGCAGAAGAATTAGACCCATTGGGCAGAGGCATGCTAAAAACACTCGATGGGCATGATGTTTTTATGTTATTAACATGATATATTGAGAATCATTAAAAAAAAAACAAACAAACTCATTTAGAGATGACCTAATCTAGCTTTTGGAACTTTTTTTGGCTGCTTATGCATTCTCGTGAAATTAGGTGGAAGCGCATGGCTGTCATGACAGAGGTCCCATAAATTCTCTTTAACCATGAGTAGAGATAGGTGGCGAAGATGAGCAACAGATACAAAAATCAGAATGGGATCTCAAAATTAGATTTAAACTCTAATGAAGTAGATTTGAGTAAGTATAACATGGCATAAGACTATATTAATTTTGATTTTTCATGTGAAAGTCTCAGGTGCAGAAGTTGGTAAAAATAAAATAAAATTAAAAGAACCATACTCAATTAAAACTCAAATACTGTAAAATGAACCCACGACTATATGCTCACCTGAAATGAGGACAATATTATAGTGACAGCTTTGCCACTTTCCAAATAGTTCTGGTTCCATCAAATATAATGCCGAGAGAATAAAGCACCAGCTCTGAAAGCAATATTGGGACCAAAGTTGAAGCCCATCCGAAGAGCTACCTTGACCCAAAGTTGGAAAACAGGCTGCATAAGATGCATGAACAGATTCAGTGATTTCTTGTAAAAGGTGGTGTTAATCATGAGACAATCATTGAGGGTATATTTCATTTACACCCAAAGAAAAAATGTTTTCAGAGGCACTTAGAGATCAAAGTACCTATGAAAGTCTAAGGCATCCCCAGCAGAACGTTGGTCCTGCTACGACCAAGTTTTAATGAATTACTACTCTCAAGTAGATCAGGTGGAATAAAGCTGCTCTTTTGCTTTGTGTGGGAATCAATCTCATCACATTCACTTTGTGCCTGAAAGAATCTGCCCCCTTTTGCTGCTCTAGATATGACACTAAGAAGATGAGAGTATGAGAATGTCTGTCTCAAGAAATAAGGAAAAATGGTATATTAAATTATTAGAGAATAGAATTTCCTACATCAACATCTAAAATTAGTCAGCTATATATTGTTATTAAATCAAATAACAAAAAAATTCAAATGCTGAGACAAATTGGTAACATGTAGTGACTGCCAAGTTTGTCCATCAAAACCAACAATCGTGTGTGATCTAGCTAGGTGTAAACAAACTAGATCAGGAGAGCTTCTGGTCAAAGGTTTAACCTTGGCTCACGTCTCAAACAGAGATTAGTCATCTAATGTGGTGGGAGGCTTTCAGCAAATAATCAAAAACAAACTTCAAGATACAATACTAATGAACTTGGTTTGATAGGATAATGATATACCAAATAATCCAAACTTTGCAGGGAAAAAGTGGAATAGCATACAATTCTCATTTTTCTCTCAGCGCGTTGGCTGATGGAATTGAAAATGAATACACCAAGCATCCATAGGTACCAGTGTTACAGGAACCAAAATACCATAGTAAGGTGAATCATGACTTAAGATTCATGAATACCCATACCAACTAACATATTTCCAAAAGTTGATCGATTTACCTCACTACTTGTGAATTATAATATTTTTAGTTCATCTCTCCTTGTAGCCATGCACATCCAACTTAACTTTCTCACTGTAGTTATGTATGATATTACCATTAATCTATATTAATAGTAAATCCACGGCATTTTTTTTTATTTGCAAGGAAATTCACCCAGCACAACCATTGTCTTGAATTTGGTACTGTCGATGTTAAAGTAACATTCATATATCTAGTCTTATTTCTATTGACTTAATACATTAAACTTTTGAATTTTGCCTCATCTACTCTAGCTAAATTTTCATCAAATAGCATAATTTCATTTGATCCTCTCTTGGAAATAGCGCTCGAATGTGTGAATATATAGCTTGTGATGTTACACTTTTCTTGTATCAAGCAACCTGAATAGGATAGCATCAGATGGCACAAATCTCCACTAAATAAAGTCAAAAGTGAATAAGGAAAAAGAATTATCATGGAAAAAATAAACCTTGCAGATCCATATCACATGACCATTTATGATTCTAATTGTATCTTACTTCCCACATGTTAACCATGAGAAGACAGCTGTTGCTTTGCTATAAGATTAATAGTTGTATTTGATGGACCGGGTGGAATGGCTAGAGGGGAGTGAATATGTAACGACCCGGCCCCTTGGGCGGCCCAACTGGCGGCCCACTTGGCGGCCCTCGGCCCCTTGGACGGCCAAATCACATTTGGCGGCCCCTTTGGCGACCTCTTGGGCGGTCGTTACTCACAAGTACTTCCCACCCTTGGCCAGTGGATTTTTGCCTTCCCCAGGATTCGAACTCTAGACCTCCAGGCTAAGTACTAAAGTTTATGAATCCTGATACCAAGTGAGCTACCAGGATTCATAAACTTTAGTACTTAGCCTGGAGGTCTAGAGTTCGAATCCCGGGGAAGGCAAAAATCCACTGGCCAGGGGTGGGAAGACCTAGTATTGGTAACGGCACGGTCGACGGTCTAGGGTTCAATTGGTATTCAGGATTCATAAAGAACTAGATTTAAGCCTAGGTCTAGGGTTTGAATCCTGGGAAGGCAAAAATCCACTACCCAGGAATTGGGAAGACCTAGTATTGGTAACGGCATGGTCGACGGTCTGGTAACGGCTAGCTCACTTGGTATGGTAACGACACGGCGGTGGGAAGACCTAGTATGGTAACGACACGGTCGACGGTCGACGACCCACAAAAAATAAGGGATCGCCGAATGGGCCGAGTCGTTACAGAATAGCTCTGCAATTCAAATTTAACTTTTCTCTTCCTAACTAACTTAGCAAGGACACATGCCGTAAGTTAGAATAAAATAACATAAGAGAAGAGGCAACGGAATTACTTGGTTTGTAACTAGATAGTTGCTAAATGTGGGACACCAACAGTATCTGGTCTTGTAAGAAAATACAAACATTGTCAAGAAATATGCAAATGATGTACAAACAAACAGATAATGTTTCAATGCAATAATAGAATAAATACTGGATAGCTTGGATTCTCAAGGCAATTAATTATACAGATTCACATTTTGTGATCATGCTAGCAACAAAATGGCCAGCAATGTCAACGTTGAAAATATTAATAGTTCAAACAGACTTTGATTCGCTGAGATACCTAAGTATGCCATTGTTGACAGTGCAGAACCTAACAATTGCATATATTTACCATGGCTGAGTACAGTCCAATATATTTTGTGTTATAATAAAAAAACAATATTTTATTTTGCCAAAATCACCTTGTTATCCAGCAGAGTACTTCGTATGACAAAAGTAGATGGTTAAAAGGATACTAGAAGCATATGAGAACCAAAGCATATGCAGATAGCAAACATTCTAGAAAGATAACCAATGCCAATTTACAGTAAACGTTAATTTTGCATGTATATCATAGTCCCATCAATTTCAAGCTAACTAAATTGTCATCTCCAAATTATAACCATCCAACTTGATAAGAGGAAGGTTTGTACAAGAAGTATCAAAGACCGGCGAAAATAAAGTTAAATTAAACTTGCTCAAGAAGCAAATAATCAATTTCAGATAAAAATTGCATAAAATTTTTTCGATGTTACAGACAATAGTGTGTTGTGCCTCATTCACAGTGTACAAAATTGGACAAATAGGGAGTCAGCATAACACTCTACCAATTTTGAAAAATATCATGATGTTTGCACAAGATGATAATATAAGAAAAAGCCAGACAAATTACATGGCCCCTCTCATCGCCTCAGTTTCCTCAACCTTTGAAACCAGCTTGGTAACCATTCTGCTTCTTGAAAATATGCACCGCCCAATTGGGCTTTATATTCAGAATTTTATCAATTTCATCTAACAGTATATTTGTTTCTCCATTGAGATGCATGCGCTGCTCTTCCCTTGTCCTTGATGCAGCCCATATGTTCCAAAATGAGCTGCACTTGTCCTAGGACCTCTAAGAGTGTAAACAGGGGCCCAAAGTGAAGGATAGACAGTAGCCCACACAGTTATGCCCCAGTTATATGCATCAAATGAGCAAAATTTCTTTGCCTTTGAATGGATCTTCCTCCAAACTGTCCAATTAAATGCATACCCTACATTGCCTAGCATACCCTACATTGCCTATCTTCTCAGCAATCAGCATATCCTAGCCTTCTCCTTTACAGTTCACATCTGATGGAGCCAGGTTTGCAACATAACACTTGGGGAATATTAAGGGTTTCAATCCTATTAGAAGATGGAGGTTCCAGTATGCATTTGGACAGATGTAATGGTCCTCTTCGATGAAAAGAATGTGACTGGTAACCTTAGTCTCATCCAGCACATCCCACACACAGTATTCATCATGGTGCAAAAATCTGCTTGATCTGGCAGAACCGGATTCCCTGGACAATGCTATCCATCTCAGGGAAGTATCCGTCGTGGCTTACAATCAGCAATGTTTCTCCATTACCTTCCCCAGCGGCAAGGCTCTGGACGACCAACTTGAGGTATAAGGGGGCGCTTATGAACATAAAAAAATGATCTTTGTTTGGTCGGTCTTTGGCGAGGTTAGGAAACAGATTCAGGTTCCTAGATGGCAATTTGTATCTCTGATCCACAGAAGTCGACAGAGCCCTGAGCTCAGACTTGAGATGCCTCACCGCAGTGTGGTCAGTTTCCCAAACAGCAGCCCATTCCAAGTTTGAAAAGGAAGGAAGCATATTAAGTTGCTGCTCCATCTTGGAGCACAAAGATAAATAATATAACGAGAATGAGCGAACAAACACGTCGCCAAGGAAGAGCCTCCTGTGAAAAGCCATCAAACTTTTGATCCTAGGAACCCTAATCCTGCAATGGCATTTCAAATCTCGAACTTGTGGTCGAATCGGATCTGAAAAACTCAGCAGAAAGGATCTTTCGAGCTCAAACGAACAGTTATGGATAGTGAACGAGCAAGAAAATACCTGGCCCAGATGCTACTTCATCGGCGAAGCCGAATCAATAATCTGAGCCCCACGGGCTGGATCGGACGGTAAGACGTCTGACTGATTTGGTCGAGATCACAGATTCGAGGATCGCCAATTATACACGGGGATAAAATCCTGGTCTGCTGGCATTAATTCCCTCGACCCCAGGCGCCTCACCACATCAGTGATAATCGTGATTTATCTTCTCCGTATTGATCTGGGACGGGCTGATGAGGGCGCTAGGAGTGAGAGTTTCGCCTTTTTGATTGGTCGAATCAATAATCTGTTTTGAGCGCAACACTGCAAAAGATGAAAAGACGGAAAATTCAAGAGACTCCGCATCAGCTATCATCCAGATCTCGGAACCCAAAATGGTTATGAGGTGGTAAGTCCGTAGTTTAAAAAATTATATTCCGCAGTTAAATCGGTAATTTACCGTATATATAGATTTATGAATTTATCATATACTACTTTTAATATTTATTAAAAAGCGTATAAAATTATGTACCTTTCTATTTTAAAAAGAAATTATCCTAAATCCCCTAATAACAAACTAAACTTTCTTATAAATTCCTACGTGAGACAAAATTTATTCTCACTCCCTACATACGAATTTTTGTTTACTTTAGATCTCTAATGCATATTGATTTAACCTAATTATCATCATTTTTTAGGTATAAATAGTCTAAAATAGGGTATAATTCCTTATAAATTCAATATTATTTAAAGAAAATATAATATATTTTCTATCAAATTTAGTTTGACTCTTTTTCAGTCTGATCAATCGATTGGGAGATCATACAAATCGATTAGCTTAAGATAAATCGATTACAATTGGATAATCGATTGGGCAGCTATGATCGATTAGAAATCAAGTCAGTAATCGATCAGTTGAGTTTTTCGTGAGGGAACAAAATCCTCATTTTTATATGTACAAAAATTCTAAAAATAGGTATAATTTCTCTTAAATTTAGTATCATTTAAAGATACCCTAGTATATTTTCTATCCAATTAAGTATAAAAAATATACAGGGTTATAGATTAAATATGTTTAATTTAGGAAGAATTATACCTTCTTTTAAACTTTTTGAACCTATAAAAATTGAGAACAATTAAGTAAATTGGTGTTCATTAGGGAGCTGAAGCAAATAAATGTTTGCATGCAGGGAGTGAGAATAAAGTTTTTCTTACATAGAGACCGATGATAAACTTTAAGAAATGGTTGGAGATTTTAAGATAATTTACCGCTATTTTAACCCTCCTGTTAAAATAGAGAATTTTTCTCTATTTTTTTTTCTCTTCTCTCCTTTTTCTCTCTTCTCTTTTTCCTTTCTCTCAATGCATGCATACATAAATATTCACATGCCTGATATGAATATGATATAATTTATATCAGGCCCAAATTGAAATTTAGAATTGATCGATTCCCAAAATAATTTAATATCTCCAGAGAAGTCAAAATACGTAACGGAGGGCATCATTAAATTCGTTGCAACTCTAGAACTCCACAGGACATGAAATTGGTATATTTCAGCTTCTCTCGATGTGTTAAATTGAAATAAAGAAGAATAAAAAAATTGACGTTGGGCCTGATATGGAATCATATCAAGCCCAACTTGAGTTTCTTTTATCGATTCTTCCTTATTTCAATTTAATATTTTCGGAGAAGTTGAAATAAATAATGGATAGCATATTTGAACTCTTTACAATCTAAAAAATCCTCAAGAATTGAAACAGATACAATTAAAGTTCTTCAGGTCCATCAGTAGATTTTGACTAAAACCCATTGATGAGTCTGATATTGAATCTTATCAGGCTCAATGTGGATTTTTTTCGATTCTTCCTTATCAAAATTCATTAATAAATTTAGAGAGCTCAAATTGTACCAATTTTAGTTTCTATGGATTTCTGAGATTACAAAGAGTTCAAATAGGATATCCATTACTTATTTCGACTTTCCGGAGATATTAAATTATAATAAGAAAAAATCAATAAAAATCGACAAAAACTCACGTTGAGCTTGATATGGAATCATTCAGACACAATTGCATATCATGCCCAATGTGAGTTTTGTCGATTTTTTCTTATTAAAACCCATTGAAGGACCAAGAGAGCTCTGATTGCACCCATTTCGATTCATATGGATTTCTGAGATTGCAAAGAGTTCAAATATGTTATCCATTATTTATTTTGATTTTTCCGGAGGTATTAACATGTTATAAAAAAATTAACTAAACCTTCAACGCCATACGTTGTGAGTAAAAAAATCAACTAGTGACCTCAAATTGCAAACCATTTCAGGTATTGTGGATTTTTGAGGTTACAAGGAGTCCAACGGTGTCATCCATTACATGTTTAGGCTTCTCCGCATGTACTAAAATTCTATTGGAAAAATCAACTAAAGTAACTCATTCATATCAAGCCCGCATTGGGCCTTATATTTTTCCATATCAGGTCTAATGTGGGCTTGATATTTTTCCATATCAGGCCCCATGTTATGCATACATGCATGTATGCATCTAAAAAAGAGAGGTAAGAGAAGAGCTGAGAGGAAATGTCGCGCCCCCAGAGCCCGTGCTTGCTCGAAAATCGAACAACATTTCCCATGTATAGCAAACAATCTGAATCTTTATACATACCCTCTCACACATAGATATGACATAGTCTCGCACGATTGACAATCTCACAATCATAACAACATATGAAATAGTAAATCATCACAACCATGCAGTTAATATCATCCACCCAATAGACACTAAGCATAATAAACTCTATAAAATAAACGCAACAAATCGAAAATCCATAGACACAAAATACAAGTCCACTAATGAAAAAAAAACCATGTCTCTAGAAAATACGAAATAACTCAAAATGGAAATACTCGACACCAAGGGACGACAGATGGATCCTCTCCTAGTGGTATGAGACACAACTAATTACTACCTGAAACAAAAGAAAAGCAAACGGTGATGAGTCCGGGTTCGAACTCTGCAAGTATAACAGATAGAGAAATGCATGGTATAAACAAGATAAATAAAAAAAAAGACATAAACGGAGGTATACAATCTCTGAAATGTAAAGCATAAATCAAATGCAGAAACATACTTGTAGAGCATGATTAGAAATACCCATGATGTTGAGGCAATCGACCCTAGAATGATGGGGAAGATCATGGTTTTGATGTGTGTGTGCCAATATGTTTAAGGTTAGGGTTTTGTGTTGTATTTGATATGTGTGATTGAGTTTGCAGGACTTGGAGAATCACACATGGAGAACACATCCGAGGGACGAGAGCCGAGGGAGGAGAGCTTCAAGGGCAAGCCGGGAAGTGGACTTCAAGGGCACACGTGAAGGGTGGCATGGAGGCAAGCTGAGGAAGGCTTGTGTGCGCATCCGAGGGACGATAGCCAGAGGAAGATGACTTCAAGGGGCGAGCCAAGGGAGCATACCTGAAGGCATACGTGAAGGAGAGTGTTTTGAGTTATTGTAAGTGAGTTGAGAGGCTGGGCAGTCGACTGGCCAGAGGGCAGTCGACTGCCAAAACTCACAGAAGGTTTTCAGCCTTCTACCAGTCGACTGCCCCAGGGGCAGTCGATTGGTAACCCCGAAAAACTAGCCGTTGGTTAGCAATTAAAGCTAGACCAGTCGACTGCCCTCGGGGCAGTCGACTGGTGCGGGCTGGACAGCATACGAAGCTGTCCTTTACTCCTATAAAAGGAGGACTATTTGGCTCAAGCATGGTACGGTTCTTGTGTGTAACAAAGTGCTGCTAGTGCCAAGAGTCCTCAGCCCTTCCTCTAGTAATTACTTGCATCTTGTAAAGAGGAAGAGCACAAGATTGTAAAGGTTTTCTCCACCTTGAAGGAGGGTTTCATAGTGGAGGTGGTGAACTCGTGCGGATCCTTGAATTAGTCACCCTTAGGGGTGGATACCAAGTAAAACACTGTGAGTTAGCATTGATTTTATTCTATATCTTGTATTGTGCTAATCATCTTGTAGAGAAAAACCGAGCCATCGATCCTATCAATTGGTATCAGAGCGCAAGGACGCCTTCAACGGACTAACCGCCAAGAAGAGCAATTATTGAAATGGCCGGCTCGCATATTCAACCGCTGAAATTCGAGGGAGAATTTTCATGGTGGAAGAAGAGAATGGAGGTATTTTTCAACACCGACTTTGATATTATGCTAATCATGGAGAATGATTTTGAGATACCTAGGGATCAAGAGAACAAGGTTCTTGAGAAAGTAAGGTGGAGCAAAAAGCAAAAGGATGATCACTTGGCAAACTCAAAGGCCTTGCATCATCTACTTAGTGTGCTTCCCCAACAAGAAGTGACAAGGATTGGAAACTACTCTAGTGCCAAGGACTTATGGGATAAGTTGGTGGAACTTCATGAAGGCACCTCGGAGGCGAAAATGGCAAAAAGAGATCTCCTTCGGTCCCAACTCAATAATATCAAGCTTGATAAAGGGGAGAAGGTAACGAGTTTACATGCTAGATTTAAAGAAATTCTTATTGGGTTAACAAGTGTAGGAGAACAATTACCCAACCGAGACATCTTGATGAAAGCAATCAATGCCTTCCCAAGAACATCAACATGGAGCTCAATGGTGGACTCGTACTACATCTCAAAGGACCTAGAGAAAACGTCTCTAGAAGAGTTTTTCTCAACCATGGAGCTTCATGAGACTCGAGTTGGAGGGACAATCGAAGAATCATACTACAAGCCAAAAAGTATAGCCCTTGTGGCAAACAAGGGAAAAGGTAAGAAGAAGGAGGTCTCATCATCCGATTCGGAGGAATCGAGTGCGTCCATGGGTAGTGATGCGGAGGCCTACATGGTAAGAAAGGTAAGAAAAGCATTTAAACAATTTTCTACTAACAAGTCTCATGGTAGGAAAGAATCAAGGAGCAAAAGTAGGTCAAGAAAAATTATTTGCTACAATTGCCAAGGAGAAGGACACATGAGAGATGAGTGCCCTCTCTTGAAAAAGAAGGAAGAAAAGAAGAAAGAAGGAAGAAGAAGAAATCAAAAGAGAAGGAAAAGAAGGTGCAAAACCTGAAGGCGCCACATGGGATGATACATCTTCATCGGAGGAAGAAGAACATCATATTTGCCATTTTGCATTAATGGGAATTGATGACCTTGCTTCCACAGCATCCGAATTTGAAGAGGAGAAAAGCTCAAGTGAAGATGAAGGAAGCTCTAGTGAAGGGGGAGGCTCCACCTCAGAATCGGACTTCTCGGTAAGTGAGGTACATAACTTACCTACTTCTATTCTTGCTAAAATTATCTCTAGTACTAGTGATGACTTAGTTGATGCTAAAAAGAAGATTAAGTGTCTAAAAAGGGAGAATTGCATGTTAAAGGAGAAATTAGCTTCAATGGAAATTAAGGACAATGAGCATGCCTCTTCTTCTAACTCAAATGACTCATCTTTAGAAGAAGAAAATAAGGATTTAAGGGAAAAGGTAGATAGCCTTACCCAAGCACTTAGGAAGTTTGAAGTTGGCTCAAAAACTTTAGATATGATCATTGGGAGCCAAAGAGCAAGCTTTAGGAAAGAAGGATTAGGGTTTGGGAAGTCTAGCAATGGAAGAACCTATCATTGCCTAATTGCTAGAGGACAATCAAAGACCAAAACCCTTAGTAAGAAATGGATCCCTAAGGAATACTTGGTTAACCCAATTAGGAAACATTACTATTGGGTACCAAAGTCAATTCTCAAGGGTTAGAGGATTTGGGATAAGTCAACCATGATATTAGAATTTCAATTTTTTTTTTTAACATTTGGTTGACTTGAGACATTGAGGGGGAGTTTAGTGCCCATAGTAGTAATTCATGATAAATTGGGCAAAATTAAGGCTTACCTTACGAACATCTCATATTACTTAGTTTGTGATTATGTTCTTACATATGGGATGTTAGGATGATACATTGGCTCACTTATGCTTATGACATTGTGTTGAATCATTAAATATATCAAAATTATTGAAAATAGACCAATCATGGGGAAGACATGTGTTTAATTAATGGATACATTGTCCAAAGATTATGGTTGGAAATTTTTAGTATTTGAAAACCACTCCATGTTTTATATATGTTGGCATGACTTTGGAACATGTATGGTTGCATAGTTAGATTGAAAACTTGATAGAAATGTAGTGTTTTTCAAGAAATTTGAACTTTGGTCAAAAGTCAAGCATGGTTAAAATTTTCCACGAAATGATATTTTTCCCTGATAGAGTATCTTACAAGAAACATGCTTGCAAGTTTTTACAATTTTTAGAATTTTCTGGAATTTCTGGAGGGTTTCTGAAATTCGGCTCAGAAACTCAATTTTCAGACCGAGATAGTATCAGTCGACTGCCCAAGGGGCAGTCGACTGGCACACCTGAATTCGGGTTCTGAAATTTTTTTCAAAAATGAGTCATTCCCTCATTTAATGGCATAGATTAATATTGCTGTAGGCAATCATTTTTGATGGTGTCAAAGGGGGAGAATGGGTAGTTTAAGTTTGATTTTTAGCTAAAATCTTGACTTAACATTGGATTATGATGAAAAATTGAAAATGACATAGATTAAGGGGGAGGTTACCATTTTGCTATGTCGTATATTTTCAATTGCCATTGATATTTACTGTTGTTGACTGGTATATTTTATCCCTAACTTAAACATATTGCCACACATCAAAAAGGGGGAGATTGTTGAGGCAATCGACCCTAGAATGATCGGGAAGATCATGGTTTTGATGTGTGTGTGCCAATATGTTTACGGTTAGGGTTTTGTGTTGTATTTGATATGTGTGATTGAGTTTGCAGGACTTGGAGAATCACACATGGAGAACACATCCGAGGGACGAGAGCCGAGAGAGGAGAGCTTCAAGGGCAAGCCGGGAAGTGGACTTTAAGGGCACACGTGAAGGGTGGCATGGAGGCAAGCCGAGGAAGGCTTGTGTGCGCATCCGAGGGACGATAGCCAGAGGAAGATGACTTCAAGGGGCGAGCCAAGGGAGCATACATGAAGGCATACGTGAAGGAGAGTGTTTTGAGTTATTGTAAGTGAGTTGAGAGGCTGGGCAGTCGACTGGCCAGAGGGCAGTCGACTGGCCAGAGGGCAGTCGACTGGCCAGAGGGCAGTCGACTGCCAAAACTCACAGAAGGTTTTCAGCCATCTACCAGTCGACTGCCCCAGGGGCAGTCGACTGGTAACCCCGAAAAACTAGCCGTTGGTTAGCAATTAAAGCTAGACCAGTCGACTGCCCTCGGGGCAGTCGACTGGTGCGGGCTGGACAGCATGCGAAGCTGTCCTTTACTCCTATAAAAGGAGGACTATTTGGCTCAAGCACGGTACGGTTCTTGTGTGTAACAAAGTGCTGCTAGTGCCAAGAGTCCTCAGCCCTTCCTCTAGTAATTACTTGCATCTTGTAAAGAGGAAGAGCACAAGATTGTAAAGGTGTTCTCCACCTTGAAGGAGGGTTTCATAGTGGAGGTGGTGAACTCGTGCGGATCCTTGGATTAGTCACCCTTAGGGGTGGATACCAAGTAAAACACTATGAGTTAGCATTGATTTTATTATATATCTTGTATTGTGCTAATCATCTTGTAGAGAAAAGCCGAGCCATCGATCCTATCACATGACACATCAATAATCTCTCGTACTAGTAAGCAGTTACAGATCAAATAATAAATGCAAATCAATAACCATATATGCATGTCAATCATATACAACAATTATAGGTCATCATTCTAGGCAAGGTATGCTCAGGAATTCAGCTAGCTTTATTGTTAGTTTAGTTTCTTGTTCTGAATGGAAGCCAAGCTCCGTTCAATGGTTTCGGTGTTGCTGCCGTGAGCTATTTTGGCTTGGGGAGGTTGGTTTTGGAAGGGGAGTGTGTAGATCTTTGTGTTTCCCTAAGGTGAGTCACATGACTTGGAGGTTTTATTTTTATTTGAATCTCCCTTGCTGTGAATCCCTTATTAGATCACCTTTGTCATGGTGCTGATATTAGCACATGGCAGTGAACTCTAGTGGAAGTCTTGGAGATCCTTGGTGTGTTCTTGGCTGTGAGTCTCATTAAGGGAGGAGGTGATTCCGGTACAGTAAGTGTTGATTATTAATTAATTGTATAGTATGTGAAAATTAGGGTTTGATTTCAATTGTTACTTGGCTTATAACTTAGCTAATATTCTAAATGTATAATTAGGTAAGTTGTGTCCTTGATATAGGATGTTGATTGGGCGCGGAGATATATACCGGACGGGATGTTCTTTACGGGCATAGATTACTACTTATCGAGGCGGGTACCCTTAACTTATCTTTATTCGATATAGTCAAACTCTTATGCATAGTTAGATATGAATAGCAGTAGGGATATCTATTATTTTCGTTCCTATATGACTTTATTTGGTACTTATTATCTGATTAGATTTACTACTTACTATTACATATTAATGCGTGTATTAGATTTTCGGACAGTATACCTTATACCTCACACTAGGATTAGGATATGATGCATAACGGTTACATGAACTACTATATATCATGTAGATGACAGTAGGATTAGATAGTGGGTGATGCGTGGAATAGAGACATGCATCATCTTTACGCGTAGCATATGTGAGCAACCTATGACTCCCTGAAGGTTGAGACAGGTCGTCGGACATGTTACTAGTGTAGGGGCATTATTAAATACAGAAATTTAAGCGGTTAAAATAGAAAAAAAAATCAAAAATTAGGGGCCTAGTTGGAATTATTCGAATTTGGAGGGCATTTTTACAAAAAGCCAAAATAGATTTAAAAAACCCCTAAAATTTCCTCACTTAATTCATTTCCCTTTTCCCGTTTCTTTTTCCCCGACCGAGCAGTTTCCCCCTTCGCCGCAACTTCTTCCCCGACGTCGACTTCTCCTCTCGCGACCGCGATAGCCATCGCCGCCCTGCCTTCTCCACGCCTGCGTCGAGCGCCTCTCTTGTTGGCGGTTCCCTCTTCGCGCCTTCTTCTTCTTCTCCTTCTCCTTCTCCCTCGCGCCGCAAGCCCTAGCTTTAATCGCCGGTGCCCGTTCTTCTCTCGTGATTGCGCCTCAGCACAATCTCAGTTCCTAAGTGATTTGCTCGATCTTGTCGGAGAAGAAGAGGGCTTGCGTGTGGGCCAATTGGTAAGATCTGATCTGCGCATTTCTCCTTTGTTGATGAATTGTTGTTGGATCTATTGAGCTTAAAGTGGATGAGTACGATTTTGGGTTGACTTTGCCGGCCGAAATCAGGTAAGGGATGTTGGTTTATAAGATAGTAATGGATATTGTAGTAGGAGATTGTGTAGCGATTCTTATATTGCTTGTATAGTTTGAATCGTGCTTTGTGGCAGTAGGCTCGCAGAAATAGTAAAATGGTTTCTGTGGCTTGAGGGATGTTTCTTAATTTGGAGTAAGACTTGGTTTATTTCAGTGTTCTATTTTTGTTTGATCGGTGAGGCGTTTCTTTGCTACCGTGAAGTAGGTGTGGGACGATTTGTGATCAAGATTGGTATAAGCTTGCAAGGGTTCTGTTGATTTGTGTTGGGTTAGCTATAGAGCTTGATGCGTTGACCCTATGTTGTCGTAAGCAAGTGTTTGGGAAAGGATGAGGTGTTTGGGTCTATACATAAGGTTGATGATTGTATTGGTTGTTGTTCAATTAGATGAGGTGATTTAGCTAAGTTCGGGGTTAAAGTGATTGACATTGGATTTATTAATTAATTGGATAATAAATTGTTTAATTACTTATGTTGAGTAAATGGATTTATTTGAAATGGATCTAAATATGTGTAGTAAATAGTTAGCTATTTTAATTACTTGTATAAATAACTAAATTTAGTCCTTGACACAGGATCTTGACTTTTAAGGCGGGTACTTCTCCTTTGTATTCTTGTAGTTCTTTTACCTTAAATACATGTCTTGTTATGTCTGAATAGGTCTGCTTGACCTTGTTCCTTGTTGTTGTTTATTTTATTTCACCTGTTGATACCTTTTTTGTTTGACCTTCGAATTTTATTGAAATTTCGTATTCATACAGTCTCTCGTTGATTGTCCATTCTGTAAAGTACCGCTCGTATGCGAGTACTTAAATGTTCATTAAACCTCACTAGGATGGTTGGTTTTTGGTTTGCTGCTTTTGTTGTTGCATCTTTGTTATTCAGTTGTTTGTGCTTATTGGTATCATGCACCATACCTATACCGTTGCATACTGACGACTGTTGGGCTTCCATAGGTTAAGCCATCATCAGTTATGTAGTTGCTTTGTCACTCAACCACTTGTTGTGGTAGTTGCTAGAGTGGAAGTAGCCGTCCTATTACACCACACTTGACCACTCATGTACAGTGGATGTTGAAGTTGTAGGCAAACAATTGACACCCTCACCGTTGTTTCCGAGAGATATCAGAGCTATTGGTAGCTCCCCCTATATATCAGGGTTTTGGAGTAGTTAGCTCCCCATCATCCTATCCACTCAACCACATCTATCAGTGGTATTCGTTGGAGTGTATACAGTTGTCACAGCCCTACCCATTCGACCACACAGATATGATGTGTTGGCAGCTTGACTGGCGTCAGGGGTGACACATGTTATTACATAATATGCATGTATTGCATTTATGTATTTTCTTGTGTTTGTTGCATTTATATGAGTTATGGTTGCTGCATTTGGTTGACATGCATGTTTGTTTGATACTATGCTATGTCGTATGTTTTCACGTTGTTTTATTCATATTTTGAGTTCCTCTAATTTCCTAGAGACTGTACACTGTTGTATTCTGTTGTTTCATATATCCTTTGATGTCATGCATTTTGTCTACTCGTATACCCGTAAAGTCCGTCCGGACTCACCACCTCTGCTTCCTATTTTTGTTTCAGGTAGCAGGTAAATGCACTACTTGGAGCCAGGAGAGGATTCAGTTGCTAGTCTCACAGTATTGAGTCAGTTTGGAGAATTTATTCTTTCCGTTTTTATCTAATAGTCTAGTATTTATTGTTATTTATCCGGTATCGTCTTAGTATATTTTTATTTATAACTTGTTGGTCTGGTTTGTTCGTTTCTTTTGGTATTCAGACTCTCTGTTATTTTAAATTTGCTTAAAGTTATTAACTGTGTGGTTGTGGATTTGTTTACTATTGTGATGTCAGCCGTGTGTGACTGAGCTATATTTATATGGAGTGTGTGTATATTTGTCCCAATTTGTCCGCCATACAGGGGAGATGCTGCCTGATTTTCGAGCAAGCATGAGCCTCTAGGGGTGTGACAGGCATACGTAGGCGACTCTTGGCTCCCTGGAGGTTGAGACGGGTCATCAGACTTGCCAGATTGCCTCTCGTGTAGTTCCAGTTCTACTCTTCGTTGGTGGATTATAGGTCATGGTATTGCGACAGATCCTCTACTCTATCTGTAGATAACGAGGGGTTGGGAGTGTTACTTTTCCCTTGGTGAAATACGTTCAGTGTCTAAGACCCTGCCAATTCAGTTTCGCATTATATGTGACGGTGGCCATCTGGGTGGAGGGAGGACCCGGTCAGAGCCCAACCCACTCGGTTTCGCATAGATGCGACGGTGGACGACTGGCGTCGGGAGTGACACATGATGCATCATGAGCATACCATGCATTACTGTATATGATTGTGATTGCTGCATTTGGTTGGCATGCATACTCTCGGGTTTGGATCGACACAGGTATGTATTTTCCTTTCGGTGATTCAGTTATGCACTTTCTATTATTGCACTTCATTTTGTACTAGCGTGTGACTTACTGTTAGTTTACCTTTCTGTGCATATTTGTCTGTATCCGCTAAATTCCTAGACTCACACCGTTAGCAATGTTTTTCTCCCTTTCAGGATAATCGACTGGAACGCCTTGCAGCCTGCCCCAGTTCACGTGTGTCGAGGCGATGTTGTTGTTTACCTGTACTTGATGTTAGTACATGTTGGTACATTTCATTTGTTTTCTTTGTATTTTCGCTGTTGTATTTCTAATTTGTTGTGACGCCTTGCATGACGATATGGTTGTACTTTTGTATGTCATGAGGTCTTCGTTTTGTTCGTATTGTCGTAAGTCGTATCGGTACGCAACTTTTCTCGATGACGTCGTTTTCTGTTCGTTTCGGTGATTTGTTCTAGCCCTATCGTCTGTTGTACAGGCAGACTGAAGGGTCGCAGTGGTAAGTTTTCGAATTATCTGTCGGGTCGAGAGAGAAGCAGTCTGGTCGATATCGGACGAGCGGCTCCTCGAGGCGTGACAAATTCATAAATTTTAATATGCTATTATTAAATTGTCATAGTTAAATAGTATTTGTATGATTTAAAATTCTTCAATTTAAAAGAAATAATTTCTAATATATATAGATCGACAAGTTTTATCTTGTAAAAAAAATTCTCATGAAAAAATCATAACATACAAAATGTTTAAATAAATTTTAATTCATAAATATAAAAAAATATATTTGAAGAATTCAAAAAAAAATTTAAACGGTGGATTTTGGATAAAAAGTTGGCGGTATGAATTTTCCATAATAAATATAAATTTTAAAATTTTACCTGTATAAATGAGAGGGCAGTGTGAGAAAAAAATCCGACTCAGCCCATTTTCAGAATCAGAGCTGGCAGAAGGCGACGTTTCAAATCGTGACCCGTGAGTCTCACCGCATTGATATCTGGGGATGATGATGCGGCTTGCTCGTATTATCTCTTGTCGGTGGATGACGATTTGCTCGTCTCAGCATCCCATCGATTTCTCATAGAATTAATACGAAAAAGATAAATCATGAGAATTATTAATTCAGATATTATGATTAGTACGTGAGGAGGATGAACATATTAATTTTATTAGATTTTAACTTTCAGATCTCATATTGATAACACACTTATTAATTATCAGTCCATCCTATGAATCTGATTTTATTTCAAAATGACTGAGGAAATGGATAAAGGGCCGATCAATTCTGGGCAGCAGGATTAAACGTCCCTGCCCAGAATTGGAAAAATTGGAGAAATACTTTCTCAAGTTTTGATCGGCTTCATCCAGATCCGACGCAATGCTCAAATTGCTCTCAAACGTCGGCAGAGTCAGTCCCAAAGATGAGAGGAACCTCCAATATGTTTGTGCTATTAATCATATCGACGTGTCTAGAGCCGTAAGAATAGATCCTTCCGAGTTTCCACCTTTGTCCCTTCTCCCGACCCATCTTCGTCCGGTCCGTCGTCACCTCAACCACCTTCCAATTACGTCAGTTGCCTTCCAACCCTTCCTCAACCACCTTCCAATTACATCAATTGCCTTCCAACCCTACTGCGACGGCGAAGCATGCACCGCCCCCCGGGGGACCCTTTTCCAGCCGTGATAAAGAGAAGATGATGCAGTTTTAATTTGATTACAGAAAAACAACTTGATCGGAGAAGCGTTTGATTACAAATTCGATGTTACAAGGTTTATTCATTATCAATCAGTATGCATGGGAACACTAACTGAGGATTAATTATTCGCATAAGAGGAGGAGATTGAATTACATGATGGAGCAGCCGTAGGAAGGCTCGTCCTCGCACACGATCTTGTAGCACGGGTAGCCGCCATAGTACATGGGCTGCGGCGGCAGGGGATCTGCCACTGGTTGTGGCGGCGGCGGCGGGTCGGCGGTCACGTGGCCGCATGAGCAGCAACGGCAGCACCCGTGGTGCGGCTCGTAGCAGGGGCACGGCTGGTAGCAGCAGGGCCACGTCGGGGGCGGAAAAGCCCACATCGGAAATTTCAACACCACCTCCGGGGGCGGCGCCGGCTCCGGCTTCGGCTTGGGCGGTGGTTCGGGTGCGGGTGGAGGCGGTTTGGGGGCGGGCGGGGGCGGTTCGGGAACGGGAGGCGGAGGGGCCGGGGCCGGCGCAGGCGGAGGCGGTTCGGGCTTGGGAGGGGGTGGAGCAGGTTCAGGCGGGGGAGGAGCTGGTTCTGGCGGCGGTGGCGGTGGAGGTGGTGGTGGTGGTGGGTCTGGTTTTTTGATCTGGACGTCTTTGATCACTTTGTATGCCATGCAGCAGAGCTTCTTGATGAAGCAGTCGGGGTTGAAGGGGCCGGAGACCGTGACGGTGTGTTTCTTCACATCGTAGGCGATGGAAGTGATCTTGAATCGCTCTAAGAAAGATACACGGATTCCCATAAAGAGAAAGTGATGAATAAAATTGCTAACTTTGTTCATCAGTAACGCATATCCTTACTCTGGAGCTGGCACAGAGTGCTCTTTATCTTCTTGGAGCAGCAGCAGCATTCGAGGTCGACCTTAATGATAACTGTGGCGATCTGTGAAAATTCAGAGCATCAACAAAATATGCTGCTTCGTTAGTCAAAACTAGATACACTTCGTTAGCCGATTGCACATGTATCCATCAGAATTAAGAGCTCAAAAAAAAAAAAAACAGAGGAGCTGCGGAATTAAGTACCTCAAGCTTTTTCCCTGCCATCTCTTGCAAGATCTTAAATCTGAATTGAATCTGAGAGGATAGAAGAGGATGGGAGTAGTGGCTCTGCCTTTATAGATTTTTTTTTTTTAACTCGTACATATTTCTTAGCGGTTGGCAAACCTAATAGCTCTAGAATGTACCCTCACCTTCCTCGACATTAACAAATTGATTGAATTTGGGACCAGCTAATTCCCTGAATTATTTGTAGGCGTTCTGAAAGATATACTTTTTAATTGATTCTGATGGAATAATTATGGATTACTGTGATCTGGACCTGTGCAATCGGATAGCCTTGCTTGTGATCAGTGAATCACTATATATAAAAGATCATTGCTGAGTGGGAATTCCGTTTGTTTCTAACTTCAAAAACTCTTTAATGCAAATGGATGAGTACAAAAATAGGTTCCTATAACATACTTGCAGAGTCTTCTACCCCTTTTTTGTTTCACGTTACGTGTTTGCTTTGCCCATATATATCAGAGTGAATGTGTAATGTTTATTACCTCATCGTTACTAGGCATCAGGTAGTCACCCTGCGTTATATGATTATGTTTGGTAAACGATCAGATCTCTTAGCGAAGAAGGTAGACAGATGCACCTCAGCATTTTCTTTAAAGCTCAAAAGGGATATAATGGCGACAACGTAGTTAAGACGCATCTCTAAAGGCCTCCTCAGTTGACACATTTGGTCAGACATCACTTTCTCGTAGGCAAACAATCATTTTGAAAACAAGCAAAAGAGATATGAACAAAAGTATTGATGCTCTACCACTGTCAAATAGTTTACGCCATTAAAATCTTATTGCTTAGTGAATATGACAATGATCGGACTATTTTTGTTCTCCAAGAATTGAATTTAAGTCCTGAAAAAAGGGAAATTAATTAGAAATAAATAAAACTCTATAAAAATAAGTAGAAAAGGAAAATGGACGGCTTCAATTCATAGGGGGTTAGAGCTGGGCCATTGCAACCTTATCCACTTGCGAACGTATTGGATTGAAGGCATCTCCCAAGCATCCATGGCATCCTACAGAACAGAGACATGGCTCATCTCTCCATCTCCGCCCTTGCCAGTGCCTTTCTTTTCCCCAAATCACGTCTTCTCTTGTCTTCTCACCCTGTTCCTGCTCCGACGACAGAAGAAGAATCACAAAACCGGGCAAAATCCATGCAAAGATAGGTATAGTTTAGCATGCATGAAAGGGTAACTAAATTAGCTCTTGTTTATGTTTTACAATTCAAGGTTTATTGCTTCGGGTATGCAGGCGGAGCAGGTGGAGAGACAAAGCCTGGTAAGAAGAAGTTCATCACTAGGGAAGAAGAGCCAGATCAGTAAATTTGCTTTCTTTCTCCTGGAAAATTTCTTTACCTAGATGCTAATTTACTTCAATTTCTAAAATTACATGTTTTTTTTTCAATGAGCTAACATTTAGCTCAATTAATTGTAAATAGAAATAAAAAGTTGTAAGCAGAAAAACACAATTTTGGATTTGAATTTTTGCAGATATTGGCAAACAGCAGGAGAGAGGGAAGGAGAGAACCCCATGAAGACCCCCTTGCCTTATATCATAATATTTGGTATGTCAACTCCTTTTGTTATCTTAGCCATTGCCTTTGCCAATGGCTGGATCAAGGTCCCGGTGAGGTGATGAGCATGAGCTGGAGTTGGAGATGAACATACATATATATGTAATTAGTTGGATTATTTCGACTAATTCCAACTAGTATTTTCTCCAACATTGCTGGAGTTGGAGATGAACACTTGTGAAGATCATGCTTTGTTAAATTATGTTGTTCTTGTATATTTGAACCTTTCTTATTCATAGCAGAACAAGAAAAAGGGAAACTTGCTTCTGATCTTAGTATGCAGTATAGTCAATGTTTTGATACACTGGTGGTATGAATTAATAAGATTTGAGATTTGAAACATTATAACACCGTACGTATCTTCCCAGAAACTGTAATTAATTTAAGATCTTTCCCTTATTATATATGAAAAGAAAATCCAAAGGGACAAAGATCTTAACATAGAAAATTTAATGTTGGTACCAAAATATGTGTAGGCCTTCAATTGTTCCTCCAAAAGCTTTTGGTAGTACGTCATTTTTGCATGAACAATGCTTTAACATTCATCATCAACTCAATGTTGGCTTCACCTTCAGACTTTTATCCCTTGGACAATTTTCACAAACATTAATTTGTATGAAAGCAAGAAGCACTTAGATTGTACAAACTCTTCAATGCTCTGTGCCAACTATTGAATTAAAATCGTATTTTCACCTTTTCTTCAAATCAAGTTCAGTAAAATAAAATAATCAATCAATGAATCTAACTACACATTATCTCAAACGATGATTCATCTTTAACATCAACCATCATTCAGTCTCAAGAGTTCGAATTCTGAGAAAGATGACAATGTGAGTAACGATTCGGTTGATGACCGACGTTTAAAATCGAGTCAACCAATCCAATGTATTAATTCACGATTGAAATAGTACCTGCCATATTGTCGCCGATTCAAATTGTCACTCCTGTGTGTGCATAGAATTTTACCGGATCTGTAATTAGATTCGGAATCATCTTTAAACTAGGAGGATATGCCGTGGGGTATATATACTAACATCTACTGTAGGATACGGGCATATGGCGTGGGGTGTGTACTCTGCAAGCACAGTATGAAGGCTTCCATGCACGTACAGTGCGCTGTGGGATATGTCATTAGATACGTTCACTGCATGCGCATGAGCGAGGCATGCACGTTCTGAATTAATAGTGTTCGAGCGAGCTGCGAACCACTGAGTGAGCTGAGCCTCCCCCCATCAATATCTATCAGACTGCGGCTGCTAATTCTCTAAATATATTAGATACATGGACCACTTGTTCTTGCGACCGTTTGTAAGCTTCACCCGATCAATCCTCCTCGATGCATTAAATCTGCGCGTTGTTTGGTCCAAAATGATGTCCGGATCTTCTCCAAAGGGACTGAAATTTCTGAACGTTACTGAACTCGGATTAATATTCCACTGATAAAGTAGATGGGTCCGTCCACTTGTTTCCAGTGGCCCATTTAATCTAGAACCCAGATGGCAACTCATCAATGTCGCCTCTGGGCCCGCTTCTGGTTTTTAGTGGGCCCGACGTGATCTACACGCAAACATGACGTCATATATATATATATATATATATATTCAATCTAAGGCGGCTTTTATTGAATCGAACTTGATTTTTTTCCGTTTTAAAATAAAATTTTAAAATATATTTAGATTTAAAAATTTTAAATTTAAAAGTCGTATTATAATGAGTTTAAATTAATAAGTTTTTTTTTTAGGGTTCAATCTTTCTCTTAGATTATAGTATATAAAATAAAAAATTTTATATACTCACAAATATATTATATGTATTTAGTGTTAAAAATTTTAGGATTTATAAATTAAGTTATAGTGAGTTTTTAATAAACATTTTTTTTAGAGTTGAGTGGACTGATTATTATTTTTTTAAATATCAAATCGAGATGTTTTAGTATTTTTTAAGAAAAATTATCCGAAGTGTCTTCTATTGTATTGGAGACGTATCAAGTTGAATCGTGCCGCAACGTATGGTGAGGAGCCTGCTTATATGTTAAAGATCTTAATGTGCAGATTTACATGCACCAATTGTATTTATTTATTTTTTAAATTTTGATTATTTTTTTAAAGTTTATATTATGTGGTTTAATATTTTATTTTTGGTGTTTAATAATTGTGTTAAAAAAATATAAAAAAATTACATGGTAAAGTCTAATGGAAGAAGCGTCTAATAAAATCGTTCCCTCCCGACATCTCGGTACGATATAAAAAAATGCTTATAAAAGATCCAGTTACAACTTACGTGCTTATACAGCTATTCTTCCGAGTTGAAATGCGGATGACATATCACCGATAAGTATTTTATAACGTGCTAGGACATATTAAAAAAACGGGAAGGCATATACCATGCGATAAATAACTATGACTCACTTATAAAACGGTGCGTGGTCGACGCTTGCGGCTTGCCCCACCCCCAACACACCGTTGCATCGACTCCTCGCGCCTTCCCTCCCCTTTCAATTTCGTCGCTTTTAGCTCTCTCTCCTTCGAAGTTCGATCCGCAGATCTTGCACCGATGTCATCGGGGTCGCCACCGCAGCGCCGTGGCGAGGGGGATGGAGAGGGAGGTGCCTCCGGATCCCGCCTCGGTGGCCGCCGCCCCGACTGCCCTTCGTCGTCGCGGCGGCGATCCGCCGACGTGGTCTGGCCGGAGCACTTCGTCGAATCCGTCGCCGCTCATGTAGCCGATGACGCTGCCCGATCCTCCGGCAGACTCGCTGCGGCGCCTGCCGTCGTCGCCATGTTCCAGGTTTCCAACCCCTTCCCTAACTCGATCCTTGATATTTTTTTGAAGCGTTTGGAATTTTGAATTTATTTCTGTCGGCGTAAAATGGTTTTGAAAGATTAGTCCCCAAATGAATATTCTATCGGAATGACCTAGTTATGGTCGCGCAACGATGGAGAGGTTCTTTTCCATGGAATGCGTTCATGTTTAGGCGTCCATCAGATTGTCGTCGTTTTTTTTTCCCTCTGTGATACTTTCCTTCGTTTATGTATGTGGTTCGTCTTTGGTCGGTATTCATGGGGAAGAAGGTGGAAGAGTTGCTTGTGCTAATACTACGCTCTGGTATGCATTACCCATGGCTACTAGCTGTTGTCCCGCCTTAACTTTTCGTCCGCATATCTATGTTTTTTCTCCATTCTCTTTGTTGACAAACTTTTCGTCTGCATTTCTTCTTCCTTTTTTTCCCCCCTAAGTTCTCTCTCTTCACATTTGTTGTTGATTCAATGGCTGGCTTTCGCTGCTCGGGTTGCCCCTCGCAGTGGATTTAATTTACAATGGGATTCGAGACTGCATCGCCTCTTCCACTACTCTCCTCTCCTCTGCCATTTGCTCATTATTAATGTTGTTGGCTGGCTGGCTGGCTGGCTGGCTGCTCTCTTTATCTCTCTGTGGCGGTGTTCTGACGAGGGGACTGAGCAGTAGAAGCAGGTGGAGGGGGGAAGGTGGGTGGGTAGCGTGTGGTGCTCTGTTTTTCTTTTGACCCTCGCTTCTCTCTGCACCCGCCTTTACTCGGCCTTGACCCATCCCCATCGCTGCTTTATGTACTCGCGCTGGTGATCTTCCTTTCTGAGGAAAGTAAACAAAAGTAGACCGAAATCGGGGATGGCACACACGGCGTTGTGATGGGATTAGATGGGAGTAAGAAGCGGCAGGGTGAACTGCGAAGGCGCTGCCGCGGGCGTCGTCAGCAGACGCGCGTCCCTTTCAGTTCCGTTTTAGTCCTTTTCTATTGGGCCAAGGGGAAGTAAGATACAAACACAGACCATCTTTTTCTGCCCCTTTTTTGCCCGCCACTGTCCGGCTAATGCTCTGCATGCACCTTCATAGTATGCGAGACACCGATATCCTGAATATTTGCTTCCTGATGTTGATTTGATTAAGAAATAACAAAACGAAGACGTGGGCGATTGGAGTGGTGGCCATTTTTTATGGCGTTCATTGGAAATGAAAATGTGGGGGAAAGAATCTGCACTGCACTGCACGGGTTGCGCTAGCTTTTTCTCGCATGGGCTCGCGGACTAAACTGCGCAGCTTCCGACTACTTGGATAGCTTGTTTCATTGCGCAACATACTCGATCTCCCTCCTCCCTCCGTGCTATCGCCCTTCCCTGAGATCGAGACGCCATATGTTGGAGCAGAAGAATTCCCATTTTATCCTCCCATCTCCACAGTGCAGGCAGGGTATATTCGTATGCCTGCTGGCTACTGATCAGTGACCATTACTTCTTTAATATCTGCCCAAGAAAGTGTGTTTATTGCATCACATCTTATCCTCCTCATGTGCTGTTTGTAGCTACGTGTTTAAGCACGTTTACATTTTACAGAGAGGTTAATAGAAAATCCGTAGTCTTGTAGTTCAGTACACCATAGCTAGTTCTAAATCCTATCACAGTCTCAGTGCACGAAGAAATCCAATTCCGCGGCGTGTTGTCGTTTAGTAATTTTACTTTTTTGTGCCCATCAGTAAAGCAATTGTGATCAGAACAAACGAGAGATGGACCGAGATTGTACATAACTTTGGTACCGTTTACATGAGATGCAGCCTCCATTTATGGCCTGTGAATTCTGCGATCCGTGGGTGGCTATGTTTGGCTTCCTTTCTCAGGGCCATGCGTGAGATGCTCCTCCACGGGAGCCCAAGGAAGCAAAAGATCAAATACCTTTTAGGCGATTCCATCACATCAGGTCTCTCCAAACGATGGAATCAGCCGCCTACACGGACTAGGATGTTCTACGTACTGCGACCTGCACGCTATCAAAGATATGGGTTGCTGGAACACCAATAGTGCAAGACCCGCAGCAGTACGTCTTGGCATGCTGACGTTTAAAGGTGGCCAGGGCAAGGCTGAAAGCTGCGGCCTATGTGCTTTCGATTTCATGGGTTGTGTTGAGAAGAGACAGTAGGGGGTGCAGTGGAATTGAGGTGTGATGAGGGAGGGAGGGAGGGGGTGGGTGAACTCTGTTCTATTAAGGCATTCTGACAAGGAGTTGCAGAGGGATTCACGGGGTCCTATTATAACAGTGACAAATCGACGCAAGTAGCGAGTGGATTCTTCTTATGCCACCCCAGGGAAAAAAAAAACCTTTAATGAGCATTCCTTCTTTGTCCCTGGCCTGTCATGGTTCTTCTCTTTCCAGCGGCACGAATGGGAAAGATATTAAAAGCTGCTGCTACAGCGTCTGCTGCCGCTGCCTGCATGCGTTGATACGCCCCCTCCTCCCCCATATTTAATCGCAAGCTACGCTGGACCTTGAACGATGAGCTTCGTCTCTGGACCATATAGAGTGGAGTGGAAGCAGAGGATCTGCTGGTTCAACGAGTGTTTTGGTTAGTTAAGTGAGGTCCAGCTTCGCTTCGTTTGCTGAAGATTGCAAGTACAGGGTGAGAGCCCCACGACCTTGAATGCTTAACTGATGTGCTTTACAGTCCGACTCCCTTTTTCTTTTCCTTTCTTTTTGCTTGTTCGGAGATCGAGAGAGATCTGCCTCCATATATTCATTTTGACCGAGTCCTAATTATATTTCCAATTCATCACATATATATTACCCCAAAGACATTGCACAATTTATTCTTTGTTTTTTTTAACTCTCTCTCTCTACCTTTCTATATATACAAATACAATTAGATTTCCTTTTTACCTATTTATCTTGGTGGGAAATTTTAGTGGAGTCTGATTATATAAAAGAAATGATCAATTTTATTCTCCTATTCAAATATTTACTAAGGTCTAACTTTATTTAGACTCACATATGTAAAGTCTTTTTATGATTATTATTTTTCTTCCCTTTTTGCATGAAAGAGAGTCTTCATTTGAGATAAGGGATGGATTAATGTTGACGAATGCTGAAGTAGGAATACTTTATTATGTAGGCTATTAGTGAAGTTTATTGGATAGAATTTCTCCCTGCAAACCCACTTAGTTGATAGGATTTATCAATAACTTTGTACGATATAATGCTTAATTTAAAATATTCAAGTCCAAATCAATAATAGTTGAATAATATTAACTTATAAAGTTTCTTGTCTAAAACACACCATGGGACATAAGGTTTGATGTCCTAGTAAAAATGTCCTTATCGATATCATATGAAGATTAATGATAATGATACCTTTATGTTGATAATCCTTCCTAACAACTTTCTTATGCTTAGAATTAAATCCACTTTGACACCATAGCCCAAAGTACTTGAGAAATGTTAATAGCAACTTGCTCACCCAAACCTATAAAGCTTATTTATTAATCAACATCTCAACATTTGAGACTAAATTGACATGTCACAAAAACACTATTGAAATTTACATTATTTATAAACATATGTATTTGAAATATCAGATAAAGTAAACATAAATGTTTATACTCAGTTAAATATGTCAAATATTCAACAAAACTTGATTGAATTCTAATATACAACAAAGAAAATTTTGGGACAATAATTCCAAAAGCTCATATGTTATACAAAATTAACTAATTAAGCTTGATTGCTTGAAAATGTATATCCAAAATTATTTTAGGGACTTGGGAAAATAAGGCCTAATTTTTTGTTTTCGTTTAAACGTGCCTCTTTCACCAAAATGGCTTCACATTTTCTTACTCTTTTTATGCCTTTTCATTTCAAAAGTTTTCCCAAATGTTTCATAAACTAATTTTGTAATTGTACTATCTTGAAATATTATGTACTAGTTCGATTCATCAAAAATATACATTTTATTTTGGAGATAATTACATCTTGATTTTGAAGTCACCTTGTCATTTCATTTTTGCTTAAAATTTCATTTTTGTATATTCTGATCTCTTAAAATATACAAAATTAACAAAGTTTGATCACTTGAAAATGTATATCCAAATTATTTTAGGGACTCGGGAAAATAAGGCCTAATTTTTTGTTTTCGTTTAAACGTGCCTCTTTCACCAAAATGGCTTCACATTTTCTTATTCTTTTTATGCCTTTTCATTTCAAAAATTTTCCCAAATGTTTCATAAACTAATTTTGTAATTGTACTATCTTGAAATATTATGTACTAGTTGGATTCATCAAAAATATACATTTTATTTTGGAGATAATTACATCTTTATTTTGAAGTCACCTTGTCATTCCATTTTTGCTTAAAATTTCATTTTTGTATATTCTGATCTCTTAAAATATACAAAATTAAGAGATCAATTAGGATCCTTTTTGCAGGCCTTCTAAATATTAAATGGAAGTACTAATGTTGAAATAAAGCATAATATTATAACATACAAAAATGTATTCATTCATTACAATTAAAGTTCTGGTGAAATTTTTATTAAAAAAAAAGATGAAAATTAAAGTAACTACTGCTAAAGCTTGAAAGTTACTCAAAGATTTACATGACAAATCAATTAAAATTCATATTATAAGCTTTCAAAGTATTAAATAGAAGGTACTAACTAACATTGAAATTAAAGCATAAACTATAACGTATAAAAGTTTAATCATCCATGTCAATAACATTTGAGGTGAATCTTATTGTTCATGAAAAAAGATTGGTACAGCTAGTATTTTCATAAATAAATAATCACTCCAATAGATCTTGAGATCAATTTTCAGATAGTATAAAATGTCTCATTAGGCACGTGATTTTTCCCATACAAAGGGTCATTATGTTAGGATAAAATGTTTTCGTGATTTACCTATTTGTATCTAATTGGGAGGTTTCTTTTACTCAGAATTAAGATTATTGACTAATTAATTCAATAATATACTAATAAATGATACAATATGATATCATAAATTCAATAATATATTGACTAATATAAAAATAATACATACAAGTTCTCCACTTTGTATTTATTTAAACATTATAAATTTAATTAACAGTGACCTATACAAGCAACCAAAGTTAGTTAAGACTTTTAGTTTATATTTGCCTGGAAATTATTTCATGGGAGTATAATTGCAAATTTTTTGAAGCAAAGACCTCTATTATGTTTAATATGTATCTGTTAAAACCCTCTACTTGCCACGCAATGTACTTCATGAACTGTTTACTTATATCTCTTTATGTTTATTTCCTATTCATTAGTTTTGGTAACAAAATAAGGATATAACTTGAATGTTCTAGTAAATAGACAATTAAGTTTTGTTGAATGAAAAATTGCCATTTATTTGTCATTGCCCCATCTATTTAGTGTTGCCTAATGACTAACCCAAAGTTGATTAATTTGAGTGTACTCTAATCAATTTTAGACAAGCTTTAACTTCATGAAAAAGTATATTAGCAAATGAAATTCTACTGTTGTGTTATTATTAGTAATAACTAACACTCACTAATCAGCATGATTTGGTCAGCTGATGATCATACTTTTTCAGATCAATGCTGTGGTAGTTAAATTTAATAATTGCTATGGAAAAACTTGAATGACATATCCATTTCCAAATGCCGCAAACGTTCTAACTTAGGTTCTTGAAAAATATAATTAGATTCAAAATACTTACAGCAATTTAAATTATTGATATTTATTGATGAATTATTAAGACTTTTGTCGATTGGTATAGTTAGTTGCATAGGTAATATCATAAAATGCTGATAAGGATATATAATTTTCAAGAAACTTAGCATGTATATGTTCAGTGAGCTTTGTGTTTACAGCTCATGAGTAGGAATATTTGACCTTAAATAAATAATTACTTTGTGAATATATCTATTTCTTTTATTCGTGCATGTCTGGTACTTTTAATTTACATATCCATGAGTAATTTGTTTGTTTCAATGATCATTAGATGTTCAATCAAACAACCACTAGTGTTTGATATCCTTTCTAAAGATTTCCATTTTTTTTAATTTGAATTTGCGCTGAAATAGTAGATTATCATGAAATGAGTATGTAAAATATTTGCTGAGTTGAGAAAACTTTCATTCCCTATATTATAGTCAATGCAATAGGAAATAATTTAATTAATTTAAATATAAATCTCAATGGAGGATAAGATTCATAGCGTAGATTCTTACAAATAATTGGGACAAATTTAACTTGATAGAAATATCATGATGTGATAACGCAGTCTCCCTGGAATGTTTAGTTAGCCAAATTTATTATAACGGCAATTCCTAGCGCATGCATGATCACATAGAAAAACTGTTCTCATTTCCTAATTATTTAGTGGGTTGCAATAAGTTGACAGGTAATTAGAGCCTGTCCTTGTTGTTTAAAGGTCTTAGGCGAAAATATAATTTTTTTTTAAAAAAAAGCTTTTACATAGAATATATACATCTAAAATAAAATCATATAGATAACTTATTTAAATGACCTTCATGATAGATAAAATCATCCATAATAATAACATATTCAATATTTTTTAAAATATTCTTTTCCATGTACACCTATCTTGTAGTAAGATTTTATTAATTTAAATTTTGAAAATCATCTTTTAGTAAATGCCACTATTTAATAATATTTTATAATCAATTATCATATTTTGAACATTATTTTTAAAAAATTTAATATTTAAATGGAAGGTTATTTTTATTTATTACATTAGATTCACTTGGTTGAAATTGTTTAAAATAAATGAAAACTTATTCCTTTTGGGCGAGGCTACGTAGGAAATATCTAAGGCTAGTATTGTTTGTAATAAATAACAACTTACTCGTTGTGGTTGGATAAAGGAGAAAACGAGTGCTGATGAAGGTTGATTGCAGAATTAGGAAAATAAAGGGAAGATATTATTGTAACGACAAAAGAGAAATTTTTTTTTTATCATTTTCGACCGAAATCCTCTGTTAGCTCTAATGAGGACCATGACAAAAAAACCAATAGGGAAATGCAACACAGAGTTGGTTTTATGGGGGGAAACAAAAATCTTAGAAAATAAGGAGCAAAAGAGAAAAGGAGAGATTTACAGCTGTGGAAACAAAGTCTTAGAAAAGAAGGCAGTCACTCCTTGAAAACTATATAAGTGAATGAGAGATGGAAAAAATTTTACCTTCTTCTTTAGTATTACCAACCTTAGTTAGGTTCGATTCATTGTGATGGCTTCGATAGCAACCCAAGGAGAGCACAAAATAAGAGAGAGTGATTGTCGTGGTGGCCCGAAGGAGAAAAAAAATTAGGGCATTGATTCAGAAAATAGGATAAAGAAAAAAAAATAATTAATGAGTTTAGATAACGTCAAATCTTGGATAACCGGTTTGGTTTCATTGAAATTTTTCATCGATCGCTAGGGTAAATTGGGAAACACTCGTAGTAGGTGGTTCAAAAGTTCAACGTCTTACGGTTTACGTCTTATTTGGAGGAAATTTTTTTACAAAATATGTCATAATTAGGGATCAAATTATGAATATCCGACCAGAGCCGATTCTGTCCTAATTTATACTTAACATATATATATATATATATATATAAATTTGGACCCTAAAATATTTTGGGCCCGGGTAGACCCTGACCAGAGCCGACTCTGGCGTAATTTATTTATTCTTTTATATAATTTATGGGAAACTACTCCCTCATGATATGATATATAGTAAATGACTAATTGTAGGATATCTTTTTTGGGATGAAACTAATTGTAGGATCAGTAGGATATTTGAAACTAGTGTTTGTAGGACTCCGAAATTGAATTATTGTGTTGTCAATTTTCATAAGAAGATAATACGTTATATCTTAGACAACTATCTCAAACTGCTGCCCCAAGTTTATATTTCTTGGTATTTTAATCACATTCTTAAATATGTGATCGAAGTTTTGATGAAATATTGATTAAATTTGGGTTTTGTTGAAATTTTAGTGAATGAAATAATTCATTCATGAGACAATATATCGCAGGTGTGTCCGACGTGGAGAGCCGTCGCCGGATCGGAGTTCCTTTGGCAAGTCCTCTGCCGCCGCATCTGGTTCCGCCGCCGCCGCTCCCTCCCTTCCTGGCGCGAGGAGTACATCCATTTCCACCGCACTGCCGCCAACTTTCGTGCCGGCCGCTACGTCTACTCGTCCCTCCTTCCCCCTCCTCTCGACGACCTGTCCTGCCGTCGCCTCGCCCTCTCCGACCATCACCTAGCCGCTGGCTTCCTCGACGGCTCCGTCCGCCTCTATGACGTTCCCTCAGGGCGTCTCCTCGCCACCTTCCCTGCAGACCCCCACCGCGACCGCCTCGGTCGCTTCTCCCAGGCAATCTCCGGACTCGTCCTCCTCGACGACCGGCTCGCCTTTGCCTCCCAGAACGGCGACGTCCACGTGGCCGAACTCGGTTCCTCCGGAGCTCCCCCCAGGCGGGCGCTCGACGGAAACCTCGTGGTGGACGGCACGATGGTGGATTTCGCGGGGAACGCGCGGTGGTGGGTGGGCCTCTTCGCCGGTGCGCCCGGGCACTCGTGGCGCGTGTGGGACGCGGCCACGGAACTGCTTGTGTTTGTCGGCGGGGGGCTGATGGATCCTGCGGCCCTCATCGGCTGGTACATGCTTACCGACGTGCTGAAGCCAGTGGTCGGCCGCGCCCGGATCCTGGAGCAGGGAGTCGTCGTCGGGTGCACGGTCTCGAGCATGGAAGTGCTCGATCTCAACGGCGTCACCGGGAGCATTCTGAACCACAGCGAGCACCGTCACGGCTTGCTGGTGGGGTCCTTCGATGCGCGCCACGGGCGGGTGATGGTGGTTGACTCGCGGGGCGTGGCGGAGGTGAGGGAAGCGCCAGCGCTGACGGCCGTGAGCCGGTTCACGCCGTTACGGCGGTCGGAGCTCCAGCAGGGGACAACTAGCCTGGAAGGGTGCATGAACTGGGGCTACGCTCTGGTTTGCACCTCGAGAGGAGTCCAGGTCTGGGATTCCATCACCGGCCAGTACCTCTACATATTCCGGCAACGGATAGGGATCGCTTCGGCCATGGCGGCCAGCAACCGATTCGTGGTTGCATGGACAAACGATACTGGATTGCACCTCTGGGATTTCGGAGCATTGTGAGCTCTAACATCACAAAGAATCTCGATAAATCCGTTGTCAATTTCATGAGCCTTTTGGGTGATTAGACGGTGCTTGGAAGATTAATTCGGCTAAAATTTTTTTGAACAGGAAGAGGGATTGGTTTGCCACCAACGTTGCTATTGGAGAAAGACGATTAGGGTTAGTTTCTGTCTGGCTAGGATCATTTTTATCGAGATGGCACTAATTCTTCTTCTCTGATTTATTAATTAGATCTTCCTAATCTGAGATCCTTATGCTATTAAATATTAATTAGCTCAGTGACGAAACGTTTGTTATAAGTAATTATTAAATAACTTTTTTTATTGAATACTGCTTATTGACAGTTGAAAGAAAGATGCATTAAATATTGGATATTTTAAACTAATCTAATCAGATTTTTTAAAATCTTCTTATTTAATTAAAAGGATTAACAAAGATTGTTTGTCTCACGAGTCTGCTTTATGTTTTGAAACATAAGAAAATATGGAAAGAACAGACAAGGAGCATTCTCAAGGCATGACGAGTATGATCAAAATCTCAACTCCAAGCCTTCTTCCCTGAAGCTAAGCATTGTGATCGGCAAAGAGAAGAGAAATGGATGCAATAAAGACGAGCTTAATTAAGAAAGGAAAAGAAGTTGTTGTCCTTCCTTTTGAGCTTTGTACTCACGACAGATCGACAAGTAATTAAGGTCTGCTGATGGAGAGCATGCCATGCCCTTCCAATCGCTCGAAGACAAATTAAATAAAGTAGACGAAAAGTCGTGTGTCGATTTAGAAAAGATATAACATAGCTAGCCTAGCCTATGCCATTTCCCTCTTCTCCAGAAGACATCACCAGACCCAAGAATCATTCCCCTCTCCAGACAAATTTAAAATGCATTGGAGATCGATGACATATAGATAATGGCGACGGGCTGCACTTCCTAACCAATGGCCATTGCAAAAGCTAAAGTGCAGCCAAATTATCACTAGCTCCCTGTTATTCCCGGAAGAGCCTATCCAAATGCTAAATCCATTTGGCCTCGCAACTCGGTTCACCAGTCGTTCAGAGGTCCTTCAACCTGTACCAACATCAACCAAAGCCTTGCTAGCTCCTTGGAAATTAATCAAGGAAACTTGTGTTGCCTATAAAAATATACACATGGTCGCTCGCAGTCCTTAGCTTGCAGGAACAATGTCAAGGCAGGAGCACGACGATCTCGTCCTCTGCTCGTCCATCGCGCTGCTGCAAGAGAGGTTCAGGCGGCTGCAGCAAATCAAACAGATGAGGGAGGAGAGGCAGATCCTGCGAGTGCTGACTCATGAAGGTGCACAACACCGGCCTCCATGTGGTTGTTCCCTATCCCTTCGGATGGAGTACTATTTCAACTGTTCGGAATTATTCCCACCACCGGCCGAGACCTCATTCGCAATAGGCTTGTGGTCCGATACTAATAACAAGCATGCCTCAACGACGACGTCTCATGAAACAGAAGTTGACACTTCTCTGCACCTGTAAAAATGCAACTCATTGTTCTTCTATGTAGTTCCTATTTTGATTTTCTGCTCGAGAAGTGGAAGCAATGGAGCTTGCTTAATTGGCATGCAAGGAATTATGTAGTTCCTATTTCTCCATGCTCATTGTCAATTGGTACTTAATTTTCTTTCCTTATAGCTTCGAGTATCTGCATGGATAGCTTTCACTGAGTGCATGCTCAAACTCAAAGATTCAAAAACACTTTTTATCTCTTAGAGAAAGTACATACATGTCTATGACGGAAGCAAATCTAATAAACAGTTGAAAGAAGATTCGACCATCTCTCTCCTCATCTTGGTGATCTGCCGTTGCTTCCCTGTAGATCCAATTTTCGGTCTGCATGCCTTCCCAAGTACTTGCTGCATGCTTTGATGTTCCCACCTACTTCTCGAACATATTCAAAGGATTCACAGATAAATCCAGGAGGAGAGATCTTATGTATCATTTTTTTCTGTACTATCTGTCTTACTCATCCACGACCATCGGCGAATCGTTCGATCATCGATCAGACACTATCGACGATCTTCGGACACTATCAATGATATTCGGCCGCCGTCCCGAACAAAACTATATCCTATGAGATACGATAATCTGTCGGAATCACCGTAATTACGATCTTGTCGGATTCAGCGTCGAATTTGGCGTGATTGTAATTGCGATCTTGTCGAATTTGGCGTGATTTAGGTTATAGTATTTAACTTTTTTTTTTTAAAATGCATTTAATAAGCACCCTAAAATAAGTATTTTGTGCAAGTCTCTAAACATTTGATATATATATCACAAACTTAAGGATAAACATCACAAGAATTTAACTTAAACCTTAAGCTAAAAATATCAAAATAATTTGATTAAGAGCATTGTTGCACTTGCTACTTATAGAAAAATTGTTTTCGCATCATTACTAAGAGCATCCACGATATATGTGTAAGTGTTATAACACCTGATTAGTATTTATAATCAATGTGAGTATTTTAACTTGCACATCAACAATGTTCAATTCTTTAAATGCAGTTAATGAGCAAATTTTATAAAAAAATATAAAAAATGAAAAATTCTCAACTGTCTTTACATGATCAGATTTTATAAAAAAAAAATTCAAAAAATGACAAATCCCCAACGGTTTTAAGAGATCAGATTTTATAAAAAAATTCCAAAAATAATAGATTCTAATCGACTATGTATACCGGTCATTCAAATAAATTTTCAAAAAATCCTCTATAAATACTGATCAATTCTTCAAATGATTTTGCGCGCTCATGCTAAACTACTCTCCAAATTTTTTCACTACTATCCTAATCATCTCAATATTTAAACCGTTGCCCTAATACACTATTTATTATGTTGTTCGCGTTAACCTACATGTAAATGGTTAGACATTTTTCAGAAACAAATTGTTACATACATTAGATATTTAAATATTATACAAATTATAATATTTAGAAACTAAATTAAAAAACTGATTATTGGCATGTAAAACAATGAAAATAATTTCTGCATCACATCTATATTTAATTTTGAATTAAATTCACATATAAAATCAAGTTACTTAATTTTAGCTTTTTCCATTAAAAATTAATTTATCAAATGTAGATGATTCAAAATATATAATTTTTTATAAAGTTTAAAATTCGTTTAAACTTTAAAATAATTAACTTATTTTTAAAAGTTAACTAGTGTAATATTACACAATTTAAATAACATATTTAGTGATAATATATATATGTTAATTTTTATTATTAAATGAAAATTAAAATGAAAAGTAATTTTAATGTGGATGCGATCTAAAGTTTACTTTACTTTGATAGGGGCGTGCCAGACTTGTGCTATATTGCAACACTACACATATAGTGCAACACACAAGCGACAAATGAAATGTAAAAATACGCTTAATTAATAATATAATTATAATAATAATAAAGATATAGTAAAAATAAAAGAGGTATATAAATTTATATATATAGTTATATATATAGATTTATATATAATTAATATAAACAGGAATAAAAAATTTAGAAATTATCATGTGAAAAATTTGGAATAATTTGTTGGGATTTTTGGAAATAATTTCGGGATTAATTGGATGTCAAATTAGTTAGTTATGAATTATTTAAGGAAAAGATTATTTTCGGAATTATTATATATATATATATATATATATATATATATATATATATATATATATATATATATATATATATATAAAGGAGACATTAAGTTGAACCCATTGTCGAGTTCTTCGCCCGTGCCCTAGCCTCGCCGATCCCTTTCTCCTTCCCTCTCGCCCGAGGTCGCAGCTCCTCGCGATCACGTTTCGCCGCCCTTCGTCGGCGCCTCCCGATCTCCGGCGGGAGATTGCCACCAGGCTCTAAGTCCAAGGCTACGCTTCATCTCTTCGTCGCCTCCTCCCCTTCCTTGTGTCAATCGTCGGCGCCGCCGCTTGTGTCGCCGATTTGCTCACCGTCGACTCCCTCTCCTTCCCCATTCTTTTCAGTCTTCAGTGGCCGATCCTCTCTTCCCTTCTCGAGAGCCAGCCACCCGCGGCCTGTCCGCCGTGAACCCTAATCGGCGTCGCAACTCAGGTAAGATCTACTTTTGTTTAGGTTTCTTCTTGGATGAATTTATCTAGGATCATCACTGTTGGTATTGGTGAATGAGAATCTTGATTGAATTTGTAGTTTTGATGGCGTTATGTGAGGAGTTGGTTCTGTTTGGGGAGTTTTCAGTGGGTATCATCGCATGACACAGAGGGAGATAAGGATAGATTAGGTTAATGGTTGATTATATTAAGCATGCTTTCAATTAACAAAAAAAAAAAAAAGAAAGATTTTCATGAGTTAATGGACTAACACGTAATGGGGATTAGCTATGAACGAAGTATCGGGATAATTGAATTGGGGTTTATTCTGTTTCTATTTCCTTAATGGGATGAAGATTTGGTTTAGGAGATGGCTAGGCCTAATTTGATCAAGGGATTGGATTAATTGAGCGTAATGGTCATTTAGGCAGATTCGATTGAGGGTTACTAATGGATTGGGATTTGCATCAATTTTGGGTTTTGGATTTCTTCATTCGACCTATAAAAGGTTTACGCGTTAATTTACTTTAATCATGGCAGGTTTTGGTACGAGATAGGAGTTCTCAACTGATACGGACTTCACATTTGAAGGCGGGTACTTCTCCTTGGGTTCTATAGTTCTTTTACCTTAAATGCATGGTTATTCGTTTATCTAAGTAGGTTGCTTTACCTTAAATCTATTTGCCTTGTTTTCCTGCTTGATACTTATTCTGTGCTTGACCTTTGAGTAGTAATCCAAATTGTTCAGTTATACAGTCTCATCACTTGACTTCTGATCTAAGAGTACCGTGTGTACTATAGAATAATCATTTGACCTATTTAGGGTTTGGTTGGCATTAGATAACCCTACCCAATAGATTAGTGCATATTTATTTACCTTGGTGTTGATTGTGTTTTTCGTGTGCTTACTTTGGTGTTATTTGTGTTTTCGTATCGTATGGATTTCAAGGTTTTGGTTTGATTGAGGTTGTGTATATTAGCGACATGCATCATGCATTATATTCAGGCCGATGACCACTGGCTCCCTTGTGATTGAGACAGGTCGTCGGGTATATTTTCCTGTTGTGCCACGCTTGGTCGGAGTTGTGTGCAAACAGTTGATACTCCCCAGGTATTTGAAGTTCCCACAGGTATTTTGGGATTTTAAGCCCCAGGTATTTTGGCTTTTCATATCAGGGCCACGGTTGTCGTGGTGTATTTGCATAGCCCCAGGTATTTGGCGCTTGTATCTTGTCCACTCAACCTAATGGTGGTTGGTGTGTGTACAGTGCAGGTCATGACATCATGTGCATATTATGCATTTGCATTTGCTTGTGATTGCTGCATTTGATTGAGCTATGATTGTGGCACTTGACTGACATGCATATACGGATATGATTTGCATTTATTATTTGATTTGATCTATTCAGCAGTATTAGCAGTTTATTGAGGTAGTAGGGGGATTTCTGATTTTGCCCCTACTTGTTACATGGTTTTCAGGTATGTTTTATTTGTATAGATGCATTTTGCTTATGTTCTTATTTCTGGAGACTGTATACCCTTTTGATTCTTTATGCTTGCTTTACCCTTTTTATATACCAGGCATTTATCCGTTCTTATACCCGCAGAGTTCCACCCGGAACTCACCACCCCTTGTTCTCCTTTTTGTTTCAGGTAGTCGATAGCTGTGTCTCGTGCCGCCAGGAGAGGATCCAGCCGCCAGTCTCCCAGTTTGAGTATTTATTTTCATTGGTTATTCGTATACTTGTAGTAGCGTTATAGTATTAGTGTCGTTTTCGGGTTTATTATCGTTTCGGATGATATTTGGTTTTTCGTTAGACATGTATTTATTTATTTCCGTTGGATTTCGGTTTGCTGCGCTTAGATATAGAGAATTATTTACTATGTTTAATTATATGTCAGTTATTTTATTTAACTGCGTGGTTGTGGATTTGTGAATGCCAGCCGAGTGTGGTTGAGCTTTGTATGTGTTGAGGTGTATGTATAAAAGTTTCAGATTGTCCGCTGTACAGGGGCGGTGCTGCCCGATTTTCGAGCGAGCCCGGGCCTCTGGGGGCGTGACATGAAAACTCTAGTAGCAAGCTACTGTGATGGATCATCTCCCATATAAAAATTAATTTAATATCAAAGTGGACCAATGACCCACATATCAGATATTAAACTAATAAGAACAGATACTACATTTAATCTTAGCCAAAAGGTCGAAAAAGGTATAAGTTGTTTTACCGTTCTTTGTCTATTTTTATAATTGCTCTGTGTGTAATTCGCCTTGGTAACTTCAGATGTGGGACCCGTTAACCCGGTTCGTCGAGCCGAACCGGAACCGGCCCGGCAGGATGCCGGGCCCGTTCCGGTTCCAGCCCCCCAGAATCGTGAACCGGCGGCCAATGGCACTGAACCGCCGGTTCAGTGCCGTTGGAGACTTTTTGTTTTTCTTTGACGGATGAGATCATTTGACCGTTTTTTGATCAATGACTATGATTTAGTAACCGTTATGATCCGAACTCAATAAATAGGGAGCTCATTTCATCATTTTCACTCACAACACAACTTCTCTTCTCTCAATCTCTAATTCTCAACTCTCTAACTTTCAACTTCTCTCCGTGTTCTTCATCGACGAAAATGGAAGGAGGTCATGGAGCTTCATCATCTTGATCTCGGAGGGGAAAAGAAATTGCATACGAGGATCCCAACCTTCAAATTCAATCCACCGATGATGAGACCGAGGCTCAGCCCCAACGCCCTCCGATCCCCGAAATGCAAGGAAGTACCGATGCGATTACTTCTAAGGTTCGGGAAAATCCTCCTTTAAAATCGTCTATTTTCATTAAACATTTTGAGAAGGTCACACTTCCGTTGGGAGAAATGCGTGCAAAATGCAAGCATTGTAATGCTTCCTACAAATTCCAAGCCGGCGGCGGCTATGGGTCGTTGAAACAACATGTAGAAATGAAGCACTCGACGGAATATGGGCTTGACCGCTCTCAAACACAATTATCTAGATTTTCTAGCGGTAGTAGTACTGATTCTGGTTTATTTTTATATTCAGATTATAAATTAAGAGAATCATTAGCTAAATTTGTTTTCGTAGAACATCTTTCTTTTAGTTTTGGATCTAAATGCACATTTGAAGATTTGTGTAAAGAATCACTTAATCCTGCAGCTAAACGTGTACCGAGGACTACACTAACTCGTACAATTAAAAGATTAGTAAAACAAGGAAAAAAATTTAATTGAAGAATTTAGTAAATTAAATAATAAAGTTTCTTTATGTTCCGATATTTGGAGTGATCATTGACAAACTCATTCTTATATGGGTATAACATGCCATTGGATTGATAACTCTTGGATCTTTCAAAAGAGATTATTAGCTTATAGAGTTTTTGATGAATCACACACTGCTCATAATATTGCACAATTATTACACATAGTTTTAGAAGAATATGGATTAACTCATCAAATATTTTCAATATCATTAGACAATGTTAGTTCTAATACCGCTTCAATAGATGAATTAAAATTTATTTGTCAACCTGTCATTGGTGGTTTATTTTTTCATATTCGTTGTGTATGCCATATTTTAAATTTATGTGTTCAAGATGGATTAAAACTTTTACAAAATTATATTCAACTAATTAGAACTGTAATTTCATACTTATGGTCTCATCCATCTATGATGAAACAATAGGGTAGATTTTGTAAAGCTAATGGAATGCGACCAAAAAAATTTCCGCGTAATGTTCTAACACGTTGGAATTCAACATATCAATTATTACAAGATTCTTTTCAATATAAAGATTTGTTATGTTTATTTTTTATACAAAATAGTAATACTAATATATATTTATTTTCACAACAATAGAATATTTGTAGTAGTATTTGTGAAATTTTAAAAGTTTTTAACGATGCGACTGAACAACTTTCTGGTGTTTATTATCTACTGCTCATTTAATTTTAATAAATTTTTGTAGTATAGTATTAATATTAAATGAATATGTAAATGATGAAGCTTTAACTTTATGTATAATAGCTATGAAAACTAAATGGGAAAAATATTTTTATTTAATTCCTGAAATTTATTTAATTGCATTTGCTTTAGATCCTAGATTTAAATTAGAAGTTTTTACAAGAAATGTTAACTTTATATTATGACGCATTAATTCTTATTAAGGATTCTTCCTCTCCGGATCCAGCTAATATTGTATATAATATTAAAAATTATTTATATGATCTTTATAATCAATATTATGTTAAATATGGAACACAAACTAATATTTCTGAAACACAACAACCTACTACTACTAATTTAAAACTTACAAAAGCCCAACTTTTATTAAAAGAACGGACGAAACGTCCACGAGGATCCTCAAGTTCCACACAGGAACTTGAGAATTATTTTATGACTTCTTTTGATTTTAATTAAGCAGATAGCGATGACTTCGATATCTTGAAGTGGTGATCGCAGAAGGCTCAAAGCTTTCCCGTTCTCTCCGTGATCGCAAAAGAAATTTTAGCTTCTCCAGTGTCGACTGTTGCTGTGGAGCAGACGTTCAGTGCCGGCAGCAACATATTAGATGAATGACGATCAACCATGTCTCCCGACTCATTGGAAGCTCAAGCATTACTTGATGTTTGGACCAGAGCCGAGAAGCAAATCCAAGGAATGCAAGTTTCAGAAGACGAAGCCAAGGAATTTGATACCGAAGGAACAAATACAACGGGAACGGGAGGAAATGCAAGTGAGTGAGAAATGTAAAAATGTAAAAGGGTAAAAATGTAAAAGAACTAGTGGGCTTTGATTCCTCTATACCCTAAGGGGATACGTAGGGAACTTATATAAGTGCAAGTCTTTTTTAATAAATTTATTTTTTTAATTTAATTTTTAATTTTTAATTTTTTTAATATAATAATCTTGAACCGTGCCGAACCGTGACGAACCGTGAACCGGACCATGAACCGGCGGTTCCGAACCGTGAACCGTAACCATCTTGGGCGGTTAAGGTTAAGGGTCGACCTCCCACGTACCGTCGAACTGGCGGTTTCGCACCGTCGAACCGGCGGTTTCGAACCGTCGGTTCCGAACCGTGGTCGGGTCTACATTAGATGAGTTGCTTTTTTAAATTTGATAAATTATTTTTTAAAATTTTAATTTTGGATTAATATCTGAATTTTTCTTTTTAGGATTTGTAATTTTATATTTTCTTTTGAATTTGTATTTTTAATCATAAATTTTTTATTTAAAAAATTTATATTCGATTTAGGTAAAAATCCTAAGCTCCCTGTGAATGCCACGTCTGTATATAAAATTGTATTTTATAGATATTAATATATAGATTTATATAAATTTACTCAGGGTCACCATTTGTTAATCTAAAAAGAATACATCTGAGTGTCATTTAAAAGTGAAAACTTGTGTGAGTAAAATGGACCTATGGTATCGATTACCCATCGATTACCACGTAGGATTTACCGTTCAACGGCTATTTTCGAACTAATCGATTAGCCAATCGATTACCCGTGCCTGAATCGATTACCCAATCGATTCAGAGCTTCTCTGTTCTCTCGCGCAACTCTGTGATCGATTACCCAATCGATCAAGAGACACCTTAATCGATTGACCAATCGATTAAGGAAAGGCTGAATCGATTACCCAATCGATTCAGCCACCTCTGTCCTCTCGCAAAAACTTCCTTAATCGATCCACTGATCGATTCACTCAATCGATTACCCAATCGATTGAGTCCAACCTAACTTGCTCCCACAAGTCTAGGATCCCCTACCAAGTATCCAGTCAACCCGTTGACCGACCTGGATTTTTACTGCCTAGCTCCCAGCTCGGACTTGACCTGGTTCCCAACCAATTCGCCTAACCCTCGAGTTAGGTCTAGTCTCTCGGTAGACTTCCACCTTGCCAGCATGCAATCTCCCCGATCCACCTGGACTTCACCTAGTCCCACTAGGTCTTTTTCCATGCCAGCGTGCGATCTCCCCGATCCACCTGGACTTCACCTAGTCCCACTAGGTGTGCCTAGTCCCACTAGTCTTTCCCATGCCAGCGTGCGATCTCCCCGATCACCTGGTCTTCACCTAGTCAAGTCTCCAGTCAACCTTGACATTATGAATACATATTATAATCGACATACATCAAGCACCGAGCTTGTACTCAAGCTCACCTGAGCTTGTCAAACAAGTAACTGACTAACAAGATGCACAACAAAAATGAGATGATTTGATATGTTAGCAAGACTTTAAACAATAACACAACTACAAATACAGACGGGATCCCAGAGGATCCCTGTCTCGTCTGTCCCATACTCGTCGGTAATGGCTGATGAGTCGTCCGATTGGCGATCAATTACTATGGATAATTTTTTATCGTCGTTCCGAATCAAACGATATCCTGGGATAACGATGAGTCAGTCGGAATCATCATATTATAATCTTATCAAATTCGACGGTGAATACAGCGAAATTACAATTACGACGATACCCGACGGATTCATCGTACCTCCCAGGGTGTAATTTTGGTCGGGGTGGCGGCCGAAAGCCACCGATAGTGTCCCATCGATAATCGGACGACTTGTCGACCATCGTCAACGAGTGAGATAAAAGAATAGGGATCTTCTATGCGACAGAGGATCCGGCCTCCTATAAATATGAAACTAAGCTGGCAATGGCCAATGGGAGTTTCACAAGATCATAGATGTAACAATATTTCAGTTGGAAAACAGCCATCTGACAAAGGAATATTCACTCTAAAACTCCCACAAATATTGATCTAATAAGACAAATTTGTGGATAGCCCAGTGCGAGAAACATATGTATAGTAAAATGGTGGGCACAAATACAGCATAAGACTTCGATCCTCCCAAATTGAAGACACCAAGTGAGAAACGAGATGGTGCCCTGTAAACAATCTACAATCTCCAAGCATAATCTTAATACCAAATTGATTCCGTGAAAATTGATAAGAAATGATAAATTCAACACAGAAATGAAAGCAAAGTCAAAATCCGAAACATAAAAGAGGACAGAATTAATAAAGACATGGCATGATGGGGCAACATTGACATACTTGCAACTTTTCATAGCATCAAATTCTATCAAACCAAGCATAAATGAGTTGTGCTGTCAAGCAATCAGCTCCGGAAGAATAAGAAAGTAAACAAGATTATTTCATTTTGATAGTTGATTCATCAGTAGATTTCCACAATAGAGTGTTAAAAATAAAATTTCTCCTCAGTGTACATAAGTCTGACAAGAGGCATTGCTCTGCGTCTTATATAATCCAAGAAAACAAGTGAATCTCATTGGTAAATGGTTATCAAATACATGAATCAAATTTCATAATTCCATGTACTCTCAGCAATCAATTTTGGAGTTTTCTGTTGCTCAGCTAAGTTGACAATTGCACGGATCTGTAAGAGGAGCAATGGTTACCGAAAACAGCATTTAAAAATATCTGAAACAAATGTTATTAAATGTGCATAGAAGCTATGTAATCATATTGTAATTGGATGTACAACTTACCGGATGATAAATGAAACTACAGAAAATGCATTTTTAATAGACAAAATAGAATTATAAATTGACCACAGAAAACCGAAGCTAGTTAGATGTAGCCAATAAAAACCCCTTAAATAAATGACAAAATAATACATGTATTAGTTTACTCTCTTCTATTAGTTAATGATTTAATGTATTATTTTTCAAGTTTCTGTGCGACTTGCAGAGCTCTTTTGGCATCTATGCTACTAGTAACATTTATCAAGGTTTAAAATTTCGACTTGTGCCGAGGTTTTGGTCCTAGACCAGAACGATACAGTTTCAGTATCGTATCGTGTCGTGCCGATACAGTTTCGGCATTTTTTAAATTTATATATGGTAATTATTAGATAAATATGTTTATTGTGTATAATTTAAAAATAAGTTAAATTAACTTGATATAAGTTTTCAACTATCGAACAAAAAATTGTATATAAGTTATATTAGATAAATATTTTATATATGTTTACTTAATATTGTTAAGTAATAAAAAAATTGTATAATAAATTAATCGTGTTAAGTTCTCAAATTGATTTATTGTGTTAAGTTCTCAAATTAATTCTAAGATAAAAAATATTATCTATATACGTATATAAATTAGCACAAAATTCTATTTTATATAATAATTATATAAAGTATTCATTTAATTAATTACTAATTTAAATAATATATATTTAAAATGATAAAAAATATCAGAATATTAATTAACTAATAAAACTGTAAAAAATAAAATAATAAAAAAATTATCAAAAATATAAATTTGATTTATTAGAAATTTTTTATAGAATTTTTAAATAATATTTAAAACAGAAAAAATTCAGAATATTAATTAATAAAATTTATTTATTTATTTTAATTTTAAATATGTTTTTATATATTTTATAGGGATAATTTAATTAGGGTTTAGGGTTTATAAAAGTTATAAAACATTTAAATGAGAAAATGTTTAATTTAAATAAAACATTTGATTTAATTTTATCGTCGCAACCCGCAGCAGTGAACCCTAGCGCATTGGCAGCGAAGGCGTCCGACGGCCTCGGCACTGTCTGACGGCGCTTCCGGCGACACTTCCAGTCGTGCTAGGAGTCCCGCGATGCCTCCACCGCTGCCTGCGATGCCACGACTGTGCACCGTGGGTTTTTGCGAGAGATGAACAGAGGCGCCTCCGAGACGCTTGCGACTCTTTCGTCGATGTCGGAGGTGTCCCACGAAGTGTCCTACTCCCGCGCGACAACACACGAAATCAGAGGGTTCACTGTGCCGATTTCGGCACGCTGGCAGAATGGTAAAATTCGCCTGTGTCACATGGCACAAAACGACACTTCGTTCTCTGACATTTATAATAGTCCACTTCTTGGTCCTTAGTTTACACTAATTTTCACCTTTTGTAACAGTTATCCTAAGTCTGGGGTAACGGATCAACAAGAGATCAGCTATATTGGGTAAGATCCCAAATAGATATTATTTTCATGATGTCCCTAAGGGATGGGCTGATAGTTAGTGTGTGGGCGTTGCCACCTTCAGGTCTGGGAGTCAAAACATGACAAAGTCAATATGCCCGTCCTCCCCACGCGCTAGCCACAGCATTTGGGCTAGTAGCCTCCATGATTTACATCCTCCACGTTGGCCTTAGGACGGGTTGGGGTGGGGAGGGATACTGGAGGTGAGCGAATCGCCTTTTGCCACCAAATAGATATTCAACCACTTGGATGCTCCAGTAACGCTAATCAAGGAGTAGCTTTTCAATATTATTAGGAAATACTCATAAACATATCCAATGTATTAAATAACTCAGAGCATGTCCAAATGCAATAAATGGCTAAAATTTACAAGTCGAACTAGACAATTATTTGGACAATTAAAGATTTTTGCATTTGAGGATTGTTTTAACTTTTGATGATTGTAAGTAGTAATCTGGACTAGAAATTGCCTTGCTAATTATGAAAATTTTGTACTTGACTTATTGTGGACAACTCCAAGAATTTTGTGAGTAAATTTGTCTTGATGATCGACTTCAGATTTACTTGGAATTATCTTGACTCCAGATTTTGGACTTAATTTGACATGGTTTTTGGACTTAGACTATGATCTCCAAAGGTTAACCATCATATCATCTCTAGTGGAAGACCTAGAAGTGTTTGATTGGATGAATGGGTACCATCGGATTAAATTGACCATTGATTGCATAACCTAACTCTTCTCGAAGCTTGCAGACAGCAAGTGGCTACAAAGTCATCTTGAGGCTAGAATGAGTGTGATTATGCTAGTCTGTAAGAACATGGTGTAGTTATACATTGCCAAACTGAAGTAGATGTTGTCCAAAAGTGGTGAACGAGGGCAGCTCTAATAGATATTGTCAGTGGCTTGGCTTCCAGGTAGAACACTTGTCTAGAAACTGAGTTAGAGTCAAAATAACAATCGAGTGTGGCCATAGTGACTTTTTAAATCTCTAGCAAAGGTGCATCTTGATTTAAAGCACAGGGGCAACTTTGATGGAGATGGTCACAAGCTCGGTTGGGCAGTGTTGCCTAAATTATAGGAGAGATGGTAGTGACAACAAAGTCTCCTTTTTTACACAAGATGGACAAGGCACAGCCCCTTTCTTACTGATTTCGAGCAATGCATTTGATATTTCAGTCAACCTGATATTTGTTGACATTCAATAAATGCAAAGAGAATTGCTTAGTGTAAAGAGGAATCCCCGCAGCATGTTTAACAGTTGTTAGTCAACAAGAATGATACTCAGCTGATATTTATAGTGTAAATAGGTTCCCCAATTTGAATATAAGATGCCTTCTCTATATTTCTTCAAACTCACTCTAATATTTTTCATGATCTAAACCATGCTATAGATAATTCTTGTTTCAAATCAAGTTGTAAGTTGAAAGGATTCTTTGAAAAATCAATGAAGGGACTTGAATGTGAATTAAGAAAATTTCTCAATGTAATGAAGCGGAAATTCGAAAAGAAAAGATCTTGACCACCTTCAAATTTAAACAAAGTATCATGGTTATCTGGAGTTATGCACTTTGTATTTTGGGGGAAAAGTATCCTAGAAAAGAAAACATGTACGATGACAATTTGAGCCTGATTTTGCTTTAGCCAACCACAGATTGGCTATACCGGAGATTGGAGAATATTATGCTGGCAAAATCCTCGCACTAACCATCAGTTCAACCCGTGGAGACGAGATTGCAGAATATTAGCTAACATATTGGGAGGGCACTGGGCACAATGTACCCTAATCAAAGCCTACGAAATCTCTAAAACAATAATCCATGATTTCTAGCTTTCAGGGCGACTAAACTACCGACTAATGACCGAGTCTTATTCAACTACAAAACTACAAAAATTAAATTGATATGCAGAAATAGTAAAATCGAAGGATTTAAAAAGGACTCAGAGGACGTGTTACCTTAAAGGAGCGGTTGTCCTTGAAATCCCTGCCCCATTCGAGGCCAAGATCACTCGTGGTGGTATGATAGGTGGCCTTGAGGGAGTCTCCCCCCTCGAACTTCCTGGTGAGGGCGAAGTCCCATGCGTTCTTAGACACATCATAGCAGGGCTCCAGCACCGTCCGGCGCGATTCCCCGTGCGCGTACACGTACTTGACCTTGCAGGCGCTCGGCTTACCAAAGGTATAGCTAACGTTGACCTTGTTCGCGGGATCGAAGACTACGGAGCCGTCGAGGGTCGTCCGGTTGCTCCCCAGGGCGTGGATATAGGTCAAGTTCACAGTCTTCTCCTTCAACCGGACGGAATTCATGAATTGGAATCTCACATCCTAAATCGAGATAATCAGAAAGCGGTCAATCGATGGATAAATTCAGACCAAGGATAGAAGATGAAGAAGAAGAAGAAGGAAAAAGAAACAGACGTTCGTGGGTAGGTTGTAGTCGAGGATGAAGGCGCCGGGCTTCTCGACGGAGAAAGCAAGGCCGTTGAGGGAGGGACCAAGGATGAAGGTGGAGTCGGTCATGGATGCCTTGACGCGGACATCGCCAGCGTTGACGGCGAGAGTGGCTACGGCGGTGGCGCCCTTGTTCGCCTCGTATCGGCCCTTCAACGTCGTCTTCATTTTCTCCACCGTCTCGCTCTCTCCCCCAACTGCTAATCTGGTTGGAGGAGGGATGGGATTTGGTAAGAGAGGCGGCGGCAAATAAACACCGCCTTACAATTGCAGTCTTCGCCGTGAGATAATAACCTAAAGTAAGGGCACGGCGTCGACTCACAGCCGCGTTCGACTTTGACTCAGAACTGAACGATACGTCGTTCAACGACGTGCACCTCCTCGACATAATTTTTAGCAATCGGTTCGTGGAGCTCAGTTTTTTCATGATAAAAAGTGATTTCATCGTACTCAATATCCTCACGAAAAAAATAAATTATAAAAATTATTAATCCGGATATTGTGATTTATATGCGGAGAAAATAGACATATTAACTTTGTTAGATTTTGATCTGATAACACTCATATACTAATCATTAATCTATCCCGTGAGGATACACTAGCTCAGCTCTTGCACTCACGGATTGAAGAACAATAAGGTACAAATAGAATCTGACTTGAAAATAAACAGGTTGTTTCACCGACACTGAGCCAGAAACTTCAATTTGAAGGCATCTTGTGACAATTAAAAAGGTGTAATCCACTTATAAATAGCAAAACTATAGTAACTCTACAGCAGGAAACTCTTCCGAGTCTTGAGGGGTTCTCTAGGGAGGGACGAAACAGAGATAGAATCCATCACAGTGATATAGTTCTTAAATGGAATTTAGGCCATCGTTTCTGACATGTAAATCAGATTCCGAAAGAAATCTTAACCTGCCATCAAGTTCATGCAGGTACAGCAACTGCTTCATCCAATGCAACAACTCCTGGAAGCTCTTTTCCTTCCAACAGCTCCAAGCTTGCCCCGCCACCGGTTGATATGTGGCTCATTACATCAGCTACTCCAACTTTCTCTACCGCAGCAACAGAATCTCCGCCTCCAATGATTGTCGTCACGCCTTTTCCACTGAGCTCCGCTAACTTCCTTGCAATAGCCTGCCAAGTTAAACAAATCAAAACACTGTTTTCTGGTGCTAATGTTTCGCACACAAAATCCAATGAACTTAGTTACGATTGAGAATCTCAAATGGTACATCCGAAGTATATTTTGGATAAGAAATTATCCTAACCTCAGTTCCAAAAGCAAACTTGTCAAACTCAAACACTCCCATTGGACCATTCCAAATAACCGTCTTGGTTGTATCCAGTGCATCACTAAATGTCTTAACTGAATCTGGGCCAATATCCAGTCCCATCCAACCATCAGGAATTCCAGATGCTGGCACAACCTGAAAAAAAAAAGTTGTTCTACATCACCAATTTGTTCTCGGCATTGGTAAAATACACAGAATTATGTTAATCCATTCACATAAATTATGAATTCATACAATGATAAAGAAGATGAGATGAGTGACCCATAATAGTTTTCCCAAGCAACTAGTACGAGATTAGCAAACCTTGCTGTCTGCATCGGGTGCAAACTTATCAGCCACAACAACATCAGTTGGCAACAAAAGAGAGACGCCTTTGGCTTTGGCTTTTGCAATAAGAGTTTTTGCAAGCTCTTGTTTGTCATCCTCTACCAAAGAAGAACCCACTGAGAAGCCTTGTGCTTTGTAAAATGTGAATATCATTCCTCCACCCAAAAGAAGAATATCACATTTCTCTAACAGTGATTCAATTACTCCAATCTTAGACGACACTTTTGAACCACCTACAATTGCTGCGAAAGGTCTCTTGGGGCTTGAAACAGCACCTACAAGATAATCAAGTTCCTGCAAATATATGGAATGAACACTGTGAACAAAAATTAGGAAGCAAAATAAACAAGCATTTCAAGCAGCATATATTACCAATGTACAGTTCAAATGTGTTGAAATAATTTTGAAAACCTCAAATATACAGATGCCTAATGACATATAGTTATTTTCAATGTTAAGACCCACCTTTTGCAGTAGAAAACCAGCGACAGAGGGCTTCAAGAACTTGGTGACGCCCTCCGTTGATGCATGCGCTCTATGTGCTGTTCCAAATGCATCATTTACATAGAGATCTGCTAGTGCTGCCAGCTTCTTGGCGAATTCAGGGTCATTTTTCTCTTCTTCTTTATAGAATCTTACATTTTCAAGAAGTAAAACACTACCTTCAGGAAGTGCATTGACCAATTTCTCAACTTCTGGACCAATGCAATCATCAGCTTTCTCAACCTATTCATGCAAAGAAAGCATATGTGAAACAACAAATGCCCACTGGTAGAACCGTGTGCTTGCAATATACCATGAGTTAGAACTCAGTCAAACCTTGATTCCAAGAAGTTCAGAAAGCCTAGGCACTATAGGGGCCAAGCTAAATTTCGGTGTGACACCCTTTGGACGTCCCTGATTATTCAAATACATAATATATAAGTACAGTGGTAATGGCTCTAGAGTCTACACAACAAATGGTAGCAAATAAAGAAGAATGCAACTTTTCTGTAACACAAAAGGACAATCATAACTAGACACAACGACATTACAAAATAATCCTTGCTGAGGCCACTTGAAATTGCAGTTCATTGTGGTATTTCAATAGCTCAACCAAAATGTTTTGAAGTAGTAAAAAAGAGGAGAGTTTTGTAATTCAGTCTTCTAGTACCATAAGATTACACAGGTGGAAAACACCATGGCTGCTGTGAAATCATAAACTCTACAGTAATATCTAATTCCGGATTGCCAATTTTGTCTGAAAATGGTTAGAATAAGAAATTAACCAAAACTCTCGCCTTTGAACTTCCAAGGCACCGTTTTACAAGGAAAAAACTGTACCTTGCTGATCCAGCATGGAATAATTGCCATTTAAAATTGATTTAACAGCTTATTTGGAATCAATTCCTACTGAAAAGAATATTACAGTGCAGCATTATATCAAAAAATAATTCCATTAATTCTAACTCAAACTCTTACGTTTGAATTTAAATAAGAATTGGAATCCCTTTTCTTAGTTTTTACGTCTGGAATCATTGATTAGGATATACTTGCTACTATATTGTAAATTCTTTAATCTCAAGAATTCTTAAGAACTCTCCAATGTAAATGTATAGATTTCCAACATTTTCTTGAAAACAGAGTCCTAATTTCCATTTTTTCCCCCCAAAAACGGGAATCTGCTACAGTGTGAAACAGAATTCAGATACCATAAACTTTGATGGTTACGATCAAGTTGTAAAACAAAATAAACAACAAATGTCGAGTTAAAAGTGCGAGCATTGCAGATCCATAAGCTAAAGGTATAACATTTTAGAACGTCCATGAATATGCAAACGGGTCAATCACCGTGCTATCTGATAGAAGCCTGAGTTGCAACTGAGTTGGATCAAGAAAAGACGTTTACCAGATGGCTGGAGAGTATGACTTTGGCCCCTTTGCTGATCAAGTGCTGGATGGTCGGCACAGCCGCACGGATCCTAGTATCATCTGTGATATTACGGTCCTCATCGAGGGGCACATTCAGATCCGCTCGGACGAACACCTTCTTCCCCTTGAGGTCAGCCACAGTGAGGTCACCAACGCTCTTCTTAGCCATCGACACCACTCCACGAATCCCTCTCCCGCTCTTCCCAGCCACCGCCAGGATCCTGTCGGCAACGTGAGCGGTCAGCAAACGATCACCCGCCGCGAAGGCGAAACCCATCGGTCGGAGCCCAGGTCGAAGACAGACCACGGCGGAGGCAGAGGCCGCCGCCACACGCCGTCGGGACGAGGAGGCTGGGAGGAGGGAGAGGGAGGCGGCGGCGGTGGAAGCCATGGATTGCGAGCGCTGGAGAAAGATGAAGAGAAAAGCGAGGAGGCAGCGAGGAAGAGAGTGAGGGTTAAAAAGGGATTGGGTTTGTGGAGGAGAGCGTAAGGCTGTGGATTTGCTTATCGACGAGGAGCGGTGGAGAGAAAGGGTGGCTCGTTCGATGAGATGGTTGATTTGGGAGGGTGGAAGACTTTGGGGGGATGTTTGTGGGAGAAAAAAAAACCAAAGGAGAGGCGTGGTGACGAAGGGTGTAAATATTACATCAATTTCCAACTATTAAATATATATATATCACAATAATAAATTCATAATTATTTTTAAATTAAGAAACTATTTTTAAATTATCCATTGCCTATCATGTAAGCTTTATTTTAAATTATGTTATGTTTTAATTTTATTTTGAATTTCATTAATCTATTTTAGGAATATACATACTTCTTTGTCAAGAAAAATATATTTAAATCCTAAGTCAAGCTTTTACATTTGTTGCTACCCATCAAACATGTTAACATCATTAAAAAAAAAAAATTTATGAGATTTTTTCAACCAACATCGAGCGATCGACCCAACCATATAAAAATTTCCCACCGACCGTCAGGGTAAATCGGAAAGCACTCGCAGTGGGCGATCTAGTAGCCCAGCGTTCCAGGATTCGCGCCCCATTTGAAGAAAAAATTCCTACAAATGCATCGTAGCTAAAGATCGAACCACGAATGTCTGAGATAGCGACTAGTCGCCCTACCGCTGCATCATTACCCCGGTGGCATGTTAACATCATTAAGCGAGCACTGCAAGGAGAGAGAGGTTCGCCAATATTCAACATATCTTACCAATGTAAATATTGGATTAGATAGCTGATAAATTTAAGATAACCGATCTGATCTCATGAAAATTCACATCCCATTTAAAAAAAATAATTCTTATAAAATACTCTATAATTAGATATCGAACCGTAAATATCTAAGATAACGATTAATCACCCAACCACTGTACTACTGAGGGCTATGTCTTACCAATGTAAAACAAGTGGATGGACAAACCCATTGCCCCAACAATATCCCAGAAGTAGGAACATTCAAATCATTGTAGGGGGCATTTTGCTCGTTATGTGCATTAAAGAGGTTAATCAAACCCTTTAATCATAAGATATCTTTTAGTTTTGTACGACACTAGTAGTAAAAAAGGATTCGCAGGGAAAACGTCGGAACACTACCGCAAGCTGTTCCATTCCCGCATCACAAGGATTCGCGCAGGTTGATCAGCGCACGATAACATCTCCATCGATAATGGCGTGCCGCATCAGGACTATCTCTTTGACAAGATTTCGATACGTGAAGTGCCTCACCGAAGCTCTCAAAAACAACTCTGGTGGTATCTTTCTCTTTTTCACCTTCCTCTTTGAGGAATGCCCTGCATTGTTCAGCTCTTCCTCGAACCATTCTTCCATGTCCTCATCCTCCAGATCCACATCGACAGCATTCTCACCGTTCGCACTATTCGTCTCCTTCCTCTTATTTTCTTGGAGCATCTGCCCCTTGTAATGCTTGTTCGACAATTCGATGCTCCTCTTCACTAACTTTTCCATATCGTTCGAGCTCTTACCGGTTTTCCTCCACAGCGCATCCCAATACTCTTTCGTCTCTTCTGGATTGGTTTCGGTTTCCTCATCATCCTCATCACCAACATCAATCACTTGTTCATCCTCGTCCTCCTCGTCCTCTTCCACATCTCGATCACTTTCACCTTCCTCGGTCCAATCAATGATTTGTGATACGTCATTTCCGTCGTCCTCACTGTCGTCCGGCGCGTCGCATCCCAACTCCAGTTCCTCTAGCTTCGCCTTCCACTCCTTGGTGTAGGGATGGAGCAGTTCCATGGGATGGTTACTCAGCAAGAATTCCAAGCACCGGGACTTCCCGTCCTCGCTCAGTTTCTGGTATGCCTTCACCACGTCGTCGACGTATGCCTTGGGGTTGCACTTGACGATCTTGCAGAGCCCAGCGAAGTACGTGCACACCTCGACCCGGCCGTCCTCGTGCCGCAGCTCGCAAGGGTACTGGCTTTCTACGCTCGGGTCGAGAAGCGGTCCCAACATCTTGAAGAAGTCATCTTGCGGCTCGAACCTGCACTGGTACACCGGGCGCTTCACGTAGATGATGTCCGGTCGCATCCAGGCCGCGCACTGGGTGATTGTCGACCGCACCCGGTTGCCGAGCCGACCCATGAGGCTCCATTTGTCCAGCCGTTGGTTTCCAGCCTCCATCGCTACCTCGGCCACCAGCGTCCACTGCTGCCAGGGGAGCTCTGTCGACCGCCACTTGGGGTGCCGCACGAAGACCCAGTAGTATCTCAGCCCAGCGGAGGGATTGAGGCGGCTGCAGTAGTCCTTGGACATTTCGAACTGGTCGATCTCGTCCCATTCCTCGTGTGTGCGGACATCGTTGATGAGGGTCACGCGGTCGTCGGAGAATCGCCCGCGGATTGGCGGGCCGACCACGATACCGCGCCACGAGTAGGGACCGTAACGGCCGTACTTGTACCAATCGTATGGGTGGCGGAGGAGAGGGTCGTCCTTGGACAAGAAGCGGACGGCGCGGTCGTAGCCGAGGCCGATAGCCTGGAGCTCGTCATCGGTGAAGTTATCCGCCTGGTTTCCGGCCTGACGCTTCCGGCGGTAGAAACGGTTCTCAGCGAGGCGGCGGCTGCGGACGCGAGCGCGTTCCTTGGCTTGCCGACGCACCTCACCGCTGCCCTCGATGCGACCTGAAGAGGACCCTCCGGGCTTCTTCTTGCTGCGTCCGGCGGAGACGAGGGTTGTTGGGATGGGGCGGCGGGGGAGGAGAAGAGGAAGTTGGGATTGGGGTGGGAATTGGTGAGAGTAGACGCAGATAGGAGATACCGTTGAGGGGAAACACCGAGCTCTGGGGAGGGAAAAGGAGGAAGAGGAGGGAGAAGGAGAGGAAGTGAAGGGGTTTATCCGCAGGCCCGTCCACTGAAGGGGAATTGTAAAACTGGACGAAGGAGGCGTTGCCGTCGCCATTGGTGAGGGTTTCCATGCGTGCAGGGTTTCTGATCTAGAACAGTTGATGATGGGCCTGGCCTGATTTATCGAGTCTGTCGGCATATTCCGGCCCATTAATAATGTGCCTGATTGCAAAAGACATTCGACTGAGGGTTCCGAGAGTACATTTCTTAAATGTTCCTCTTCATTGTTTTTTTTAAATTAGTTAAAATCGGAATGTTGTTTAAGATTTTTAGTTGATTATTGATCTTGTCCTAAGTCGTAGATGATCAACTCGTCGATAATCTATGGATGAGATGGAAACATATTTTTATACTAAATTTTAATTTAAAATATTATATTACTTATTTATATTTTAATATTTTTAAAAATAGAGATTTTATATCATCTCGGTATCTATTTTTAATATATTTTGAAAATTATATGTATGTTTTATAAAAATTTGTGTTTTAAATTTAAATTTATAATAGTAAGTTTTAGAAAGTTATAAAAAATACAAATTAATTTACCCACTATTAAATTTTTAGTGTTTTTAATATTTATAATTCATGTATTTATTTCAATTAAAACTATTTTTTTTTATTGACAGCTATTGCATTTGAGGCCGTTTGGGATATATATATTTTTTCTTGCAAGTTTCTTCACCGAAGCGAAGCATCGTTTGCAGCAGTGGAAGAAGAATCGATGGGGGTTCGCAATTTGTTCGTCTGTCACGGCGACACTAAATTCTCCATTGAGTGCGACACAGATTTAGGTTTCGAGGTAATGCTTAATCTTCCTTCTTATTGATTCTTATCTCTCATGCTTTGTGCTTGCTCTTGATTATCTTCTCCGGTTTACTAGGTTCTCCAGTATCAGATCTTCTCCGTCACTTCCGTGCCGCCTGAGGATCAAAAGGTACTATTTTGCTCTCGATCTATTCCCATTTGATTTTGTATGTTTGATTATGATTGAAAAATCCTAGATGATTGTCTTTTCCCTCTAACTCAGATATTGGCGGAGAATGGGGGTGTTGTTGTCTCGGATGAATCAAACCTTGAATGGATATCGGAAAATCTTCTTCTGGTGTCCATTCAAGATGGAACGGGGGAGAGTTCAAGAGCAACCAACGTCGACGAATCCGACGAGGAATTGGCTCGTATGTTGCAGGTTTCTTCTTTTTTTGTTTTCCCCCCTTTCTTTCTTCTCGTACTAGGAACAGGTTTCGTTAGAAATGGATTTAGTGGACTCTGAAGTTACCTGTTGCCTCTATCAAGGTCGAGAAATCAGACGAGGAACTGGCACGTATGCTGCAGGTTTTTTCTTGTACCGCATTTCGAGAAATCAATTCGTCATATACTGATTAATTAAGCTTCAGTTATCTGTTGGAACTGATAATTTAAATTTCAGTTATTGGTTGCTTATATTGTTATTACCAGGCAGAAGAGGAGGCACTTATGCTCCAACAATATGCCGTCAGGAGTGATGGGATAGAATTTGAACAGAGAATCCGTCCATACATTCAGCAGGTTCTCATGGTCAGTTGACTCAGCTTGTGATCTTGAGTTCTTAGGATGTTTCCCCTTTGGTAGAATGACACTTGATGATGTAGTATGAAAAAAAAATGCAGTATGAGGATCCTGTCCGCCAAGATACGGCAAAGAAGACAGTTCCTTTTGACGAGATTGAGGAGAAGGCATCAGTCGCCCTTGCTAAGGTACATATAATAATAACTTTGTGTGTTTCTTTCTAGTAATCAGTTGCAATAAGGACATTTTATCTCTAATGTAAATGGATACGAGGAAAGACTAAACTTCAACGACAGAATTATACCATAAATTCAAGAGGAAGCTGTGATAAAGCATAAGTGCTGCATATGATAGATATTTACACAAAAATGACCCATATCAACGTCATTTAATGAAAACGAACTATAGAGTAAATATTTGTAAGAGAAACATGGGTGATTCTAATGCCAGAATAACTGACAGAAAATACTATAGTAAATCGCTGATGCTAGTGTACAGCAGTACATTTCCACTTTTGACTGTTTCCATCAATCGGACAGTCATTGTTTGAGTTGACTGTGATGAAGGCCTTGTGTTGGTGGAGTCAAGCCAAATCCTATTTTGACCAAATTCCAGAAACTCTAGACTGGATCATAATGATACTGCTTCTAGTCAGTATGCGCAAAAATTATAATTGTGATTCCAAAGTTACATTACAGTTGTGGTTAGTGCAACGATACATATTTGTACTCTTAGGTTCAACATATACAAGATCCAAAATTTTCCATTCAAGTCACCATGTTTGGAAGTGTTTTGATAGGTTATAAATTGAGTTAAATCAACTTAGGGCTTTCTGGAACCTGATTCCAATTTTTCATACAATGATTTGATTGACTATAACTTCAATTATTTGATTCCATAAACTTTTGGTTCCTTGCTTGTATAGGAGGGAATCTTCAAACCTTCAAAGAATGAGTTAGATCATGCAATCTTGCTACAGTTGCTTTTCTGGTTCAAACAATCATTCAGGTAATTCGAAAACCCCCAAAAATGTTCCTTTGTTTGTGCTTAGAAGATGTTTCAGTTTGGATATTACCTTTCCGCAGAGCAATTGTTTTGGCTATTTCTTTTTCCTGTTATCATATAATTGTTTTAATGCTCAACCTACTCTAGCTTTTGTTTGATGAAAGTTCATTGAAGAACTCAAAATAACACTATAACAGTCTGATGCTAGTAAAAAGCACATGTTTGGACACGTACAAGGAGAAACAGACTGATAATATGCTAAGCCACACTGACCAGTACACATAAAATAGTAAAATTTATACACTGATACTACAAGTCAAATTGATCTTTACCAATGTATTTAAAATCTTTGGATTCGTAAATGAACTGGCATATTTTATCTCAACACAAATGAGATCTTAGAGGTGTTTGGAAAACCCCTTTTGAGGTCATATGACATCGTCTACTTTTGTTGATTATGTGTAATAAATTGGGGGTGTGAACTTTGTACTCACAAGGGTTCATTTTTGAAACAACCAAGGACATTTGAGGAATTAGTGTGCAGTAAAGTTCTGAAATGTCTAATCTTCAAACTAAACCGACATGATAGTATTGAAGTTGTTGTTCTTATTATGCTGTAAACTTTGATATCATATGACTTATGCAAGTTGATGAACATAAGTAATATTTGTTTGTACCATTTAATTGTCAACGATGAGGATATATGAGAAGATCTTGTAACAAGGTTTTGTAGTCTCTACATCTAGAGATCGAATATGCTAGAAGTGGGAATGCACAAGAAGTGTCTCAAATAGTAATATGTAAAAGGAACGATAACTCAGGAAGAAGAAAAAGATGGTACAAATACTAAAATGTATTGGTTGAGAAACTAAATAAGGAATTTTGGTGTCACACTAACACAAGTTAGTGCATCAACTGTAATATTTTCCTTGACAATTTAATTGTTAATGATAGGATTTATCAGATGATTTATTATTCATTATACTCATACTTAATATGTTGGTTGAGAAACTAAACTATAAGTACGACAAGTTACAACAGCATTATAGGAAGAAGAAACAGTTATTGCTTGAGAAACTAAATAATGCCACAAGTTATGAAAACATTATAGGAAGAAGACAAGCTGTTGGTCTAGACATATAAGTCTCACCGCACTGAACATGGAGGGAACATGGGTGTTGTTTCTTGATGGCCTTGTCATGTAAGGAAATGAGCTGTGGGGAATACAAGGGATTCTGGTGTCGACATGCCTGTATCAGTTCACCTGTTCATGGTACTTGTGACCCCCATATCTCATGGTTCACAATGAGATGTCAGTTTGCATCTGAACCTGCACGTAGTGTGATGCTTATTTTTTATACTTTTTACACATTAAATTTACTCCCCCAGCAGTTTGATAATTTTTACTTTACAATTCTAAAATGTAATTTACCCTGCTGAAATCTTCTGTTTGAACTTACATTCATCCAAGATTCCGTTTCTCTGTGCGCTAGAATAACCAAAGAAGTGTCCTAGAGCTCTGGAGGATTGGGATCTTTGGGTGTTTCTATGCCATAAATAGCCAATGAACAAGCAGGGGTAGTTGAAATTATTATGAAATTGCTACTCAAATCATGGCAGATACATGCATGATGAATATACACGATGCATTACTATCTCATGAAATGGCAATTATGAGTGTGAATTAAATCCATTTATCTCTCAAGTCTTAAATTAACTTAAGTAAACATTGTCCCCTCCTTGCTGGTCATTGTAGCAAAAATTGCCAAAGTCACTTTTGGGGAGGAGGATTTAAATCTAAAATCTCTCTAAAAGAAGCAATTGTTTTATAACCCGTTTTAAGTTTATATGGTGTTAGCATTGGTTGCCTTTCCTTCCTTTGATTTTTTTAGATGTATGATAGCCAAATTTATTAGGTTGTCTCGTCAATGGGAGATGGGCATACAGTGGTTCTCCTCCAAGGTTAGAGTTAGAGTTAGATGAAACTTTATGCTCATATGTAGTCAAATTTAATGTTAGAATACACTCAACAATATGAATGAACAAGCACAACTTTGTTAATGAATAGGCAAAATTATAGTTTCAGATGGCTAGAATGTTTTTTCTTGGTTATTGAATTAACAATATAGAACTTTGCATTGTGCTTTCTGAATGAACATTGTCATATATCATGTAGGTCAATTTACTGGATTATTAACTTGATGTGGCACAAGAAGAGAGATCGAGTGTTGGAAGATTTGGGGAGTAGAAATATGGAATTAAGTGAAATTGTAGAAGCTTAGGTATCACACCTAAGATTCCTAGGCATCACACCGTAGGGAGATTGCATCACACTATTTAAGACAACTCTCATAAACTCAGAAAACATAAAGGACTCATGAAGACTCACATAGTTAACATAAAGGGCTAATAGAGACTCACATAGGGAACTTAAAGGACTCTTAATTGATGCTGGAATTGTTGAACTTTATATCATTTACCAAGTAGGTTTATTATCTTCCAAGGTATGCCATATTAATAGTTGAGTTTTAGAATCTTTATTTCTGCGTTTATAAACTTTTAATGGAGATTGCCACTTATTTTTTTGTGGTTATAAAACACTTGTCTCAATGAGTCAACTATATATCCTTTAATTTACTTTACATTTTGCAGATGGGTCAATTCCCCTTCTTGCGAAAAATGTGGTGGTGAAACTATGAACATTGGAATGGGCAGCCCCGAACAGTCTGAGATAAAATTTGGTGGTCATCGTGTTGAGATTTATAGGTATCTATTTAATATCAAGATTTCATCTTAAATATCTTAGATATATTTGTACATGCTTCGCACAAGTTTCTTTTATATTTACCTTAAAAAATTTAGACTAGAAACATACTAGTTTCTTTTATATGTGTTTTCCATCGCATTTAATAAGTTGATTTGTTTACTGCTTGACCTGTTTTCATTTCTCATTTTTTTCACCAGACCTTTACTGCTTGGAATGGTATAGTTTGTTCATTACAGTCATCATTTTTAAACTCATGATACTCCATTTTGTTTGTTGGTGGTTAGTTGGCTAGGTTCCTTTGAGAGAGTAGTTAATCATCTTTTAGAATATGCCATCACTCTCTATTAATATCATTAATCCTATGAAGTTAGGGAGACAACTTGTTATGCTGTAGGCTTGTGCTTTCCTTTGGCACTCTTTTAATTTCTGACTTCCATGAGTATAGATCAACACTCTTTCATTCGGAAACACCTAATCTATCACTTAAATGCCTTTCTTGACTTCTCACTGATTTTTAATCTTTATTCAGATGCAAAATGTGCTCCAGTATCACCCGTTTTCCACGGTACAGTGATCCACTCAAGGTAATTTCTTTTTTACTATGCCCCTAGGGCGTAACACAAATGGTGGGTGCATGACAATTCTGGCGTAATGGTCAAGGGTTGATTCCCAGGAACTGACTGGTGCTTCCCCACTATGTGCCTCCCGCCTGTGTACCTGCATTTGCGTCCCTCCATATCCGTAGGGCCAGCTCTAGGGGGCCGCTGAGGCAGCGTACTTGCCTTTATTTTAACTAACTATTGGTATGCTCAATCCTCCAAAGTCCTTTAATGACACCGCTATTAAACATCTGTTTTCCAGCTTCTAGAAACCAGGAGAGGTCGGTGTGGAGAATGGGCTAATTGCTTTACACTCTATTGCCGGGCTTTGGGTTATGAAGCTCGTTTGGTAATGTTGAAAAATGAAGCATAAGCATTGCATTAAATTTTTTATGATTTAGATTCTTTCATAATTCTAATAACTTTCTGTATTTCTCGACATATGAGTGTCTTACCAATTCCATGTGCCAAAAGGAAAAGGCCATCAAGATTAAATGTCTAACTGAACCTTCTTATTGACATATTTTTCCTTGAAGAACAGGCCAATTTCATTATCATTGTACTAGGGTTTCATTCACTCTAGGAATCTTCTATGTTTTATTACTGTTGCAGTAGAAAATCTCAACAATTTTATGAATTTCAATTTATTTGAAAATTGTCTTACTTTCTTTTTCTTCTTATGATTCATGCATAGATACAAGATTTTACAGATCATGTATGGACGGAATGCTTTTCTCAATCTTTAGGGAGGTAATGTTACACAGTCTATTTGACTTTTCTTAGATGGTCTTATAATTGTTGTCACTAATTTGTGAGTGCACGTGCAGATGGATGCATCTTGATCCATGTGAAGGGGTTTATGATAATCCATTATTGTATGAAAAGGGGTATGTTTACTACCTCGACAACTTATGGGTACCATACTAGATAATCTAAAATTTTTTTTGGTGAAGCTGGAACAAGAAGCTGAACTACACAATAGCTATTGCTAAAGATGGAGTTTACGATGTTACAAAAAGATACACAAGAAAGTGGCATGAGGTTAACACATAGGGTGCTGAGTTGCTATCTAATTTTTTCCTCATGGAAACAATTGGCCATGTTTAGTTATTTTCAGGTCTTATCAAGACGGAGCCTTGCGACAGAAACCAATGTTGCTGCAGTTCTTTCCTTGATAAGAAAAGAATGTCGAAATGGATATTCAGCTGAATTACTCATAATGCTTGAAGATCGTGATAAGAAAGAAGCAGAGGAACTTGAGAGAGAGGTTTATCATCAATTGGATGCCTCCATTTCATTACCTGGAAGGCAAAGTGGTGCTATTGAATGGCGAAGAGAAAGACTTGAGTGTGGTTCTGGTGACAGTAACTCATTAAACAGTTCTTCTTGCCCAAAACGATTATGTGTAGATGTTCATGTCACAGAAATTGGCACTGCCATGACTAAGTTGTGCTCACAAATGCTCGCTGAAAATCTTCCATTAGCCAACTTTGTTGGAGTTTTAGAGACAATTGAAAGAATGATGAAAGATCTTAAGAGTAAATCCTTCAGGAATCGAACATCTTTCATGGAGTTCGAGGGATCTCAGATCTCTAATGAAATGATTCTCTGCATTGAAAGTTTGCTTTCGGCGGCTTCCTTGAAGCTAGAGATTGGGGCTGATGATGGAAAGTTTTATGTGTCTTTATCTGCTGATCCTGTTCAAACTTCTATTGCTTTGCCAGTGACATTGGACGTGATTAATGAAATAATTGATAATATCAAAGGAAAGAATTCCCTTCCCAAAGTTTTGCAATTTCCTAAACCTAATAGATTATGTTCTGGTTCAGTTCTTGCAAGTGGTGAAGAACTTCCTTCAGGGAATGTAAGTAACTTCAATTGACCATCTTAACTTTCAGTTATTGTTAATAATTTCAGTGACTGGTTCTTTGAGTATTCTAATTATGGTAACTTTTAGGCTGCCTCAGCGTTTGATGGTACTTTTTCAACTAAATGGGAAGAACCAAATGGAGCAAAAGGTAGGTCAATTAAGTTTCAAAATTAACTGCGGAACTCATTTCAAATTGTCATGTTTTATTTCAAGATCCTATTTACCTCTACGTGGTGTTTCTTTGTGCATTTTTGTGCCTAGCCATATTTTTCTCCTATAACGTATTGTGAGAATGACTGAAATTATTATAGATGTGCATTCATCCAATGCACAAATATATCTGAAGTTTCAAATATGCGGCATAGTTATTGCTAATATCCAACCGTTGGTTAAAATTGTTTCTAAGCTTAAGTTTTAGTTAAATCACAACAATATCATTAAACTATATAAATTAATTTATTTTAATTATCTAAAATATAATTTTGATACACTATCAATAATAATGTGTTTATATAATTATTATTATATTTTGAATATTGTATCAAAATTATTTTTTTTATAACATAAATGTTTGAAAAAATATATAAAATTAATAAAAATAAAAATATAAAAAATGACAAAATCTATATAAATATACAAAAATATGTATAAAAAAGTTTGGAAATACAAATCATATAAAAATATAAAATATTGTTTAAAAAAATAAATACTTATAATAAAATATGATTGAAAAAGTCAAAAACATCAAAAATTTGATGACCATTATTAAGGACACAAATGTTAGCTTTTAATTTTAGAGCATAGACAAAAAACATAAGAAAAAGTATCAAATTCTGGCTTCGCTTTTGAGTAAAAGTTATAGAAACTTGACATTCATAAATACTCAAAAGTGCTTCCATGCAGCTAGAATATAAGAAACACTTAGTAGAAGCTCTACCAAACACTCCCTTAATCTCTTTGGAATAGTATTTTTATACTAAGGAGATTAAACTGGACCTTTACAATTCTGTTATTAGCAAAACTCATTTTGATGAATGGTACATTGTAAATCCTGTCTTTGTCCATACATTGTACTAAATTATTAATCCCTTTCTTGGGTTAAGTAATTTATTCTGAAAAATTAACTGATCTCATTTTGGAATTTGTTTTTATAAAACTAATTAGTTATCTGAATGGTGATGCCGTTTGGTTCTGTCAATTAAATTTCTCAGGATGTTGGCTCATTTATGAAGTTCCTGATAAGCAAATGCGCGAGCTTAAGTCATATGATTTTGTATCGGCTAATGATGCTCCAGAAAGAGATCCAATGGATTGGTAAGATATTCCTTTATTAACACATTTATGATCATGTTGAAAGATGCCAAATTATATTATCTCTGTCACTTTTTTATTTCTGCCGTCTAATACTTATTTTAGTTCTCTAAAAATTAGGGGTGAGCAAAAGGAACCCAATTTGAAAGTTTTGGTTCGTTTAATTCGGAAATTCAATTTTTTTTAAAAAAATATCGATTAATTCGATTTAATCGTCTCAATTTTAAAAATTTAAATTTTAACCGATTAAATCGAACATATTAGTGGACTGTTATATTATTAGCAGTTGACTTATAAATATATAGAATATCAATTGATTGTTATGCTCGAATTGAAGTTTAAAATTGGTAACTCATGACTCATACTCGTTGCTCATGTCTGGAGAGCAGTTTGATTGGTGGATTCGATTGTTTGAAAATTTGATTATTTCTGTTTTTGACCGAATTAATTGATTTTTATTGGTTCAATTTGTTTGATTTTCGTAGGGAAGTTCACTCAGTTTGGTTTGTCAAAAAAAAATTTCGTTTGTTTGGTTTCAGTTTAATTGGTTTAGTCAGTTCAGTTATTAACCGATTGCTTACCCTACTAAAAATCACATTTTCATCGGCCTATTATAGTTGATTGCATATTGCTATTTGTCAAACTTATTCTTTTCATCTAAGTAGTTCGATAACTCCTGTTTGTGCTTGATACCTAGGAAAGCAAGTTTTGTCACAGAGTGCAATATTTTGTCAATATATAAAGAAAGTACCGTCCAAGGCCACCGCATAATAAGCCTGATGCTAATTATAGTGAAACTTTGTTTTGAAGGATTTTAGAGGCAAAGCAAGTTGGAGGTTCTACATGGATTCCCTTGGATGAACAGAAATCTCAAATATTTGATAGACGTTTCCAACGGAAAGCTTTTACAGTAAAAATGAAATTCAAGTCTAATTTATTTAGGTAAATTTCTATTGGAGCTATTTGAATGTTATCCCTAATAAATTCCGTGCTAATTTCATAATTGTGAATCTTGATTTGCTAGATTTAAATTCCTAACTGTTAAAGATGGCAAGGCAAATGGGAGATTTCAGATAGGAGGTATTGACCTGTATACGTAAGAGGATTGTTTCTCTTCATGTAATGTTTAATGTATTGATAATTAAGTTAATGAGACGGTAAAAGGTGATTCGCTTGCCCAACGTCTCCGATAATTAAGTTAATGAGGTTCATATGATGATTGTACTTGAATAAAGACGTGATCAAGTTCTCACGGGATGAACTGATGGTTAGTAATATTTAATGTATTGATAATTAAGTTAATGAGGTGGCAAAAGATGATTTGCTCGCTTAACGCCTCCGATAATTAAGTTAATGAGGTTCATATGATGATTGTACTTGAATAAAGACATGATCAGGTCCTCACGGGATGGATTGATAGTTAGTACGTGGGTATTACCAATATGAGGTCTGGTGGTCAAAATTTGATAAAGTCAGTGTGTCTATCCTCTTAACGCACTAGTCACAGTATCCGAGTTAATAATCCCCGTGATTAACTTCTTCTGTGTTAGTTTTGAGATGGATTAGCGGGGATGTTGGAGATGAGCGAATCATTTTTTGTCAACTTGAATAAAGACATGATCAGTTTTATTCTTAGTGTCTGTATGTATATATATTACGTGAAAAATAAAATGAGATTTTTGAATATGGATCCGCTTTTGATGATAACGAAAATAACAGGGAATTATTGAGGTCGTAGTGGTCAGATCACATGGCAATACCTATGCTAAATGCTGTCAGCTCACATGCCATGTCCCCTCAGCACATGTAATTATGCAATCTCCTATCATTAAATTTGAGAAAAAATAAAGAAAAAAACACCTCAATCACACACACTTGACAACCATATTACACAAGTGGTCACAGCTCACTGGATTCCTCTTTTACAAATAAGCAGAGGGTACCTAATCTCACTTAGCTAATCAATTTACAAAGTGATGATGATGGTCAGAGAGGAAGCAGGCCCGGTGGTCGTCATTGGCATTGGTGGTTGTTGTCATGGAGCATTGAAGGTGGCGGGGGCACGAGACGAGGTGGTCATTTGTCATCCCGGCAGCCTGCATGAAGGAATGGATCACGGTCGGGCCAACGAACCGGAACCCGCGGCGCACCATGTCTTTGCTGATGGACTCTGTCACGCCCCGAGGAGCCGCTCGTCCGATACCGACCAGACTGCTTCTCCCTCGAACCGACGGACAATCCGAAAACCCTAGCACATCGACTCTCGCGGTAAGCCTGTACCCAAGCCTATAGAGCTGGAACAAGGCACCGAACGCATAAAACAAACGACGTCATCCAACAATAAGATGCGTACCGGTACGACTTACGACAAAACAAAATAAAACGAAGGCCTCCATGGCACACAAAAATACAACCATATCGAAAATACAACAGCGGAAAAGGTGAAGTAACAGAAATGGAAAATGAATAAGAAGGGTACAAACATGTACCCACAACGAATACAAGAAAAATCCTCGACAGTCGCCTCGACACACATACACAGGGACAGGCAAACAGGCACTCCAGTCGATCATCCTGAAATAGAGAAAAAAACAGGTCTAACGGTGTGAGTCCTAGAACTCAGCGAATACACAGGTATGCACAAGGAGATATAATAACAGTAAGTACCAGCTACTATAGAAGAAAGTGCAGTAATAATAAAAGCAGATCTAAACCAGCAGACGAGAAGTATACCTACCTGTGCCGAACCATCCTCGTAGTATGCATGTCAACCAAGTGCAGCAATCAAGTAGAGCAATCACAACCAGATGCATCAATGCACAGTATGCTCATGATGCAGCATGGGTCACCCCTGACGCCAGTCGGCTACTATCGCCTCTACGCGAAACCGAGTAGGTAGGGCTCTGACCGGGTCCTCCCTCCACTTAAACGGCCATCGTCGTGCCTCACACGACACCGAATGAGCCGGGTCTCAGACCCTGAACGTACTCTGTCATCGGACAAAGTGACGTTCCCTGCCCCTCACTATCATCGGATAGGTAGGGGACCTGTCGGAGCGCCGTGGCCTATAATCCACTAACGAAGAGTGGAACTGGGACTACACGACAGGTAAAGTGGCAGGTATGACGACTCATCTCAACCACTAGGGGAGTCAAAGGTCGCCTGCATATGCCCCTACACGAGTAGCAAGTACGACGACCCATCTCCACCTCCAGGGAGTCAAAGGTCGTCCCCTATGCTACGTGCAACAATGATGCATGTCACTATCCCATGCATCATCCACTATCTATCTCTACTGTCATCTACATGATATGCAGTAGTCCAGATAACCGGTATGCACCAATACCTAAATCCTAGCGTAAGGTATAAGGTATGATGTCCGCAGATCCAAAAAAACACAGTAGCATGGAACAATAAACAGTAATCCCTCAGCAGATAGCAAGTGCCGAAATATAGTACAGGAATAAAACTAACAGGTATCCCTACTACTATCATATCTAACTATGCATAGTAAAGGTACCCGCCTCGATATCAAGAAGTCCAGGCGACGAGAACCCCCGTCCAAAATAATAGTCGCGACGAAGATATTCGCAACACTCAATATCCTGCATTAAATACGAAATCATTTAGCAAGATATAACTTCTAATTTTTATTAGGATTATTCCTAATCAATTAACCCTAACTACTTAGCCAACACATCATCTAAATTAATTATGGTTAACTATGATTAATTAATCCCCAATTAATCCCTTAACTCCAATCAAGCATCACCACAGATTCAACTCACCGAAACCTTCCAAACCCATACTCAAGATCTCAGCCCAATCTTAATCACAGATCTACCAATCGAAACACACCAAGCAAATCAAACTCACCTGATCACAGAACATAGAATCAAAGAACCACTCAACAGAGAACTCACGGCAACCATCAGCAACAAGGAAACAGAAAAATCTCCAACCATTGATCAAAACAGAACTACACATATGAAGCTAATGAACACTAATCCCATTCAACTGCTATCCCTAATCAAGAACAGAAGATCCAGCATACACGAACAGAGCACGAATAAGAACTCTACTGAATCGAAACTGCATTCAAATCACACCCAACTCTACATAGCAACAAATCGAAACCATTTCCTATCCATTCAATCCAATACAGAACGAAGAACGAAACCCATCACTAATCCTTACCTGAGATGAGCTCCGACGTCCTGGCTCCAGCTCTGCCGATCCCAACAATTGTGCAAACGGAATCCAAAATCAGCCCCCCAATCCGGATCCAACTCGCAACTGCAAAGAGGACGCAAGACCAACTCAAGAAAACTCTCGACATGACAAGAATCAACATCCCAAACATCCACCTCTCACGCGAAGCTCGGAACCAAGAAATCTTGCTCAAGTTTGGGGATCCGACTCACCTCAACGAGCTGAGGCCGGAGATCGCCCGCACGATCTGTAACCACGAAGGTGGAAAGAAGAAAGTTCAGCCGTGCCCTAGAATGGCCCCGATCGCGTGATCCTAGAGCTGCAACCTAGATCGATTAGGAAACCCCACGATGATCGATCAAAAAGACGGAAACCTGTATGAAAGCAACACCACTCACCTTCAATCGGACTAGAGTAAAGATCGATCCGTCCCCTCCGCGCCTCACGGCAACGAAAACCCTCCCTCAGACGTCGGCGATCTCGGCGGAGAAGACGAAGACGCGAGAGAGAGCGAGAGAAAACGTGATAGTCGGCGATGGGTTCTGCGACAAAGGGGGAAAAGAAACCATTAAATAACTAAGGGATATTTGCATCTGACCCCTCCGATTTATTTGGAAATTCTCACAGACGCCCTATGTTCGGAAATTATTTTCGTTTTAACCCTTGGATTTCCCAGATTCTCACATTCTCCCCCACTAACAAAAAATTTGGTCCCCAAATTTATTATCTACATGTATCAGATACTATCATACAGTACAAACAAATGAACAGATGATATGCAGTATATATGTACTGAATGAAATAACTCTCACATACCTCAAGCAAATAAGTGGGGGTAGCGAGCTCGAATGGAATCCTCGAGCTCCCAAGTCGCCTCGGCATCCGAATGATGCTGCCATCCGACCCTAACCAGTCGGATTGCCTTGTTCCGCAATCGACGCTCCCCGTACTCCAAGATCCGTACCGGAACCTCCTCGTAGGTAGCATCTGGCTGCAGCGAACCCGGTACCTCAGATAAAATGTGTGCTGGGTCGGCTACGTACCTCCTCAACATAGAGACGTGGAACACATCATGTACCCCGGCCAGGGAAGGAGGAAGTGCCAGACGGTAAGCTACGGCTCCGATCCTCTCCAGAATCTGGAAAGGTCCAATGTACCGCGGAGCTAGCTTACCTCTAAGTCCAAATCTCTTCACCCCTTTCGTGGGTGAAACACGCAGAAAAACATGAACACCTGCCGCGAACTCCAGAGGTCTCCGTCTCTGATCAGCGTAACTCTTCTGACGGTCCTGCGCCTCTGACATCCTCCGTCTGATAGTGCGTACAAGCTCTGCCTCCTGCTGAGCTCTCTCTGGTCCTAGCAGCTGGGCCTCCCCAACCTCCTCCCAGAGGGTGGGTGTCCGACATGGCCTACCATACAACGCCTCATACGGCGCCATCTGAATCGCCGAATGATAGCTGTTGTTGTAGGCGAACTCCACCAAGTGTAAATGATCCTCCCAGCTGCCTCCGAAATCCAAAACACATGATCTCAGCAGGTCCTCCAATGTCTGAATCGTACGCTCTGACTGACCATCTGTCTGTGGGTGAAATGCCGTACTGAAACGAAGATCTGTCCCCATGGCTCTCTGCAGACTCTGCCAGAATCGGGATGTGAAACGAGGATCTCTATCTGATATGATGCTCAGGGGTACTCCATGCAGTCTGACGATCTCCCGGCAGTACAACTCAGCTAATCTGTCAAGCGAATCCGTCCTCCGCATCGCTAAGAAATGCGCCGATTTGGTTAATCGATCAACGATCACCCAAATCGCGTCGTGACCTCTCCTAGTCCTGGGCAGTCCCACCACAAAATCCATCGTAATGTGTTCCCATTTCCACTCGGGAATGGGAATCCTCTGAAGTAACCCAGCAGGTCTCTGGTGCTCTGCCTTAACCTGCTGGCAGACGAGACATCTAGCAACAAAACTCGCAATGTCTCTCTTCATGTTGTTCCACCAATAGGAACGCCTCAAATCACGATACATCCGAGTCTCGCCTGGGTGTATAGCGAAACGCGAACGATGAGCCTCCTGTAACAACTCCTCCATGACTGGGTGCGACTCTGGCACACATAGTCTCCCTCGGAAAAACAAAATGCCCTCATCGTCCCGCGTAAAGTCAGACGGCTGCCCGGTAGAAATGCGACTGCCCAGAGACTGCAGATGATGGTCACTGGCCTGCGCCTCTCTGATCCTGGACCTAATAGCTGACTGCGCAACTATAGTCACCAGCAAACCCCTCTCTGTCTGAGTCCGCTCCTCTAATCCCAACTCTGAAAACCTCTGGATCAACTCAGTGACAATCACCCGCTGACAGGCTAAGACTGCTCTGGTCTTCCTACTCAGTGCATCAGCTACTACATTGGCTTTCCCAGGATGATAGCCAATGGTACAATCATAGTCCTTCAAGAACTCCATCCACCTCCTCTGTCGGAGGTTCAGCTCTCGCTGAGTGAACAGATACTGAAGGCTCTGGTGGTCTGTGAAGATCTCGAAGGTAATCCCGTAAAGATGATGCCTCCAGATCTTCAGCGCGAAAATAATAGCGGCTAACTCCAAGTCATGAACGGGGTAGTTCCTCTCATGCTCCTTCAGCTGTCGAGAAGCATAAGCAACTACCCGTCCATGCTGCATGAGTACTGCACCCAGTCCGAGAAGAGACGCATCAGTATACAGCGTGAACCCATCCTCTCCAGAAGGCAGTACCAGAACTGGCGCAGATACAAGTCGCTGCTTCAGCTCCTGGAAGCTGGTCTCGCAGGCCTCAGTCCATACAAACTTCACGCCCTTCCTAGTCAGGCGTGTAAGTGGTGATGCGATGGTAGAGAAACCCTCGACAAATCGTCGGTAATAGCCAGCCAATCCCAGGAAACTGCGGACCTCATGGACTAACTTAGGCTGTTCCCAACTGATGACAGCCTCAATCTTCTGGGGGTCCACTGAGATGCCTCCACTGGATACAACGTGACCAAGAAAACCCACAGAAGATAACCAGAATGCACACTTGCTATACTTCGCATAGAGCTTCTCCTTCCGGAGAACCCCCAAAATGGTGCGAAGATGGCGAGTGTGCTCCTCCTCGGACCGAGAATACACCAAGATATCATCAATGAACACGATGACGAACTGGTCCAAATACGGAAGGAATACCCTGTTCATGAGATCCATGAACACAGCGGGGGCATTGGTGAGCCCAAACGGCATCACCAAAAACTCATAGTGCCCATACCGAGTACGGAAAGCCGTCTTCTGGATATCTGAATCTCTGACTCTCAGCTGATGATATCCAGAGCGCAAATCTATCTTGGAGTACACAGAAGTACCCCTCAGCTGGTCAAACAAATCCTCAATACGCGGCAGGGGATACTTGTTCCTGACTGTAACTGAGTTCAGCTGCCGGTAGTCAATACATAAGCGCATAGAACCATCCTTTTTCTTCACAAAAAGGACTGGAGAACCCCACGGAGAAACGCTCGGCCGGATAAATCCACGATCGAGCAACTCCTGGAGTTGGACCTTCAGCTCGTCCAACTCGCGCGGTGCCATCCTGTATGGGGCCTTCGATGCCGGCGCAGTCCCCGGTATCAATTCGATGGCAAACTCAACCTCCCTCGGGGGAGGTAAACCCGGCAACTCCACTGGGAAAACATCCGGAAACTCTCTGACTACTGGCACATCGGAGATCTGAGGAGCACTGCTGTCTGAGGAGCTGATCAATGATACCAGAAATCCCTGACAACCGTGCGCAATGAGTCTCTGCGCCTGAAGTGCAGAAATAATCGCTATGCCGTCATCCCGGATGCCAAGGAACTCCCACGAGGGTTGGTCTGGAGGTCGAAATGTGACCACCCTCGAATGGCAATCCACGGTGGCATGCGATGCCGTGAGCCAGTCCATGCCCAAAATGACGTCAAACTCAATCATATCTAACACGGACAGGTCCACGGTGAGAGTGACCCGTCCGAAATCCAAGGGGCACCCTCGGACCTCTTGAGTTACCTCCAGAACATCTCCTGAAGGCAGGGTCACAGACAACTGATGGGGTCTAAGGGTCGCTAACCTGCAGATCTTGCTCAGGAATGCTCGTGATATAAATGAAAATGAACTACCAGTATCTATGAGCAAGTCTGCGGTAAATGCATAAAGCGAGACCGTACCTCGGAAGACAGATCCGTCTGCTCGATGGGCCTCATCTCGGGTCACCGCATAAACCCGGCCCGTCTCCGGCGGCGGTGGAGGTGGGGGTAGTGCCTGTATAGGAGGCACGGGAGGTAGCTGAGGTAGTGGCGCTCCAGAAATCTGAGGCTGCTGATAAACCGGAAGCTGATACCCAGTATAGTATGGCTGCTGAGGCTCCACGACAGAATGCTGAGGTACTGTCGGTGGATGAGTGTGCTCGGAACCCTGCCCGAACATACAGTACACATGGACGGGTGGAGGAGCGGCCGGCTGGGTCCGAGAAGAAGTCCGTGGACCCCGTCCTCCGTGCTGAGCTCGAGTAGAGCCAGTGTGCCCTCCCTGAGAACCCTGAGAGGTGACTCCCGCAGCTGTGTCCTGTGCCTTCCGGGCACAATCGCGACTCATATGTCCAGGCTGCTGACAGTAGTAGCAAACCGCCTGCTCCAGGGTACACTGGGACCGCTCATGCTGCCTGGAGCCACACTGAGTACAATAGCGTCTAACCTGGGTCTTCTGATCATGCCGAGAAGACTGAGAAGAGTCGGTCGTGGTACGCCCTGTCTTCTGGGGTCTAGATGAAGCTCCAGAAGTACCCTGTCCTGTCTGGCTCTGCCTACCCCGCTTCCGCGAGGTCTGCTGTGTCTGAGGCTGAGGCTGTGCTATATCAGAAACTGGCTGCTTATCCTTTTTCTTATCTCCAAATAATCTATGTCGGGTAGACTCGATAATGAGGGCTCGCTCCAGCGCCTCTCGGTATGATGTAATGTCGCATGTAGCCATCTGAAGCTGGATGTTCGAGGCCAGCCCTCGAGTAAAGTGCATCCTCCGCTCTCTATCGTCCGCGGCCACTAGAGGATAATACTCCGCCAAGCGGTTAAACTCGGCATCATACTCTAATACTGTCCGATCTCCCTGCTGGAGACTCAGAAACTCCTGTCGACGTGTCATCTGGAATGCGACGGGGAAATACTTCTGCTCAAAGGCCTCTCTGAACAGAACCCACGTGACAGGTCGATCGCGGAAAATCGTCTGCTGGGCCGTCCACCATGTCGACGCCTGGTCTCTCATATGATAGGCGGCCAACCCGACCTTCTCCCAATCGGAGCAGGTCATGTACTGGAAAGTATCCTCCACAGTGCGGAGCCATGATCTGGCCACGGTCGGATCAGTCCCCCCGTGAAACAGGGTGAACCGGCCCTTCACGGACGCAGCCAACGCTGGAATCCGTGACCGGTCCATGGCATGGCCCACAGGGGCCGTCGGTATCACATGCGGTACCTCTGATGTCACTGGTGGCTGCACCGCCGAGGGTACTGACTGCTCTGGCTGACTGGATGGACCCGATGTCTGCCCCTCCAGAGGTGCGGGCTGAACCGGCTGAGACGCTGGTGGAGCAGGAGGGGGCATCGGCTGAGCAGGAGTCAGTATCGGCTGCAGCGTCTGTATCAGCTGCTGCAGAGTCTGGAGTACCAACTGTAGTGGCTGTGGCGCCGACTGCTCAACTGGTGGTACTGACGCGGTTACGGCTGGTGATGCCACGACGGGTACCACCGGGGGTATAACCGGAACTGCCGATAGAAATGGCGAAGGGACTCTCGGTGATGGAGGTCCCTGAAGTGGAGGAGTCCGTCCTCGATGTCCTGGCCCAACCCCGAGTCGTCGTCCCGAAGACTCTGCCTCGGCTCCGCCAGTCGCAGCTCCCATAGGCTCCTGAATCGTCCCACGGGGTGGTCGCCGCGGCCCACCACGTGGACGGGGCGGAGTCAGCTCGATACGACGGGGCATACCTGTACGGATATAACCCAACGTCAATGTGATTATACTTGTAATCGCTAACAAGTCTTACATTTCTTCTCTGGTCGCCTGGAGGTGTCCCGTCACTGCCATGTCCCAAACACGTCCATCGAGAAAACGACTCCGACTCAAAATCCGAAATTACCCACAAAACCACAAGGTATCTCGCAACCTGGGCTCTGATACCAAATAAATTGTCACGCCCCGAGGAGCCGCTCGTCCGATACCGACCAGACTGCTTCTCCCTCGAACCGACGGACAATCCGAAAACCCTAGCACATCGACTCTCGCGGTAAGCCTGTACCCAAGCCTATAGAGCTGGAACAAGGCACCGAACGCATAAAACAAACGACGTCATCCAACAATAAGATGCGTACCGGTACGACTTACGACAAAACAAAATAAAACGAAGGCCTCCATGGCACACAAAAATACAACCATATCGAAAATACAACAGCGGAAAAGGTGAAGTAACAGAAATGGAAAATGAATAAGAAGGGTACAAACATGTACCCACAACGAATACAAGAAAAATCCTCGACAGTCGCCTCGACACACATACACAGGGACAGGCAAACAGGCACTCCAGTCGATCATCCTGAAATAGAGAAAAAAACAGGTCTAACGGTGTGAGTCCTAGAACTCAGCGAATACACAGGTATGCACAAGGAGATATAATAACAGTAAGTACCAGCTACTATAGAAGAAAGTGCAGTAATAATAAAAGCAGATCTAAACCAGCAGACGAGAAGTATACCTACCTGTGCCGAACCATCCTCGTAGTATGCATGTCAACCAAGTGCAGCAATCAAGTAGAGCAATCACAACCAGATGCATCAATGCACAGTATGCTCATGATGCAGCATGGGTCACCCCTGACGCCAGTCGGCTACTATCGCCTCTACGCGAAACCGAGTGGGTAGGGCTCTGACCGGGTCCTCCCTCCACTTAAACGGCCATCGTCGTGCCTCACACGACACCGAATGAGCCGGGTCTCAGACCCTGAACGTACTCTGTCATCGGACAAAGTGACGTTCCCTGCCCCTCACTATCATCGGATAGGTAGGGGACCTGTCGGAGCGCCGTGGCCTATAATCCACTAACGAAGAGTGGAACTGGGACTACACGACAGGTAAAGTGGCAGGTATGACGACTCATCTCAACCACTAGGGGAGTCAAAGGTCGCCTGCATATGCCCCTACACGAGTAGCAAGTACGACGACCCATCTCCACCTCCAGGGAGTCAAAGGTCGTCCCCTATGCTACGTGCAACAATGATGCATGTCACTATCCCATGCATCATCCACTATCTATCTCTACTGTCATCTACATGATATGCAGTAGTCCAGATAACCGGTATGCACCAATACCTAAATCCTAGCGTAAGGTATAAGGTATGATGTCCGCAGATCCAAAAAAACACAGTAGCATGGAACAATAAACAGTAATCCCTCAGCAGATAGCAAGTGCCGAAATATAGTACAGGAATAAAACTAACAGGTATCCCTACTACTATCATATCTAACTATGCATAGTAAAGGTACCCGCCTCGATATCAAGAAGTCCAGGCGACGAGAACCCCCGTCCAAAAATAATAGTCGCGACGAAGATATTCGCAACACTCAATATCCTGCATTAAATACGAAATCATTTAGCAAGATATAACTTCTAATTTTTATTAGGATTATTCCTAATCAATTAACCCTAACTACTTAGCCAACACATCATCTAAATTAATTATGGTTAACTATGATTAATTAATCCCCAATTAATCCCTTAACTCCAATCAAGCATCACCACAGATTCAACTCACCGAAACCTTCCAAACCCATACTCAAGATCTCAGCCCAATCTTAATCACAGATCTACCAATCGAAACACACCAAGCAAATCAAACTCACCTGATCACAGAACATAGAATCAAAGAACCACTCAACAGAGAACTCACGGCAACCATCAGCAACAAGGAAACAGAAAAAATCTCCAACCATTGATCAAAACAGAACTACACATATGAAGCTAATGAACACTAATCCCATTCAACTGCTATCCCTAATCAAGAACAGAAGATCCAGCATACACGAACAGAGCACGAATAAGAACTCTACTGAATCGAAACTGCATTCAAATCACACCCAACTCTACATAGCAACAAATCGAAACCATTTCCTATCCATTCAATCCAATACAGAACGAAGAACGAAACCCATCACTAATCCTTACCTGAGATGAGCTCCGACGTCCTGGCTCCAGCTCTGCCGATCCCAACAATTGTGCAAACGGAATCCAAAATCAGCCCCCCAATCCGGATCCAACTCGCAACTGCAAAGAGGACGCAAGACCAACTCAAGAAAACTCTCGACATGACAAGAATCAACATCCCAAACATCCACCTCTCACGCGAAGCTCGGAACCAAGAAATCTTGCTCAAGTTTGGGGATCCGACTCACCTCAACGAGCTGAGGCCGGAGATCGCCCGCACGATCTGTAACCACGAAGGTGGAAAGAAGAAAGTTCAGCCGTGCCCTAGAATGGCCCCGATCGCGTGATCCTAGAGCTGCAACCTAGATCGATTAGGAAACCCCACGATGATCGATCAAAAAGACGGAAACCTGTATGAAAGCAACACCAATCACCTTCAATCGGACTAGAGTAAAGATCGATCCGTCCCCTCCGCGCCTCACGGCAACGAAAACCCTCCCTCAGACGTCGGCAATCTCGGCGGAGAAGACGAAGACGCGAGAGAGAGCGAGAGAAAACGTGATAGTCGGCGATGGGTTCTGCGACAAAGGGGGAAAAGAAACCATTAAATAACTAAGGGATATTTGCATCTGACCCCTCCGATTTATTTGGAAATTCTCACAGACGCCCTATGTTCGGAAATTATTTTCGTTTTAACCCTTGGATTTCCCAGATTCTCACAGACTCTGATTTGGATGTCTTAACAGGAATTTTCCGGCTGGACCTGTAGTTGGGGGAGAGGGGTTTGTGGTTGATGAACCCCCACAAGTAATTGGCAAATGATGCAAACTCTCTTCTGACCTGTCCGACCAGTCACATGTGCTGTCTGATTAGAAAATTCAAAATTGAAGATAAACTAAATTTTAACAAATCTAAACAGGAGGGAATAAGTGAAGTGAGTTTACTTAACGTTTATGGTTTGATTATGGATTTTCAGAAAGAATTAACATTGTAGTTATTCAAGTACCTCAAGGATTCTCTTCGCGTTGTCGATTACTCCCCTAACCTTTCCTATATCCAACACAGAAGCTGCACAAACTGATGCCATTTGCCTCTCGGTGAACTTGGCCACCAACTCTGCGTCGAACTCGGAAAAAGCAACCCTGCAAACCCAGTAGGCTAGGCATATCAGTGAACTTGAATCTTAGTGTGGCTTTACGGATTCTACTTTCAATTATTTTTGCTTTTCTCACTTGAATTCCTCCCTTTTCTTCAATATGGTCGTCCAATCCAAACCAACTTGAACTCCTGCCAGTACTAGCAATTCAAATAGCATCCTGTGAAGAACCAGCTTCTTTAGTCATGTCTCGACGCAGAGAGGTAAAGAGAGGAGGGAAGGAAGCTTACTTGTCATCATGGACGGGCACTCCCCACTCCTCATCATGGTATGCAACATACACAGAATCTAAATCGTAGAACAAGAAGAAATTAGTGAGAGTTCAAAGATCTCGCTGAAGGAACAAGGGAGTAAAAAAAGGTCATTTTTTTTTCACCAGAATTTGATGCGATGAAACTGCATCTCTTCCCATCTTGGCTATTCACATCATTGATCGTCGAATAGTCAACAGGAACTACCTTTCCGTCGAGCTTCTCCGGCGTGCGGCCGTAGTGCGCAATCCGCATCTTGCGCTGCGCTTGAGCAAGCACGGCGTGCTCCCTCTGCGCCGCGGCGATGCTGCCGGGAGCGCTGTCAAAACCAAGCAAGGACATCGATTCCGGCGACACAACCAGTTGGCCAGCTCCGACGGAGCTCGTTGACCGCTTCATCGCCGGACGCGGTAACTTAGTGGGAGTCGGCTTCGTCACCGCGAGCTTATCACTGCTCGTACTCAACCCGTTGGACTCAATGCCTCTCTGAGGAGCAGCCTTGGCCTGCTTCGGCTTGGGCGAGACAGGGGACGAGAGCTTAGTAGGAGTCACAGGAGCAATGTGATCCCCATCCGCTCGAGCTGCATTTTTGGCGAACGAGGAGGGCAAAGAGAGGGACTTCTGCAAGGTCTTCTTCAGCGGCCGAGCAGCCTCCAGCGGGGCGATGCGGTTGGAGGCAGGCTGCAGGACCGGACGGCCGCCGATATCCGCCACTTCCATTGCATGGCCGGACTTGACCTTGGAATTGCACATGTTGGTGAAGGGATTATAATTAGTGAAGAAAAGGTGGCCGGCAAATTGATTGAGGGATCGGCGTTCGAGATGGGAAGGATGAAGGAGGGAAGGTGTTTATTTATAGGCCGGAGGGAGGAGGGCGGAGGAAGAAAGGTGGGGACAGGGAGGTGATGGAGGAGGAAGGGAATGGAACAGAGAACATGGAACATGGAGGGAAGGGATAATTCCCTTAAACACTTGAATTATACTGAATTTAGATTAATTCAATTCATGCATCAATCAAATCAAGAAAGTAGGTGAGATGAAAGAAAAATAGTACCAAAGTGCCTTTATTTGTAGGATAATATAGGATTAAATATCACTTTAGATGTTTCATGTGGACTAACATATTGTTAATTTAATGTGTTACTTCAATAAAGCTCTTTAAGCATTTGTTGTAGTATAACTAGCAGTACTTAAATAGTACAAACACGCGTTAGTAAGCATGTGATTACTTAAATTTTCCATCTTAGATATTCAATTACTGCTCTTGGCAACGTAAGTCTCCATGATCTTCTACTTCCCTGATTGCGATCGACGTCACCTCTGAAAACTTCGATGGATATTATTCTTCATCATGCATGAATTTGGTTTCTGCATGCATTTCCTCAATCAAAGCTTGTGTCCTTTTGGACACATAACATGCGGCAGCCTGCGAGTCATGATCAGTCACTGAATGGTCGTTGATGATCTAACAATTTGCAGTACTGCTCTGATCCGGACGTATGATTTTTAGAAAGATCGAGGGCTCGATCGGGTGCATTTGCCGATCTGAACCGGTAGTAAGTAGGCCCGGATAAAGATCGCCCCAGGGTCGGCGATCTGAGGTCGGGACCCTTGGGGACGGCCCTCCGAGGTCGGGATCCTTGGGGTCGACCCTCCGAGGTCGGGACCCTTGAGGCCGGCCACCTGAGGTCGGGATCCTTGAGGTCGGCCATCTGAGGTCGGGACCCCCAAGGTCGATCATCCGAGGTCGGGATCCTTGAGGTCTGGTGCTCGAGATCCGGTACTTATGATCACACAAAGACGGCCAAACAACTGCAAGCCTCTCTGCTCGCCTAAGCCTTCCTTCTCAGATATTCTTAAGATAATCCCCTTGGCATGATCATTGCCTGGCAAAGCCGCCAACAATTAAAGAGGGACAGAAAAGATATATTAGGCAATGTGTCAGATGGTTACGAGTGTCAGACGGCTATGGCAGTGTCATGGCATTTAATATAGCGGTCACTGTCGAGATCTGGCGACTGATCTGCTCTTAATGAGACATGACAGCTCACACATGGGAAGACTCTCTTCTGCCCCCTATATAAACCCCATTCGAACTTCAGAGAAAGGATCGCTGCCATTTTGCAACCACTCCACCATATTGAGAGCCCAACTTCGGTCCGACCTCCCAAGCTACAGCCGACCGGGTCGGCTTGATTAGACCGAGTCATCCGAGAGAAGACCGATCTTCGCTTGTCGACGGGATCAAATTTGGCGCCGTCTGTGGGAATCTCACCTGATCGAAAGCCGAAGATGAGCGACTCCAATCGGATGGCCGTGATACTTTCGCAAGAAGACCTCGACCTTCTAGTAGAAGCTAAAGCCAGGAAGTTGACGGAGGCGCAACAAGCAGCGGCTCGACCCGCTCAGGCGGGCCCGGCCGAGCAAATTGCCCGCGTGGGCACCGAAGGAGGAGCACGGCAGGGGGAGAGCCCTCATTTTCACCCAGCACTGTTTGGGCCGGCGGAGGGAGCGGGGCAGTCTGACCCCCATGAAGCCACTTCTAGTCATGCCAAACCTAATAAAGGGAAGGCTCCCCTTGTGCCGATCCCGGAAGAGCATACTGGTTTCCCCTTCTCTAACAGGATTTTACAGGAGCCGCTCCCGAAACACTTCCGACTCCTATCTATTCCCGAGTATGGAGGGGCTACGGACCCGGAAGAGCACTTAAAGAAATTTGAAAATGCCTCGATGCTGCACCAGTACCCGGATGGTGTTAAGTGCAGGGCCTTCCTGACCACCCTGGCCGGACCAGCCCAGCGATGGTTTGACAGACTTCCCGAGGGATCAATCAAGGACTTCTCTGATTTCAAAAGATTATTTCTGCAACATTTTGCCAGTAGCAAGAGGCATCACAAGACCAGCTTGAACCTATTTACCATGAAGCAGGGCTCCAAGGAGCCCTTGAAGGCCTATATCAATAGGTTTAATAAAGTGGCGCTGGACGTTCCCACTGCTACGTCCGAGGTGTTGGTCAGTGCCTTCGCGCAGGGCTTACAAGAGGGCGAGTTCTTCAGATCTCTGATCCGAAAGCCTCCGAAGGATTTCGAAAGCCTTTTGGGGAAAGCCAGCAAATACGTGGACGTTGAAGAAGCACAGGCTGCCAGGCGGCCGGAGGTCAGGCCTGCGCCCGAAAATTCTCAGCAACATCAAAGAAATGCACCTCCTGGAGGGCCTCTTAGAAGCCCCAGAGCGATGAGACACCGGCCGATAGCCGAGAGGGGAATAGTTCAACAAGTGGCCCAAGGTTGTATCCCTTCCAGGTGGCAACCTTACTGTTCTTTTCATAACAGCCATACACACGACTTGCAAGATTGTTGGCAGGCCGACAGAGGTCGGGGTCGTGCTGGTCGAGGAAGCCCGAGAGGAGCTCACCAAGGAGGCGGTCGAGGTCGGGGAAGGACGTCACCACGCCAACCCGAGTCCCCGGCTCGGCCAACCGCTTCCTCGGCCAGACAACTGTTCCCGACCCCCGCCTCTCCCGAGCACGGCAATGTTAATGAGGAACAGGCCAACCAACGGAATGCAGTGCACGGGGTCATTCACGTGATTTCTGGAGGCCCCACTTATGGAGATTCCAATAGAGCTCGGAAGTCGCAGGCTAGGCGACTTGACATCTACTAAGTGGGTTGCAGTTCCGCCCAAGCTCAGGGCCCGCAGATCAGCTTCGGCCCATCAGATCTGCAAGGAGTAGAAGTCCCTCATGAGGATGCCCTGGTCATCACCGCGATCATAGCCAATTACCAGATCCACAGAACTATTGTGGATACGGGAAGCTCGGTAAACATCCTGTACTTAAAAGCCTTCGAGCAATTGCAGATTGAAGTTACCGAGCTCCGACCCGTGGCCACCCCTCTGTTCGGGTTCACGAGAAATGAAGTACAGCCTTTGGGTCAGATCAAGCTGGCCATATCACTCGGCGAGGAACCTTTGAGGAGAACCAGGTGGGCCACATTCCTGGTAGTGGATGCCCCCTCAGCCTACAATGCCATATTGGGTCGGCCGGTGCTGAACGAGTTCCGGGCCGTGGTGTCCACCTTTTACTTAAAGGTCAAATTCCCAGTGGGTGACCAAGTTGGAGAAGCTAAGGGAGATCAAAAGTGGCACGGCGGTGCTATGTGGATGATGTTCGAGTGGAGGTCAGCAAGTCCTTCAAAACAACGCCGGCCAGTTGTAACATGGTGCAATCCTCTCAGCCCTCCCCCTGGGACGAGATGAAAGAAGAAAGAGAGGAAGTCCAATTATTGTCCGACCGAGAAGAGACCAGGGTGAGAATAGCTCCGGAGCTGCCGACCGACCTCCGGCAACAGCTGATAGAGTGTCTGACTCAAAATCAAGATGTGTTCGCCTGGTCTCAGCAAGATCTGAAAGGGGTCAGGCCCGAGGTCATGGAACACAAGCTACACGTTTATCCGGATGCCCGACCTGTGAAGCAAAGAAAGAGGGATTTCAGCCCTGAGCAAAACAAGATTATTCAGGCTGAGGTGGAGAGGTTGTTGACAGCCGGGCACATACGAGAAGTGCAATTCCCGGCCTGGTTGGCCAACGTGGTATTGGTCTCCAAACCGGGCGGCAAGTGGAGGGTCTGCATTGATTTCAGGGATCTCAACAAAGCCTGTCCCAAGGACTGTTATCCTCTCCCTCGTATAGATCAGATGGTGGACTCTACCGCGGGGAGTGAGCTCATCTGTATGCTGGACGCCTACCAGGGATATCATCAAGTACCCTTAGCATTGGAAGATCAAGAGAAGGTCAGTTTTGTCACTGCTGAAGGCACCTATTGCTACACAGTTATGCCCTTCGGACTCAAAAATGCTGGGGCAACTTATCAAAGGCTGATGAATAAAGTCTTCAAGGAGCAGCTCGGGAGAAACGTGGAGGTGTACGTAGATGACATTCTCATCAAGTCCTCCCAAGCTGCCGACCTCATAGCCGATGTCCGGGAGACCTGCGGCACTCTCCGGAGGTACGACCTTAAACTTAACCCTGCGAAATGTTTATTCGGAGCCAAGAGCGGGAAATTCCTGGGTTACATCTTGACCGAGCGGGGGATAGAAGCCTACCCGAGTAAAGTGCAAGCCCTACTGGATATGCCACCGCCAAGAAACCTGAGGGAGGTCCAACGCCTGACCGGAAGGATCACAGCCTTATCTCGGTTTATCTCTCGGTCGGCCACCAGGAGTCTGCCGTTCTTCAAGATCTTGCGCAAAGCTTCCAAGTTCCAGTGGGATGCTGAGTGCGACCGAGCTTTTGAAGAGTTGAAGACCTACTTAGCCGGTTTGCCGGTGCTGGCCAAACCGGAAGAAGGAGAACCCTTGTATGTTTATTTATCTACTACTGAAGAAGCTGTTAGTGCCGTGCTTGTAACCCAGAAAGAGACCGAGCAGCAACCGGTCTATTTCTTTGGGCATCTACTTAAAGAAGCCGAGTGTAGGTACACTACACTCGAGAAGTTGGCTTATGTCCTGGTGTTGATGGCTCGGCGACTGAGACCCTACTTTTTGGCCCATCCTATCCGAGTGCTGACCAATAGCACACTCGGGAAGGTCTTGATCAATCCGGAAATCTCGGGCGGTTGGTCAAATGGACAACTGAACTAAGCGAGTATGACATTCAGTATCAACCCAGAACGGCGATCAAAGCTCAGGCCTTGGCAGACTTCTTGAGTGAACTTCATACAGAGGAAGAAGAGGGTGTCTGGAAAATATACGTGGATGGGTCAGCCACCCGGGTAGGGAGTGGCTTAGGCATTCTGTTGATGTCTCCTAAGGGAGATCCCATTCATCTCGCGGTGCGACTGGAATACCAAAGCTACTAATAATCAGGCGGAGTATGAGGCCCTCTTGGCTGGCCTCCAGGCGGCCCGACAGGTCGGGGCTGCTCGGGTCATCCTGCATTCTGATTCTCAGTTAGTAACTCAGCAGGTGGCCGGGCGGTTTTGAAGTAAATGACGAGAAGCTACAGGCCTATGTGGAAGCATACCAGAAGTTACAAGCAGAATTTCAAGAAGTCCAGCTTATCCAGATCCCAGAGGGGACAATGCCAAGGCGGACGAGCTAGCTAGGCTGGCCAGCTCTGTCCGTCCGTGGATTTTCCCCAAATCTTCGCCCAGGTCATGCTGGTGGCTCAAGTCGAGAGGGAAGCGGAAGCAGAGATAGGAGGGGATTGGAGAGCTCCATTCATCGCTTACCTGAAGGAGGGGGCCCTGCCGGACAACCCCGAGCAAGCTCGGATATTGAAGATCAGAGCAGCCCGATTCACCCTGATAGGAGACGCGTTGTATAAGCGCGCCTTTTCCCGACCTCTAGCCAGATGCCTCGGGAAGGAAGAGGCGGATTATGTGCTCAGGGAAGTGCATTTGGGGTGCTGCGGAAACTATTCAGGAGGTCGGTCCATGGCTCGGAAGGTTCTACTAGCGGGTTATTTTTGGCTGACTCTCCAAAAGGATGCAGAGAAGATAGCTCTTTCTTGTTTATCTTGCCATAAGTATCAAAACCTGTCACACCGACCGGTGGAGATGTTGCGAACTTCCACCGTATCATGTCCCTTTGATCAGTGGGGCATGGATATAGTGGGACCCTTTCCCAGGGCAGCTGGTCAGAAAAAATTCCTGTTGGTAGCAGTGGATTATATCTCCAAGTGGGTTGAACCAGAAGCCCTGGCTCGGATCACTGAGCAGGCGGTGAAGAAATTCCTCTGGCAGAATATTTTGTGTCGGTATGGCATACCTCACAAGCTGGTATCAGACAATGGCCGACAATTTCAAGGTCGGATAATCAGAAACTGGTGCAAAGAATTTGGGATCAAGCAGACCTTCACTTCCGTGGCATACCCCCAGAGTAATGGCCAGGCCGAGGTAGCCAATAGAGAGATCCTGAAAGGGCTCAGAGCCAAGCTAGACCAGGTCGGCGGATCTTGGGTGGATGAGCTTCCTGGCGTCCTATGGGCCCTCCGAACCACACCCAAAGAGGGGTCGGGCTACACCCCCTTTCAGTTAGTCTATGGGAGTGAAGCGGTAGTCCCCATGGAGGTTGGTTGTGAGTCGGACAGAAGACAATTGTATGGAAAGGACAATGCGGAGAAAAGATGAGCGGAATTGGATCTGATCGAGGAGGTCCGCGCTAAGGCTGCAGTCCGTATGGCCGCTTACCAACAAAGGATGCGGAACAGATACAACCAACAGGTCATACCTCGACATTTCCAGGTGGGGACAAGGTATGGAAAAAGAGTCAAGCCAGTGGGAGAAGTAGGCAAGCTGGAGCCTCCATGGAGTGGTCCGTTCCTGGTGGTCGAGGCGCTGGGGTCGGGAGCCTATTATCTACAGGATGCTCAAGGAAAGCGACTCAAAGACC
>JAGFNQ010005146.1:0-224448 GCA_024364735.1 Boesenbergia rotunda | reverse complement strand
CCGATTTTTCGAATCGACCTGAGGGAGTCTATGTTACGATAATGATTTATGCATCCCGAGCAACCCATGCTCGGTAGAGTGTGTGTGTACGGTTCGCAGTATCAGCCTTCGGCGAAAGGGGAAAGTGCATCAAACAAACGACACTTAGCGAAAATCTTGCATGACGAAAGCAGTTAGACGAAACGAAGAAAAAGAAAAGCTTGCCGAAATAAACTAAGGCTTAAGGCCATTACAGAATTAGGCCTTGAAGGCCAAGTCAGGAGGTCGAATATCATTACAGAAATTTGAGAAATTAAAGACGAGAAGGAAACGGGCTGGGCAATAGCTCGGACAAAAGGAGGTCGGGGCCGCCGACCTAGGTAAGCTTAAGAAAGTTGATCCTAGGTAAAGGGAGGAAAGGCGTCTTCAGGAATCGAGGCCTTAATCCGCCTCAGCGTCACCGCATCTGGTGGAAGGTCCTCGGGAAGATGGCCGGCCTCAGTTAATTGCTGGATGGCGCCTATGGCTCCGTACTTAATCATGCCACCAGTCCGCTCAGAAATCAAATTCAAGAAGGAGTCTGACTGAATGTAAGCTACTCGGGCCGCTTCAATCCGAGCCGACTCGCCTGACTTATAATTCTCCAGTTCCTTCTCGAGTCGGGCAAGCGCACCTTCCTGTCCTGAGATGGTGGTCTCTCGGATAGCCAGCTGCGCATCCTTGCCCACTAGCTGAAGTTCCAAATTATGGAAGGCCTCTTGTTGGGCAGCTAGCTCTGTCTCTTTGTTCTTCAGGGCAAGCTGAGTTTGATGATGAGCGGCGTCCGACTCCTTAAATTTCTGCTTGAGCTCCTTGGCGTCGGTTGTCATCTTGGCCAGGTCGACATGAGCTCGGTTATACCGGCTCTTGAGGGTCTTGTTTTCGCCCTCCAAATGAGCCACCCGGTTAGTCAGACGCTCCGTCTGCGCTGCTGACTGAGTCGCCAACCGCTGCTCTTCCTCAGAACGGGTCTCCAGCTCCGATATATGAGACCTTAGAGCGGTTATCTCCGAGCGCAGCTGGTCCAGATCCTGGTCACCAGAAGGAAGGGTGCTCTGCGCCACTCGAGCTTCCAGGTCCCTCACCCGTCTCTCGGCCTCCCGGCGTGCTCGGGTGTTGTCTACCAACGCCCGGCTCGCCGCATGACTCAGTGCCCATTGCTGCATAGTGAAATAAAGGCCATAAGTATAAACATAGACAACCAAGGAAGGAGAAAAGGTACCTGAGTCATTCCCGTGAAGAAGTGATCGGCCAAAGTAACGGCATCCATGGTAAAAGACGCGGCCCATCCCTCCTCCCAGCCCGAGACAAGGTTATCATGCAAGTTCAATGGCTGGGGCTGGACGGTCGGAGCCAGAGCAATAGCTGAAGGCACTTGAACGTCCACAGTGGACCTCGGTGGAGAGTTTATGGACAAAAGGGCTTCAGCTGCGTCGGTAAGGGCAGTGCCCGACCGAGAGACGGAAGGATGAGGCGCGGAGCTCGAGGTCGATGCACCGGAAGGTATTGTCACAGGAGTAGGAGGTCGGGACATTGGCCGAGGTGCTGTTTGGGCCGAAGCCCGAGGGGCCGGTAGAGGAAATGCAGGAGCCCGAGCTAAGCTAGGGGTTGGGAGTTGAGGGCTGGCCGCAACCTGAGCAGGGCCAGAGGGCAGGATAGTTTGACCTTCCTCGGTTGGTTCAGGAGACGAGGACACATCCACGCGATGAACCAACCGGCGGCGTTTTCGGACCAAGCCAGAGGAAGGGGCCGGGTCCGTTTCTTCTCCTTCTGCCTCCGATGGGGCGGAGGTTTCTTCGCCTGCCGCCTGAGTGGTGACCCCAGCCCCCTCAGTCGGGAGATCCTCTCCGGGGTCGCTGGCAGCAACTATCGGCGGCTCAGGATCGGAGGCAACAGCAGTAACGGGCGGCGCCGCACGAGCGGCTGCTAGCTGGGCAGCCAGAGCCCTCATAGCTTCATCCTCCCGATCCAGCACCGCGTCGACCCTAGCGCTGAACATAACTTCGGCTGCACAAAAGAAAAAGTTTTAGTTAGCACTAACAAGCTCACCGAGCAAGTAGAAGCGTACCGAGGGTGCCGGGTAACTCTGCCGGAACTTGGCTCAGACGAAATAGATACAGCATCCCCTCGATCAATAGCTTGCCCGCGTGGTATCGGGCTCCCCCGAGCTTAGAAACTGCAGAACGGTAGCCCGGTTCTGAACGAAGGTTCTTGGGTAGCTGTGGGTGATCAGGGAGGTTTTCTTTCCAATCGGTGGGCCAGTTTGGTCGGGGGGTTGATTGGATGTAGAAGAAGTGAGATTTCCAACCTTTGTTGGAGGAAGGCACCTTCTCCAGGAAGGCAGAGTTAATACGAGCCTGGAAGTAGAAATTCCCGGGCTCTTGTTTCTTAAGATAATAGAAAAAATGAAATACTCGGGGTTCTAGGGGGATTTTGTGGGCGGTAAAGACGATCACGGCGCCACACAAGATTCGGATCGAGTTCGGGGCTAATTGAGACAAAGAGACCTGGAAATAACGGCAGATCTCGCGGAAGAAGGGATGTAGGGGAAAGCGCAGACCGGCTAACAGCTGATCGGAAAAGACGGTGAAATGACTTAAGGGGGGCTGGTGTGCCCGACCTCGACGGTCGGGCTGAGTTATCGAGTGGTCTTCGGGGATCGAGTAATCTATGCGTAAAGTTTCTATCTGACCTAGGGTAAGGGAAGATCGGGTAGTCAGGTACCATGGCTCGGGAGACGCAGACGGAGGTGCAGAAGATGAGGCCATCAAAACAAAATCAGAAAAGGCACGGCAGGAGTTCGGCAAAGAGAGAAAGTACCTAAGAATGAAGTTCACCGGAGACACTGTTCGTCGGGGTCGAGGAGGTCGGACGGCGGAGATCGGACAAGAAGCGGAGGAAAAACGAAGGTCGGGATAGAAAGAGGCGAAATGAAAGGACAAACCTATTTATACTAGGGGTAAAACTAGGAGAGCCGTCCGATCAAGAAAAAGGAATTGGCGGGGTGGCCTCCTCGCCGTCCGATCTCTGTCATTCCCCAGACCTCGAAGCATCACTCACACGACCCCCAGGCCACGCCGATGACGTTTCGTTGTTCGAGACGTCCAGTCGGGAAACGACACGTGCCCCCCGCATTAATGAGAATTTAATGGAGGATATGACATTAAATGAGAGGATCGGTCGTACGAGGTGACGCACAGGAGGACAGAAAAGAGGCAAGCCGACCGAACAAGGAGCCTAGTCAATCGGACCACGCTCCTCCTTCGATTAGACTTGAGAGGGAGGCTTGTGATCCGGGCGTATGATTTTTAGAAAGATCGAGGGCTCGGTCGGGTTCATTTGCCGATCTGAACCGGTAGTAAGTAGGCCCGGGTAAAGATCGCCCCAGGGTCGGCGATCTGTGGTCGGGACCCTTGAGGACGGCCCTCCGAGGTCGGGATACTTGGGGTCGGCCCTCCGAGGTCGGGATCCTTGAGGCCGGCCACATGAGGTCCGGATCCTTGAGGGCGGCCATCTGAGGTCGGGACCCCCAAGGTCGATCATCCGAGGTCGGGATCCTTGAGGTCTGGTGCTCGAGATCCGATACTTGTGATCACACAGAGACGGCCAAACAACTGCAAGCCTCTCTGCTCGCCTAAGCCTTCCTTCTCAGATATTCTTAAGATAATCCCTTTGGCATGATCATTGCCTGGCAAAGCCGCCAACAATTAAAGAGGGACAGAAAAGATATATTAGGCAATGTGTCAGACGGTTACGAGTGTCAGGCGGCTATGACAGTGTCATGGCATTTAATATAGCGGTCACTGTCGAGATCTGGCGATTGATCTTCTCTTAATGAGACATGACAGCTCACACATGGGAAGACTCTCTTCTGCCCCCTATATAAACCCCATTCGAACCTCAGAGAAAGGATCGCTGTCATTTTGCAACCACTCCACCATATTGAGAGCCCAACTTCGGTCCGACCTCCCAAACTACAGCAGACCGGGTCGGCTTGGTGAGACCGAGTCATCCGAGGGAGAACCGATCTTCGCTTGTCGACGGGATCAATGATGAATCAAATAATAGACGAATTTGAGATGACTAATTCGGTTCCATAAATATTTTTCACCGATCATTAGGATAAATCGGAAAGCAAAGCGGGTGACCTAGATATTATTCAGAAAATCGGGCCGGATCGATCGGTCGAACTAATTGAATCAGGAATCGGATAGACATCTGGTCCAAGTTAAATCTAAGAATCGGTTACTCAATTTCAAAGGTTGGAACCGCCAACCTAGCGGCCCCCTGGTCTCTGCCCCACAAGTGTCCAGAGGGGGTAAATCACGGTGAATGCTGGGCAGGTTAAGACACTCAGGCGCGAGGGATTTTTTTAAACAGCAGCCGAGGTTTCACCCCTCGTTCATACTATCGACCCTCGAACCCACGCCCTCCATTTCAAATGCGAGTGTCTTAACCAGCTGATCCAGCCCGTGGGGGCAAGAATCGGTTACTCAAGAACTAGTCATAGATGGTTCTGAACCGGTCAGGAACGATGAATCAGACAAATTGGCCCGGTTTGCGAGATCAGACAATTTTTTAAAACAAATGACACAAAACAACATGGTTTTACCTTTCAAAAAAAATGAAATCACGAATTCTCAAACATGTTTTGACGTTTTGATTTGTTTTATATTTGCCCTTTTCCTTTCTTTCTAAAAAATAAAAATAAAGAAAAACTTTCATCCTAACCTAGTTTACTTCCCGTTCTAAAAGGAAACAAAAGAGCAGGAGAAAAATAAGAAAATTATATACATACTCTATATCATTTTATTTTAGATGTCGATGAGTCATGACACTGATCAATTTGATATCAAATATTTGATGATGGAAACCAAGATGAATAATGTTTATTTTAATTAAGGGATGAATTATGTTGTGTGGTATGTTTTATGAATTATGTTGGTATTTTTTAGTTATTTTCTAGTATATATTTTATTTTATATTTTTATATATTTACATAAATATAGGTTTTATTATATATCGGTCATATTCCAGTTGGACTCCGATTAAACCGGTTGGACCACTAAATCCTTACCTTGATCGATTTGATGTCCGGTCCAATTTTCAGAATTTTAATTCTAGAAAACTAAAGGGGCGTTTGATTTGTGTCATTTTCCATTTTCATTTTTCAAAAAATCGTATTTTCTAGTTTTCTGGAAAATGACTTTTATTCTCCAGTTTTCCAGAAAACGCTATGTTTTTTCTGGAAAATAAAGCTGGAAAATGTAAACCAAATATGTTTTCCAGAAAATCGTATTTTCTACAGAAAATGAAAATGAAAAACAGACTGGAAATACAAACCAAACGCCGCCTAAGATTTCAAAATTTACGTCTCCCTTGAAAAAAAAATTATCTACGATGACGTTTAATCGTCTTACCGTTACACCATAACTTCAAGAGCAATCTTAATTGTGTTATAATTGATTAATAAAATTCGATAACATCGAACCTCGAATTAGTCTAATATTCACGACAAGGCGAATCTTAATTACGTGGTAGCCCACCACATCGGATGTTCAACGTACAGATTAATCTACAGAATAATCCATTTGATGTTATAAAAAAAATTTATTGATTATTTAGATAAATTAAAAAGGATTCATAACCAACGACTTATTAGCCTATCATTTTTAAAGTAATTATTCATTAAAAAAAGTTATCTGTTAATTTATAAAAATGAAAAGTCAATTTTTAAACATTAAAAAAAATGAGGTCACATAATTGCCCTTCGTATAGGTTTGAATAATAACATCTTTATCAACCGTTTGACTATATTTAACAATTACAAGACCTATCAAATAAGCAAAACATTCATTAACTAAAATATTCAAAAAATAATTTAAAAATTAAGATTTAAATTTATTAAAAATAAATATTCTAAGGGTTTGAGTATGCAAATATTCTAAAGTTATTCAGTAGTGAATTAAATTAAGAAAAGTGAATAAAGAAGAGAGACATTAATTTATTTATTATTAAAAATTAAATTCACTAAGTATCCTACTAAAAACTCTAAAAAAAATTTTAAAAAATAATAGTCATTTAATAATTGAAGAAATAAAGACATATAAATTTATCAAATAATCATCAATTTAAAAGAATAATAAATGAAAACTTGAAGTGTTGACATAATAAATTTATCAAAGCATCATCAATTTTTATCCCAAAAAAATTTAAGCGCTATTATTACTATTACAGCAGCTACGACTTAAGAGGTGACTAGAAACGGATAGAGAAATTAGAAATATGCTGGGTTAATCCTGAGAAGTCCAAGGACACTTTGTGCGAGTACATCACCAAATCATATTCTCCTATATTTTTATTGAATTTTAAATTTTTATTAAATAATTTTTTTCAATTTATCAATAATAATATTTAATTTGTAGACGTGGAAAATTTAGAAATTATGGTGGAAGACCTAGTTGTTGATGCGGTGAGATAGAAATAGTCGGTCCATGAGCTTGGCATGAGTCCATGCTCAAGCATCTCGTGTTGTCACGCCCCGAGGAGCCGTTCATCCGGTACCGACCGGATAGCTACTCTCTCGTCCCGGCGGACAATCCAAAAACCTAATCACCACGACTACCTCAGCCTGCTTGTACTGTAGCCTATAGGGCTGGAACAAGCGACTGTATAAAGCGAAAACGAAAACGGCGACAAAGCTGCGTATCGGTACGACTTACGATAAAACCAAAACGGAATCGAGGGCCTCCAAGGCACACAAAAATACAACTATACTGCCGTAAAATGGATGACACAACAGAGCACAACATATAACAGCGGAAGTGAAAAGAAATAAAACGAATAAAAGGAAAGGGTACCAACATGTACCACAACCAAAACCCAGAACAACCGCGGAAATCGTCTCGGAGACACATGAACTGGGACAGGCTGCTGGGCAATCCAGACGATCATCCTGAAAAGAGAAAAAAACAGAGCTAACGGGGTGAGTCCTAAGAACTCAGCGAATACAGTCTAATATGCACAGGAAGAAATACTAGCAGTAAGTCACCATCTACCACAATAATCAAGATAAATGCACTAAGAAGAGAATGCAGAGCCGAACCATAAGAAACAAGGAAGTACATACCTACCTACGTCGATCCAAACCCGGTAGTATGCATGTCAACCAAGTGCATCAATCAAGTGCAGCAAACACAATCAAGTGCAGAGATGTAGAGCATGCTCATGATGCAACATGGGTCACCCCTGACGCCAGTCGGTCTATAATGCACACGCGGGACCGAGTGGGTAGAGCTCTGACCTGGTCTTCCCTGCACGAACAGACGGTCTATAATGCACATGCGAGACCGAATGGGTAGGGTCGGAGACCATGAACGTACCCCGCCATCGGGTGGAGTAACACTCTAAACGCCCCTCACTATCATCGGATAGGTAGGGGACCTGCTGCAGCGCCGGGGACCGCCAACGGGGCCACACGACAGGTCATGTGGTAGGTCTGACGACCCATCTCAACCACTAGGGGAGTCAAAGGTCGCCTACATATGCCCCTATACGAGTAGCAAGTACGATGACCTATCTCAACCTCCAGGGAGTCAAAGGTCGTCCACCTATGCCACGTGCACCATGATGCATGTCACTATCCCATGCATCACCCGCTATCTAACCCTACTGTCAACTACATGATATGCAGTAGTTCAAGTAGCCGGTATGCACCATAACCTAGACCCTAACGTGAGGTATAAGGTATGATGTCCGTAGATCCAATAAACACAGTAGCATGGAACAGTAAATAGTAATCCCTCAGCAGGTAACAAGTGCCGAAATATAATACAAGAATAAAACTAACAGGTATCCCTACTGCTATCATATCTAACTATGCATAGTAAAGGTACCCGCCTCGATACAAAGAAGTCCGTGCGGCGAGAACCCTCCGTCCAAAAATAATATCTCCGCAATAAGGTCGTGAAATCAGTCAATGTCCTGCATCAAAAGATATAATCTTAGCTATATACACAAAGTAACTAATCACCCACTAATTCATATTAGTGGTGATCTAAATCATCGTAATCATTTAATTACCATTAAATTAAATAATTAACTACTCGGTTAGCCGAAATCTCAAGATTCATAAGAAAATTAAGCTACTTAAACCTATCCCCAATCCCCTGTTGCTCTCGACAGGGACACAACACCACAACACACGAACACCTACCAAACTAATGATACAATAACAATTCAAATTAACCTACCCTGCTCCAAGTGATTTGATCCAACGGAAGTATATCATCACACATAGAATACAATCCATCACCACTACAGATCAAGAATCAAACTCCAATTCCCGGCCAAGCAAACCTCACGGCAGAAGGAAAGAAAAACAAAACAAGATCAACAGAGAACTCTAAATCGAGATCGACACAGTGAATCAAACTTCTGAGCATACATCTCAAGAGCGCATCACAGCACAAACCCTAGCTCATCATCCCTTCCCAACTGATCAAATCCAATTTAGCAGAAATCAATCGGAAGAATCGAAATCAAGAACAGCACTCGATCCACAACTAAATCAGAGACTAAATTCCAAACTAACTAATGAAACACCAAACACTTAACCGAAACCATTCATCAGAATCATCAGATCAAAAGAACTCACCGTAACTCGCCGATGAGACCCTCAATCGGCTCGATCTGCCAGCGATCCAACACCCAGTGGTAGCCAACAGTGAGCAGGACAAGAAGAAGGATCTACCGCTCCTATTCTGCCACCCGATCACCGAAAACAAAGAGATCGCGCAGTATTTAGGGCTCGATCAAAAACCCCCAACCCTAAAAATCGAGATCACCAAGAAACCGCTAAGCTTACCTCAGTGAGCGGAGGACCCTCGATGAAGCCTTCGGACGAACTCGAGAAGAGAGGCTTCGACGATCCCCTGAACAACTTGCGCAAGCTTCGAAGAGGGAAGAAGAAGAAGAAGCTCGAAGAAGACGGCGAGAAATGGAGCAGACCGGCCCGGCTCACGTTCTACCGCAAGGGAAGAAAGAATCCACTTAAAAGGAATTGGACTTTTACGAATAACCCCACTGAGTTCGATTATTCCCATATAAGCCCTAAAGTTTTGGTGGAATTACACTTAAGCCCCTCGAATTTTCAAATGTTAACATTCTCCCCCACCAACAAAAATTTGGTCCCCAAATTTGTTATCACATGTGCTAGGTACGAGCAAACCAAACGCAATACTAAACGAATCACACACTCGTACCTCAATCAAACAAGTGGGGGTCGCGAGCTCGGATAATATCCTCGAGCAGTCGAGCTCCCAGGTCGTCTCGGCACATGAATGATGCTGTCATTCGACATTAACCAATCGGATTGCCTTGTTCCGCAACCAACACTCCTGGAAACCCAAAATCCATACAGATACAACCTCATAAGTATTGTCAGACAGGAGTGGAACAGGCACCTCGAATAATATGAGTGTGGAATCTGGCACATGACCTCTCGGCATGGATACATGCTACACGTCATGGACGCCAGTCAAAGACGGTAGAAGTGCTAAACGATAAGCTACAGCTCCAATCCTTTCCAGAATCTGGAACGGACCAATATACCGTGGAGCTAGCTTACGTCTGAGACAAAAACGTTTCACCCCTTTCGTGGGTGAAACTCAAAGGAAAACATGATCACTCGCGGCAAACTCTATGGGTCTGCGCCTCCGATCAGCATAGCTTTTCCGGCGATCTTGCGCTGCTAATAATCTCCAATTGACAGTCCATACTAACTCTGCCTCATGCTGAAGTCTCTGGGGTCCCAGCAGCTGAGTCTTACCGATCTCATCCCCAAGGGTGGGTGTCCTACATGCCCTACCGTACAACGCCTCAAACGGTGCCATCTGTATCGCCGAATGAAGGTCGTTGTTGTAGGCGAACTCCACCAAGTGCAACTGGTCCTCTCAACTGCCCCCAAAGTCCATCACACACGAGCGCAGCAAGCCCTCCAAAGTCTGGATAGTACGCTCTGATTATCCGTCTGTTTGAGGATGAAAAGTTGTGCTAAGACGTAGCTGTGTACCCCTAGCCCTCTACAAACTCCGCCAGAACCGCGATGTAAAACGCGAATCTCCATCCGAGATAATACTCCAAGGAAACTCCGTGCAATCTGACTATCTCTCGGCAATATAACTCTGCCAATATATCAAGAGAATCTGCCCTCCGGATAGCTATGAAGTGAGCAGATTTGGTTAGTCGGTCCACGACTACCCAAACCGCATCTTGACCTCTCCTAGTCCTCGACAAAACCACCATGAAATCAATGGTGATATGTTCCCACTTTCACTCAGGAATGGGAATCCTGAGTGACCTCCAAAACCTCTCCGGAAGGTAGGGACACAGACAAAGTTTGTGCCCTAATAGTCGGTAACCTACAGACTTTGCTCAAAAATAGTCGTGATATAAAGGAATAGGAACTACCCATATCAATAAGTAACTCTGCAGAATGCGCATAAAGTAAAATAGTACCTCGGAAAATGGATCCATCCGCCTGATGGGCCTCCTCTCGGGTAACAGTATAAACCCGACCCGACTCCGGCGGTGGTGGAGGTGGGGCCAACGCCTGTACAGCAAGCACGTGAGATAGCTAGGGTACCGATACTCCAGAAATCTGAGATGGCTGGTAGACCGGAAGCTGATACCCGGTATACAACTGCTGCTGAGGCTCCACTGCGGAATGTTGGGGTACTGCCGATGGATAAGAGTGTTCAGCACCCTTCCCGAACATACAGTACACGTGAACGGGCAGAGGAGCGATCGACTGTGTCCGAGAAGAAGTCTGTGACCCTCGTCCTCCGCGCTGAGCTCGAGTATTGCTCGAACGCCCCTCCTGAGACGTGACCCCCGAAGCAGTATCTTGTGCCCTCTCGGCACAATCGCGACTCCTGTGTCCGGGTAACTGACAGTGGAAGCAAACCGCCTGCTCCAGCATACACTCGGACCTATCATGCTTCCTAGAGGCACACTGCATGCAACGGTATCTAGCGAGGGTCCTTTGGTCATGCTGAGACGTTTGGGAGGAGTCCGTCGTCGTATGTCCGGATTTCTGAGGCACGGATGTAGCCCCAGAATTATCCTGCCCTGGCTGGCTCTGCCTGCCCCGCTTCCGTGAGGTCTGTTGTGGCTGAGGCTGTGCTGCATCAGGAACAGGCTGCTTATCCTTTTTCTTGTCCCCGAACAGTCGCTGTCGAGTAGACTCGATAATAAGAGCTCGCTCTAGCGCCTGTCGGTACAATGTAATGTCGCAGGTGGACAGCTAAAGTTGAATATTCGAGGCCAGCCCTCACATAAAATGCATCCTCCGCTCCCCATCGTCTGCGACTAACAGGGGGCAATACTCCGCCAAGCGGTTAAACTCCGCATCGTACTCTAATACTGTCTGATCCCCCTGCTGGAGATGCAGAAACTCTTCACGATGGGTCATCTGATATGCTACGGGAAGGTACTTCTGTCGAAAGGCCTCTCTGAACATGTCCCAAGTAATCGGCTGCTCGCCAAAGATGGTCTGCTGAGCCGTCCACCATGTCGTGGCCCACTCTCCCATGTGGTAGGCCGCCAAGCCAACCTTCTTCCAGTCGAAGCAGGACATATATAAGAAGGTATCCTCCAAAGTGCTAAGCCATGATCGGGCTACGCCCAGGTCGGTCCCTCCAAGGAACAGTGTGAACCTACCCTTCACGGATGTAGCCAATGCTGGAATTCGTACGTGATCTGTCCATGACTCGATCCGTAGGGGCCGTCGGTACCACCGGCGATACATCTGAGATCACTGGCGGCACTAGCGGAGGTACTGGCTGCTCTGACTGTCTCGACGGACCCGATGCCTGCCCCACTAAAGGTGCGGCCAGAATCGGCTAAAGCACTGGTGGTGCGGAGGATGGCACCAGCTGTGCAGATGGAAGTATAGGCTGCAGCGTCTGTATCAGCTGCTGCAGGGTCTGTAGCACCAATTGAAGAGGCTATGGTGCCGACTGCTCGACAGGTGGTACTGGAGCGAGTACTGCCGGTGGTGCTATGATGGTACTACCGGGGGTGCGATAGGGACTGCTGTCAAAAATGGTGAAGGGACTCTCGGTGATAGAGGTCCCTGAACTGGAGGAGTCCGTCCTCGACGACCTGACTCAACATCGAGTCGTCTCCCCGAAGACCCTGCCTCCGCTCCAACGGTCGCAGCTCCCGTAGACTCCAGAGTCGTCCTACGTGGTGGTCGCCGCGGCCCACCACGTGGACGGGGCGGAGTTAGCTCGATACGACGGGGCATACCTGTACGGATATGACCCAGTATCAATACAGTTATTCTTATAAACACTAACAAGTCTTACCACTTCTCCTTAATCGCCTGGATATATCCCGTCGCCGCCATGTCCCAATCACGTCTATCGAGAAAACGACTCCGACACAAAATCCGGAAAAACACCCATAAGACCACAAGGTATCTCGAGAACCTCGCTCTGATACCAAATAAATTGTCACGCCCCGAGGAGCCGCTCGTTCGATACCAACCGGACAGCTACTCCCTCATCCCGGCGGATAATCCAAAAACCTAATCACCACGACTACCTCAGCCTGCTTGTACCGTAGCCTGTAGGGCTGGAACAAGCGACTGTGTAAAGAGAAAACAAAAACGGCGACAAAGCTGCGTACCAATACGACTTACGACAAAACCAAAATGGAATCGAGGGCCTCCAAGGCACACAAAAATACAACTATACTGCCGTAAAATGGATGACACAACAGAGCACAACATATAACAGCGGAAGTGAAAAGAAACAAAACGAATAAAAGGAAAGGGTACCAACATGTACCACAACCAAAACCCAGAACAACCGCGGAAATCGTCTCGGAGACACATGAACTGGGACAGGCTGCTGGGCAATCCAGACGATCATCCTGAAAAGAGAAAAAAACAGAGCTAACGGGGTGAGTCCTGAGAACTCAGCGAATACAGTCTAATATGCACAGGAAGAAATACTAGCAGTAAGTCACCATCTACCACAATAATCATGATAAATGCACTAAGAAGAGAATGCAGAGCGAACCATAAGAAACAAGGAAGTACATACCTACCTGCATCGATCCAAACACAGTAGTATGCATGTCAACCAAGTGCAGCAATCAAGTGCAGCAAACACAATCAAGTGCAGAGATGTAGAGCATGCTCATGATGCAACATGGGTCACCCCTGACGCCAGTCGGTCTATAATGCACACGCGGGACCGAGTGGGTAGAGCTCTGACCTGGTCTTCCCTGCACGAACAGACGGTCTATAATGCACACGCAGGACCGAATGGGTAGGGTCGGAGACCATGAACGTACCCCGCCATCGGGTGGAGTAACGCTCTAAACGCCCCTCACTATCATCGGATAGGTAGGGGACCTGCTGCAGCGCCGGGGACCACCAACGGGGCCACACGACAGGTCATGTGGCAGGTCTGACGGCCCATCTCAACCACTAGGGGAGTCAAAGGTCGGCTACATATGCCCCTATACGAGTAGCAAGTACGACGACTCATCTCAACCTCCAGGGAGTCAAAGGTCGTCCACCTATGCTACGTCCACCATGATGCATGTCACTATCCCATGCATCACCCGCTATCTAACCCTACTATCAACTACATGATGTGCAGTAGTTCAAGTAGCCGTTATGCACCATAACCTAAACCCTAACGTGAGGTATAAGGTATGATGTCCGTAGATCCAATAAACACAGTAGCATGGAACAGTAAATAGTAATCCCTCAGCAGTTAACAAGTGCCGAAATATAATACAGGAATAAAACTAACAGGTATCCCTACTGCTATCATATCTAACTATGCATAGTAAAGATACCCGCCTCGATACAAAGAAGTCCGTGCGACGAGAACCCTCCGTCCAAAAATAATATCTCCGCAATAAGGTCGCGAAATCAGTCAATGCTCTGCATCAAAAGATATAATCTTAGCTATATACACAAAGTAACTAATCACCCACTAATTCATATTAGTGGTGATCTAAATCATCGTAATCATTTAATTACCATTAAATTAAATAATTAACTACTCGGTTAGCCGAAATCTCAAGATTCATAAGAAAATTAAGCTACTTAAACCTATCCCCAATCCCCTGTTGCTCTCGGCAGGGACACAACACCACAACACACGAACACCTACCAAACTAATGATACAATAACAATTCAAATTAACCTACCCTGCTCCAAGTGATCTGATCCAACGGAAGTATATCATCACACATAGAATACAATCCATCACCACTACAGATCAAGAATCAAACTCCAATTCCCGGCCAAGCAAACCTCACGGCAGAAGGAAAGAAAAACAAAACAAGATCAAAAGAGAACTCTGAAATCGAGATCGACACAGTGAATCAAACTTCTGAGCATACATCTCAAGAGCGCATCACAGCACAAACCCTAGCTCATCATCCCTTCCCAACTGATCAAATCCAATTTAGCAGAAATCAATCGGAAGAATCGAAATCAAGATCAGCACTCGATCCACAACTAAATCAGAGACTAAATTCCAAACTAACTAATGAAACACCAAACACTTCAACCGAAACCATTCATCAGAATCATCAGATCAAAAGAACTCACCGTAACTCGCCGGCGAGACCCTCAATCGGCTCGATCTGCCAGCGATCCAACACCCAGTGGTAGCCAACAGTGAGCAGGACAAGAAGAAGGATCTACCGCTCCTATTCTGCCACCCAATCACCGAAAACAAAGAGATCGCGCAGTATTTAGGGCTCGATCAAAAACCCCCAACCCTAAAAATCGAGATCACCAAGAAACCGCTAAGCTTACCTCAGTGAGCGGAGGACCCTCGATGAAGCCTTCGGACGAACTCGAGAAGAGAGGCTTCGACGATCCCCTGAACAACTTGCGCAAGCTTCGAAGAGGGAAGAAGAAGAAGAAGCTCGAAAAAGACGGCGAGAAATGGAGCAGATCGGCCCGGCTCACGTTCTGCCGCAAGGGAAGAAAGAATTCCACTTAAATACCCTGTTTGGAAACCTTTTAAGTAAGGAATTGGAATTCGGAATTGAATTCCATCCGGAATTGAATTTCAATTCTCATGTTTATAATGAATTGTAAAAACAGAATTCAATTCAATTCAATTGTTATACTTTTACGATTTTACCCTACGAGGATGGAGCCGGAGCAACTTTAATTTGTTTTGTGAGGGGGCGATTTGATAATTTAATTTGTTTAAGTGAATTCCTTTCACAAATCATATGTGTTTAGGTGTGATTTGTTTTGAGGGGTTTGAAAGGAATTGGAATTCAATTCATTAGCAATTCCTTCTTCAAAATTGCTACCAAAGGATGGAATTGAATTCCAATTCCCAAAGGAATTCCAATTCCTTCCTTTTCAAACAGGGTGAAAAGGAATTGGACTTTTACGAATAACCCCACTGAGTTCGATTATTCCCATATAAGCCATAAAGTTTGGGTGGACTTACACTTATGCCCCTCGAATTTTCAAATGTTAACACGTGTAATACCTCAATCAATAATTATCCGCCTCCTGCGTTGGCGTAACTATAAGGGTACGCTAAGGACCCGGTCATTCATCTATGATTGAGAGCGGCCATATCCATGACTCCAAGGTCGAGGGCTTGGTCATGAAGAGAGTGGTTGTAGCCAGGCCCGGCTCAAGGCACAGGCCACTAAGGCCTGTGCCTAGGGCCCCAACTAATATAGGGCCTATTATTATTATATATATAATATTAAAATTTAATTATTTTTTTTTATCTGCATGCAGGCAATTGCTGCATGCGTGATTGCCATGCAGTGGCTGCATGCGTGATTGCCATTTAGTGGCTGCATGCGTGATTGCTTCACCAAAAAATCACGCTTTTGCCACTGAACGCGTGATTGCTTGGAAATTGGAAAATTCATTGAATCATTGCCAAACGCACCAATAATTAATTTGGTATTCATTGAATCATGCAGCCATGCTTGGAAAACTCATTCCAATTTCCAAAATTCAACGCACCAATAATTAATTTCATATTAATTATAATTATTTTATTATCATAAAAATTTTATTTAGGACTATAATAGATTAATGCTGATCACGTTTTTTCATTCTATTTTATATGTCATTAGCTCAGTTTTCTCAAGAGCCAACAAGCATTAGTTTTCTTTCCTCATCAGTGATTTTTTAAGAAGACATCCTTCTTCTCAAGGCTCAAACCTCCCTCGCTTGGTATTCGGTAATAATTTTTCACTCTTTTTTTTCTTCCAATCTTGAATCTTCTTCGAAATTATTTTTATTATTCTGCATAATGAATAATGAATACAGAAATTCCTTATTCTGCATAATAAAATTGTTTTTATTCTGCATAATAAAATTTCTTATTCTGCATAATGAATAATGAATACGAAATTTCTTATTCTGCATAATGAAATTGTTTTTAGTATTTTGCATAATGAATAATTGTTTTTATTATTTTACATAATGAATAATTATTTTAAAAAAAAATTTTAAACCCATCATTGTCGGTCCTAAGTCCGAATGAAAAAGGGTGAGGAAAAATTTTTATTTTTTAAAAAATTATTAAAGATTAAAAAATAATTTAGCCTAGGGCCTCGTGAAATCTTGAGACGGCCCTGGTTGTAGCCACGAGTGATACAAAGCTAAGGACATGAGAATAAGCATGTAAGAAAGAGGATATAAGCGGTATCATGTAGGGAGAATAGGCAGAAGAGCAAGACGAGTGAGGAGATCAATATTGGAGGAGAATTAGTTGAATATCAATCCTAGATATTCGCGGTTTGATCCTTAACTACGACGTATTTTGTAAAAAAATTTCCTTCATATGGGGCGCGAACCCTGAGACGCTGGACTTCTTGACCGTCCACTGCGAGCGCTTCCCGATTTACTCTGATGATCGATAAAAAACTTCCGTGAGACCAGATTAATCACCCCAAATTCATCTGCTATCTAGTCAATATTTTTCATAGTTGATGAATAGGAAAGGCTGCGCATCCATGGCCAGAGTAGGCAATAGCTAAGGAAATAGAAGATTTAAAAGGTGACAAATTAAATCATGAATGTATCGTATTCATAATTACAATAAAATAGAAAAAAGTTAATTAAACAAATATATAATTGAATTAAAAATAAAATTACAGGTAAGATCTTATCTGTAAATATACAGAGGTACTATAAATATGTGTGACTCCAGGAACTACCTCTCAATTAAAAGATTTTGATTTTTTTAAATTAAGACGGGCACTCGGTCATATTTTATTACAATGATAAAATATAATATTTCACTCTAATCAAAATTACTATACATAGAACACTTATATCAACATATTTTTTTACCAACTTATCAAAATTATTTAAAATCAATTATTTTAACTTGTCAAAATCACTTTAAAAATTTTATAGCAACTATTTGATAGTTGTGTTAACTATTGTAACGATTGACGCTATATAATTGTAGCGACTATTTAAATATCTGCTATAATATTGTAATAGTATTATATTAATTGTTATAGCATTGTAGTAGTCATTAAGTAGCTTTTATATAACTTTTAAAGTGATTTTGACCCAGGTAAAATGATTTTAATGTAGTTTAAGTAATTTTTAATAAGTTGATAAAAATTATTTCGATATAATATAATCATAGCTACTAAATATTATAATAGTTAGTTGTAGTTGCTACGATATGGATGAAAGTTAGGATATTGTTGGGATAAAAAATATGTTGGTCCATTAATTTGGTGAATTTTAAAAAAGAGGTACACGTTTGACAATTATTAAATGTGGGGCGCTTTTTATATTTTTGCCCAAATTAAATGTGGGGTAATTCCGTCGCTATTACTGTGTTGCGATGGAATAGCGACGGATTATTGTCGTCGCTATTCCATGTTATTTTTTAGTGAAATCTATATGCAATCAATCCTTCCTCTCATCTACACCTCCAAATAATTATAAATAATAATAAAGTGGAGTTGCATAAATGCTTCAAAATGATAGCCTTTTAAATCATATACCGAGATCCCTTGCCCTCCTATTCATAATCTTCAAATCGTTCTTTAACAGATAATTCACCCCTATAGGTCAATATAATTTTAGTCTCACTTAAATTTTTGCTAATCAAATAATATGTTAATCACTAGATCCTTCCTAGTTGTTATCTTTGATTGTTTAAACATCATTTCAATCAACCCAATTTCATTATAGTCAATTGAATGTCTGTTAGTCAAATCAACTTGATAAAATCTACTTCAAGGCGATCTAATTTTTAAATTCAGGTAATGCTTCAATCAATTGTTTAGTTGACTTAACTCAAACTAGTAGACTAAAATTACTTTGGTCAAATCAAGTGATCCTAGTGTTTTTGATATTTGTATAATATGTTGTATATACATATGTCTAGACAATAAGTTGGTGAGTTTAAGTTAAATAGGTCGAGTATGGGCAAATATGTGATATTGGATGTCCCAATGGGTCAAAATTGACTAGATATTTGACCAACGGAAAGTCCAATTGGGAGTTGATAATGGAGAAGTCCAACTGGGAATTAGTAATAGAGAAGGCTAACAAGCGTCGACAAGTGAAAAGCGTTAGTACTCTAAGTAGTTGGGGGAGAGATATCTGAAACCCCAAGTGCTATGAACCAATTTAAGTTTGATCTTGTTGTTGTTATCGATGTGTGTGTCTAAGTGTACATGGACTTAGGATAACACACTAATATCCAATGACTCAGGCTCTGATAGAATACAATGAAGGATGGTACAGAACAACCAAGGGACCAAAAGGACAAGGAGCATCGGAGATAGTGAGACCTTGGCAAAAGACATAAACGAGCAAGAAAAATGACACAAAAAGAGAGTCAACAAGCTCAGTACATCTAAAGTACGAGGAACTATGGAGGAGTACTCTAGTGGAATGAGAATGATGCACGGAGAGTGAGCCGAAAAGACTTAGTGCATTCGAGAGATGAAAAATTAAGAGAAAGTTTGCACAAGGTAAATTCGTGAGATGAGTTGAGTGACTTATACTCGGAAGGGGGTAGACTCAACTTTAGACGGACTCAGGTGTAGTTGGCTGAGTCAAGAGGTTTGAGTGATCAAAACAAGGGTTTTGGTCGATTGGGTCTTTCAGAACCCCCGATGCACAATATTTATCCAATAGCTATTTGAATAGGTTATTCCACGATTCAGATCGGGTAACTAAATATCAATATCAGGTGACTAGAAGCCATGTGGAAGCCGATCCAACAATGCAAATCTGATGTAAGAAGTACCGAGAGACTAGTGAATGGGATTAGGCAACCTAATGCCACATGGGATACTATCCAAATTAGAGATCTGAGCTGATCAGGTTCTAGTCAATTGAAAGGGAGTTTGAACGACCAGAAGGATATCATGTTAGCAACAACAGTGAGCAAGGATCTCTTTGTGGATGAGATTGATCTGCCACGTTATCAATTTTCGATCGATCAAAAAGGGTTTTTCGACGAACCAAACATGTCACATCAGTACTTGACCATAGTCTATAAAAGGAGACAAAGAGTTTATGTTCAAGTAACCATGAGAACAACCATATTCAAAGAGATCTATTTTTTGTTTTTGGTTTAACTTCTTCTTTTTTTTGTATTTGAATTGTGTAAGAGATTTCTTTATTTTCGACACCTTACCGAATAAAAGGATAGCGGACAAACGATCTTTACATAGGCCTTGGATATAACAACCTTTGGACTTGTGAATCAAGTAAATATCATGTCTCTTCTTATATGTTTATTGTTTATTTAATAAATATGTGTGGCCTTGCTAAACAATTAGTAAGAGAAAAGAAAGGGTTTAATTTGTCCTACTCACCCCCTCCCTACCTAGCAACCCCTAGTGCTTCCGCTGCACTCTCAAAAAGATCAACAAAGAGTTGGTAGTGAAAGTTTAAGTACGTCAATGAGGACTAGATGCTTAGTGGGTGATGAAAATCCTAGTAGGTTAAGGAGAATTCAATGCTTTGTAAGTGATGGAAGTTATAGCAAGTCGAGGACTAAATGCTTGACAAGTGATGAAAGTCCAAATAGGTCAAGAAAGATTAAATACTTGGTAGTCTGAAAGTTCATTGACTTGAAGCTGGACAAATAAAAATCTTAGTGGATTAAGGGTGACAAACACTAGATGATGGAGGAAGTTTAAGAGAAATAGTCTTTAGGCAGTGAAAATTCAGATAAGTTGAGATTGAATTGTACTAGGCAGACGAGAGCAACCAGAGACACACAATCACTTGGCAAGATAAGACTCAACTTAGAATTAGCTAGAGTCAAGGTATTAGTAGCTGACCCAGCCTGAAATGCAAACAAACAAAATGTTTCTATTCTAGAGACAATCAAATATACTATTGACTAAGATATGACCAATCAACTGATAAAGAATGATAAAGAAAAGCAATCAACAAATAATTTTAAATTCAAATTATTGTAATCCCTAAATAGGGCTGGCTCGAAGAAGTCAACATTTAACACCTAGAGTTGCTAAACTAATTATTAGACTATTCAGTTAAGGATAAACTTGGATAAATTAACTTGACTAATAAGGCTAACTTAATCAACTAATGAAACAATCATCTAAGAAAACTATTAAGATCCAAGGGGATTGGTTAAATTGATCTAAATCAGTCAATTGATAGATGGAATAAGTAGTTGATGACTGATAAGTGTCATTTTGTTGATCATTTCATATGCTTAAATCCGTATTTGACCCATATTTTACTTGTAAAATTGTGGATTTACTCTAGGTTCTAGGATTTATACTCTTTTTGGATTTAATTGTAAATTTTGATATTTTCGAGTTGTTTTGTCACTAAATTTTTGATCTACTCTTGTAGGCTTGAAGGGATCATGGACCTAGGTCAGGTTGGGTCAAATGTTGAGTCAAAAATGGACGAGATCAAGTAATCAAGCGTCGACTCATTTGGACCGTCCGATGCAAGAACGGTTAGATCTAGACCATCTGAGAACTTCTGATCAATCCGAGCTGGGGTTAAGGCTAATCGAGCAATCAGATCAAGATCTGAGAGTTTCAGGCCAATCAGAGATCATCTAGCCGTTGGATCATGATCAGAGTGATCTAGACCATCCATTCAAATATCAAGGTGATCTGAACTATCCGTTGGAGATCTGGCAGATCCGAGCTACCACGAGGATGATCCTGACCTCTGATCGAGATCTGGAAATTTTGAATCAAATCGGACAAGGATCCACCGTTGGATGAAGCGGAATCAATCTCAGCCGTCCACTGTTTAACTACTTAACCGAAATCAGATCTCCATTTTGCTCTGTCGCGACCTCACATTTCCAGCTGAGTTCTTCTTCGTTTCTCTTCGGTTTTTCTTCATTTCTTCTGCGATTTTCTTCATCAGAGGCGTGACCAACTCGATAATCACCTTGGATCAAGATCTAGATCCGTGGGAGAAAGCTTCAGTGGCGATGTTAGCTTCAGATTGTGCCGGATGCAGAGCTTCTTGAGGGTTTCGGCAGATCTGCGATTTGAGCTCTTGGATCTCAACCGCATCCATTTCCTTCCATCTGAACCATCTGTAGGGGTCCTAGGATGAGCTCAGATGATTTCCAAATCATCATCGCAACCTTTCACATTGAGATCTAGGAGATCGAATTGGAATTTTCCAGCTGATGCAATCTGTGAGCAAATCTGAATTGGAGCCATTTTTCCACTGATTTGCGAGTTTAAGGGGTTCTTAGCTTGCCCTTGCGTGACGAACAAGGTGGTCTCGAGCCAAGAGAGTGATTGAGAGTTAATTTCCTTAGTTAATTTCTGTTCTCTAGCTGTAATTTCAGTTTCAGCTGTATTTCAATTTTGTTTTTGTATTACTGCTGTAATCTCATTTCTGAATTGCCCCTACTTTCGCTAGGATTTAATTCTGCAAGTAATTAGCTAGGGAATCGTTCAGTGATCAATTTGGACTTGATTTCAGTTTAATTACTGTTTAGTTTTTGAGTATCAGAATTGTTATAGCTGAGTATCAGTTTCTTACCCTGTTTCTGCCATTTCCAGCTTATTTAGTTTAGTTTTCGGATTTGTCTTGATTCAATTAGTTTCAAATCTGCAATAGAATTAGATGGAAGCCTGTTAGTGAGCAATTAGATTAGATTTCATATTGTTTCACAAATCATTGCTTGCATGCCAGATTTATTTCCGCATTCTAGTTTTTTTTCAGGCTGCACATCAGTTTTTCTTCTCCTTGCATTTCAGTTTCATTCCCTGTTGCGTATCAGTTGTTTTCCTTGAGCACTTCTGAGTTTTGTGTTAAGCTAGTTGTAGTTATTTCCTGAATTTACATTGCATTTCGTTCACTTTTAATAACTATTGGTTTCAGATTTTTGGCATTAGCTTGAAGTGTATCAATTTCATATCTGCCCTTCAATTCCTATTTCTGCAATTTAATTCATTTATGAAGTTTTAAGCTTGTAGATTCTGGAATTAGAGTCAAGCATACATTAGTTCTTCTTAGTTCAAACCTTCTCTATTGCCTTGCATTAGGATATAGCTTTCATTCCTGAAATTCTTCTTCCATGTTATGAAATCTGATTTCCATTTCTGAATTTCTGCATTCACTGTGCTGAATTCCTGATTTCAAAAGCTGTTTTAAGTTCATTTCGGTATTCTGCTGCATTCAAGATTGACTTCATGCTTTAATTCATGATTAGCACTTCACTATTAGCTTGTTTTCCAATCTAAAGTGAGTTAGTTTCAATTCGGAATCTTCAATCACAGCTTTGGTACTTAGTATCATTTGGCACATTGATTTCTTTCATTCCTTGTGTATCAAGTGTTTCCTATTTCATTTGCTTTGCATTGAGCTTGCACCTAATATCAGATTGTTTTTCCCGACTTGAGTAAGTGAAATTGTTTGATTAGTTTTTTTTATCGTTTAAATTCTTTAGCTACCATTACCTTGGTTAGTTTCTTAGTTAAGTTTCATTTCCTTTTCATTGCATTTTCCTTGTCTAATTGAAACCAAACCCCAAATTTTATCTGAAACCCAAAAACATTGACGACACATAACTCGAGCACGAATCGAACAATTTGAACTAGTCCTTGGAAAAATACGACCTGTGGCCCCTTGACTACGCTTTTCTTCTTTGATTGCAAAAAGGGTTTCCAGCACCATTTATAAATTCTAAATTCTGATGGATCCACATTCTGACAACTTTAATTAGCTAAATCGGGTCCATCAAATTTTTGGCGCCGTTGCCGGGGAAGCAACTAGTTGATTTGTTTGATTTTTACTTGTATGCCTTTGGACATATCATTGGGTTATATTTTATTTTGCTTTATCTTTTGTATACGGGTACTGCCATTTTTTTGTTTGTTTTGTGACAGGGTTGCAAGATCAAAATGTTTTCAACTGCACAATCCGAACAATCAGAGCTCAAAGATGCACTGGAGGAGTTAAAAAATACGATTAAGCACTTGAAATCTCAACAGAGACCCAACAGTGATTCATCTACTTACCCACAACAATTTCAACCCCAATTTCAGAATTTTCAGCAAGAGTACAATCCAAATTTTCAACAAAATTTTCAGCAAGGTCAGCTACCCTTTCAACCAAGTCAGAATTTTCAGCAGGGGTTCCAACCATTTCAGACTTTCCAGGATCAAAATCAGAGTGGATTTCAACCTTCACAGCAATATTTTCCACCAAACGATCAGAATTTTCAGCCACCATTTCAGAGTTTTCAATTCCAGAATCAAAATTTTCAACAGCCAATCCAATCTTTCAACCAACAATTGCAGCCCTATGATCAGAGTTTTCAGAATCATAATTTTCAACAATCTCCACCAAGTTGTGAACCAAGTTTCAGCAGTATAATCAGCCCATTCAACCATTTGAGCAGCCTCCACAGTCTCCATTACAGAATGCATAGTCTACTCTTGGTCTACAGCAGCCTTATGTTACATTTCAAGACCAACAAGAGTTCCAAACTAACCAAGGAGGCTTTGAGAATCCTGATTGGAGTGAGGCTCAGCAACAGAGGATGGTGGAGATGTGTCAACAAATTTTACAACAACAACAGCTTAATGACAACCAGTTTGCAAAATTGGTTGATCAATTCAATCAGTTAAAAGCCCAAAGATTAGAACAATTGTCTTCTCAAGCTACTATTAATTCTGAGGGCCCCGGAGTTGAGTTTATATCAGTTCAAGGTGACCCTAGTGCATGGCCAAGTCCTTCTTCAAGTAATCTTGCAAATTTGGTGGAAGAAGAAGAAGAATTCATTGAAATCAGGGCACCTACAGCATGCATCCCTCCGGAAATTCCTATTCAAAATTCATTTCCAAATTTTTCAGCTCCAGAAGAAGAAACTGAAGCTCCACATGACCATTCTAGACTTTTATTTTCTGATGGTAGTGCTATAGATGGTCCTAATTTTTCTAATATTGTTGTTGCAGATATTGCAGAAGAAGAATGCATGGGAGATGATTCCATTGGTGTAGGGGATTGCACTAAGCCCCAGGGACCACCACAATTTACTGGTACATTAGAAAATTCAGAGGATGAACCAGAAAGTGTAGGGACTTGCATGGTGGAAGCAAGCACCCAAGGATCACCTGCTTTAGTTGATTGTCCACCAGAACTTGAACCTGAACTGGAGCTTGAACATGATCAGGAGGAGAACACGGATACATCTACTCCTATAGAACCTCCAGGTATTCTTCAGCACGCTCAGGTAAGTATTTCTCCTCTTTGTTCAGAAAAATGCACCGAGGTACCTAGTGCTGACTTTATTGGTTATGATGAATTTATTAATATACCTTGTGTAGAAATTGCTGGTGAAAATCCAATAGAGGTACCAAAAATTGATTTCATTGGTTGTAATGCATTACTTGATACATCTCTTGTAGATATGGGTTGCGAACAAATTTTAGAGGAACCTATAATTGATGTTGTTTGTTATGATGATATTCTTGATACATATTATGCTGATAGTGAAAAAATTTTAGAAGAGCCTGAAATTGAGGTTGTTTATTGTGAAGAATCTCTTGTTATATCTTATGCTGAAATTGAGTGTGAAATACTTATGGAGGTACCTGAGATTGATTTTATTGGCTGTGGGACAATTCTTGATACACCTTTGATGGATTTTGATTGTGAAAATTTTTTAGAAGAACCTGAAATTGAAGTTGTTTATTGTGAAGAATCTCTTGCTATATCTTATGTTGAAATTGAGTGTGAAAAACTTATGGAGGTGCCAGAGATTGATTTTATTGACTGTGAACCGTTTCTTGATATATCTTATGTAGAAACTGCTTGTGAAAAATTTACTGAGGTACCCAAAATTGATTTTATTGGATGCGATGTATTTTTGGATACATTTTATGTAGAGATTGATGATATTGCACTTCTTTCTTACCCTGCACGCTTGAGGGAGGTATTACATTGTTTTGCAGGGTCCAGAAGACTACTGGAATGGGTACTCCACCTAAACAGTCTCCGACCTCCTGGAAGATTTTCCAAAAAGAATAAAGAGGGAGGAGATGATCTTGCTTTGACTTATAACACTCCACCTCTACATTGGATCTTGTACTTAAATCACCTTCGGCCACCTGAACAGTTTCTTGCAAAGTTTAAGTGTGGGGGAGTCATGCAAAATAAAATTGAGCAAATGAAGGAAATATTTTCAACTACTCCTACTCCTCCACTACCACGATGGAGATTATTTCTTGATAGACTCCGACCGCCAGAAATAAAAGGGAGTTTACTTTTTCTTATATTTTCTTTCATTGCCTTTTTCCTCTTTATGCTTGTTAGAAGTAGAATTTTCTTTTAAAATGAATCCTTGCTAATAAATGCTTGAATAGCGTAGAATTAATAAATATACATTGTAAATACCATTTTATATCTTTTGGCATTTTTTTTCTTCATGAGAAGGAATAAATGTATCCCTTTATGTTATCTTCATAGCATTTTAGAGTCTTTTGAAAACAAATTAAATTTGGTTGTTAAAACTTAGGGTTTGAGCTCATGGATGAAATCTTGGATGCTTGAGTACTACTTGGCCATGGATTCTTGATTGAGGACTTGAGATGAATTATTTGTACCTAGTGAGGCTTAGCCCTATTTTTGTGACACATACATGTGATTGTACTCTAGAACTTGCTTAGGTTCTTTCAAAATCATATTTCAATGATTAGATCACATCTATAGAGGCTAATAAATTTGTTTACCTTTCCATGTCAATTTTTGGCAATAATCATGTTCATTATATTTTCTTTCCTTATTTCCTACTCCTAACCATGCTTTCTAGGGACTTGTTTGATTGGGGATGTTCTTTGATGCTATTTTGCCCGAGACGGACAAAAGATTAAGTGTGGGGGAGTGATTAGTGTTTTGGAATGTATTTTCATCAAGGAAGCGCTTCATTTGAAAAAAAAAAAAATCATGTGCCAAGTTGAGTTGAGTTTGGTATCAAGATCAAGCAAAAAGAAGAGGTTAATGATGGAACAAATTGAGGCATCTAGATTCTTGCTCATTAGATTTATCATCATCCTTTGAAGATCCAAGTGGCACGCAATATAAAAAAATCTGCAATTAAGAGAAGGAAATGGCACACAAATGAAGCATGATGTATCAAACTTGCCATAGAGTGTGCTTCGGCCATTGTACTAGAGGATGAATTGCAGCTGTGATAATCTGAACTAGTGGAGAAATTCTGTGCTAAATTGAATTCAGTGAAGGAGGAAGGAAAATCTGAGCCAAATTGGAAGGGAAATAAGAAAATGACACCAAGGAAGCAAAGTGCAAGCCTATTAAAGCCTATTAAGTGGAGGAAGAATTTCGAAATCTGTATAATCTGGAAATACTGAAAGTGATAAGCTGTGAGGTGCTGGAATAATTGAAGACTCTGTTGTTGACTTTGTATTGAAAAAAAAATCAGTTGGAAACTTTGAGAGTAAAAAAAAAAACAAAACAGTTTGAAAAAAAAAACAGTGAAGTTGGAACCCAAATTGGCACACTGAATTCAAGCTATTCGACTGAGATACAACTGATGCTAATCAGTTTGTTTGAAGTTCATTTGGTATCAGATTCTGGAGCTGCAGAATTGTAAAGAGTTGGGGGAAATAGTTGAATACAAAAAAATGAATTGAAAGCAGAGTTAAACTAACAAGTAGCATTGGTTGAAACTGATTTTGATCAGGATTTGGAGGAGTTGATCACATCATAAAGAAATTAAGAAAGGTTGCAGAAAAATCAGGAAATAAGCAGCTAAAAAAAAATAGGAAACAGTTTGAAAAAAAAACAGAAAAAGAGAAAAAAAACAGTTTGGAAAAAAAAACAAGAGACAAGTTGGCACACAATTGAAAACTTGGCACCATGAGATCAGTGGAGATGTTCTTATCCGAATCAGAGTTTTGATCTATTACATTCTGATGTCAGTAAAGGAAAGAAAAAAAAACAGAAAAGAAAAGAGAAGAGCAAAATTGGCACACAAAATGGAAAGTTGGCACAAAGGAATTAATGAAGTCTTCTCATACAATTTTTGATGGGCATTGCAAAGACTCACTCCATCACACTTTGGATTTCATTATATGGACTGAAAGGAGGGCAAAGGGCATCAAAAATATCCTTAAGCATTCAAGTCTTCCATTCCATCAAATTTGCTATTTTCATGTCTTCTATTTCAATTTTTACCATCTTCTATATCTTTCACTTGTTTGAATAAGCTTTTATAGATGATTGATTCTAATCATGAATAATGGTGGAGAGTAGATAATAAGCAAGCCTATGGTAGTGCAAGAAGCATGTGTGTATGAGTGAGCTCTAATTTCATTATGTACTTAAAACTTAGGAAGAGAGCCACCAAAAGTTTCCCTTGAGGAGTTTAGTGAGTGAAATTCATCTCAATGAATCATGAAGGTTGAATTTGTTAAGTTGTTGATTTAAGGACAAGATACTAATCCATAGAGTTTAGATTTTTAAGAATTGACAACCCTAGGTAATTTCTTTTCAATTGCTTCTACTTATGTTTGGAAATAAACTAGGGGATACATATTTAGTACTTTTCGCGAGACGCTCAAGCTTAAGTGTGGGGGAGTTGATAAGTGTCATTTTGTTGATCATTTCATATGCTTAAATCCGTATTTGACCCATATTTTACTTGTATAATTGTGGATTTACTCTAGGTTCTAGGATTTATACTCTTTTTGGACTTAATTACAAATTTTGATATTTTCGAGTTGTTTTGTCACTAAATTTTTGATCTACTCTTGTAGGCTTGAAGGGATCATGGACCTAGGTCAGGTTGGGTCAAATGTTGAGTCAAAAATGGACTAGATCAAGTAATCAAGCGTCGACTCATTTGGACCGTCCGATGCAAGAACGGTTAGATCTAGACCATCTGAGAACTTCTGATCAATCCGAGCTGGGATTAAAACTAATCGAGCGATCAGATCAAGATCTGAGAGTTTCAGGCCAATCAGAGATCATCTAGCCGTTGGATCATGATCAGAGTGATCTAGACCATCCATTCAAATATCAAGGTGATCTGAACCATCCGTTGGAGATCTAGCAGATCCGAGCTACCACGAGGATGATCCTGACCTCTGATCGAGATCTGGAAATTTTGAATCAAATCGGACAAGGATCCACCATTGGATGAAGCGGAATCAATCTCAGCCGTCCACTGTTTAACTACTTAACCGAAATCAGATCTCCATTTTGCTCTGTCGCGACCTCACATTTCTAGCTGAGTTCTTCTTCGTTTCTCTTCGGTTTTTCTTCATTTCTTCTGCGATTTTCTTCATCAGAGGCGTGACCAACTCGATAATCACCTTGGATCAAGATCTGGATCCGTGGGAGAAAGCTTCAGTGGCGATGTTAGCTTCAGATTGTGCCGGATGCAGAGCTTCTTGAGGGTTTCGGCAGATCTGTGATTTGAGCTCTTGGATCTCAACCGCGTCCATTTCCTTCCATCTGAACCATCTGTAGGGGTCCTAGGATGAGCTCAGATGATTTCCAAATCATCATCGCAACCTTTCACATTGAGATCTAGGAGATCGAATTGGAATTTTCCAGCTGATGCAATCTGTGAGCAAATCTGAATTGGAGCCATTTTTCCACTGATTTGCGAGTTTAAGGGGTTCTTGGCTTGCCCTTGCGTGACGAACAGGGTGGTCTCGAGCCAAGAGAGTGATTGAGAGTTAATTTCCTTAGTTAATTTCTGTTTTTCAGTTTCAGCTGTAATTTCAATTCTGTTTTTGTATTACTGCTGTAATCTCATTTCTGAATTGCCCCTACTTTCGCTAGGATTTAATTCTGCAAGTAATTAGCTAGGGAATCGTTCAGTGATCAATTTGGACTTGATTTCAGTTTAATTACTGTTTAGTTTTTGAGTATCAGAATTGTTATAGCTGAGTATCAGTTTCTTACCCTGTTTCTGCCATTTCCAGCTTATTTAGTTTAGTTTTCAGATTTGTGTTGATTCAATTAGTTTCAAATCTGCAATAGAATTAGATGGAAGCCTGTTAGTGAGCAATTAGATTAGATTTCAGATTGTTTCACAAATCATTGCTTGCATGCCAGATTTATTTCCGCATTCTAGTTTTTTTTCAGGCTGCACATCAGTTTTTCTTCTCCTTGCATTTCAGTTTCATTCCCTGTTGCGTATCAGTTGTTTTCCTTGAGCACTTCTGAGTTTTGTGTTAAGCTAGTTGTAGTTATTTCCTGAATTTACATTGCATTTCGTTCACTTTTAATAACTATTGGTTTCAGATTTTTGGCATTAGCTTGAAGTGTATCAATTTCATATCTGCCCTTCAATTCCTATTTCTGCCATTTAATTCATTTATGAAGTTTTAAGCTTGTAGATTCTGGAATTAGAGTCAAGCATACATTAGTTCTTCTTAGTTCAAACCTTCTCTATTGCCTTGCATTAGGATATAGCTTTCATTCCTAAAATTCTTCTTCCATGTTATGAAATCTGATTTCCATTTCTGAATTTCTGCATTCACTGTGCTGAATTCCTGATTTCAAAAGCTGTTTTTTAAGTTCATTTCGGTATTCTGCTGCATTCAAGATTGACTTCATGCTTTAATTCATGATTAGCACTTCACTATTAGCTTGTTTTCCAATCTAAAGTGAGTTAGTTTCAATTCGGAATCTTCAATCACAGCTTTGGTACTTAGTATCATTTTGGCACATTGATTTCTTTCATTCCTTGTGTATCAAGTGTTTCCTATTTCATTTGCTTTGCATTGAGCTTGCACCTAATATCAGATTGTTTTTCCCGACTTGAGTAAGTGAAATTGTTTGATTAGTTTTTTTTATCGTTTAAATTCTTTAGCTACCATTACCTTGTTTAGTTTCTTAGTTAAGTTTCATTTCCTTTTCATTGCATTTTCCTTGTCTAATTGAAACCAAACCCCAAATTTTATCTGAAACCCAAAAACATTGACGACACATAACTCGAGCACGAATTGAACAATTTGAACTAGTCCTTGGAAAAATACGACCTGTGGCCCCTTTACTACGCTTTTCTTCTTTGATTGCAAAAAGGGTTTCCAGCACCATTTATAAATTCTAAATTCTGATGGATCCACATTCGTGACAACTTTAATTAGCTAAATCGGGTCCATCAATGACCAGTCTAACGGAAGAACTAGTTAATATCCAAGTGAATCAGTTGTGATCCAAATGAATTTGTCATGAACTTATTTGGATTAGTTGACAGTAAAAGAGAAAGTTTCATTTTATTGCATTTATTTTTGCCTGTATTTGTATTCTCATTTTAACTGTATTTGTTATAAAACACATGACTTGTAAGTGTTTCATCACTTCCGGAAGATATCTAAGGAGTGAACCTTAGATGATGAAGCTTAAATGATGAAAAATCTTGGAGGAGTAAACTCCGAACAAGAAGTCTAGTAGGTTAAGTAGACATATAGGATTATGCTTGTTTGTTTGTATGTTTGTATGACTATTTTGCAAGAACTTGGAAGCAAAACGGAGAGTATACACAATCGGACAAAGTTGACCAAGTCCGGCGTATACCAGACTTGACTTGGGTTGAACTAGACTTGAACTGGTCCAATTGTCGGTCTGGTCGACCGGGTGAACCCGAGTCAAGTTCAGGTCCTAGATCTCTTGAGTTCAATGACCACGTAGTTTAGTCGATCGATAAGAGATTCAGTCAACCAATAAACTAGATAGAGACAAGATCATGAGGCTCAATCTCTGGATCGAATTTGAGCAAGTCTTTAGCCAACCGGATAAGATTTTCAGTCGATCGATAAAGGTTGGATCCAACTCTATAAAATGAGACGGAGACTCTACCTTCAAGAACATCTCTCTACATTCTACTCTTCATCTCTATGTTCGAAAAAGATCTTGAAGCTCTTCTTGTGCAACTAGGGAAGTGCTAGGAGTGTGTGACACTTAGGACTTTCAGACGCGAGCGGCAAATGTGTTTGTATTACTTTTTATATGCACTTACATTATGATTCTTTGTGATAGTAATACAAACTATAAAGGATTTCTCCGCCTCTAGAAAAATTCCGAAAGGAGATAAGCTAGTGGACAGACGCCTGCTTTACATAAGCCTTGGAGTACTTGGGAAGCAAGTAAACCTCGAAGTTGTCTTTGTGTTTTCATTGTTTATTTAATTCCGTTGCTAGTTCTAATTTGACAAAGACAAAAATAAGTGTGAATGCGACGATCGATATTTCCACCCCCCCCCCTCTCCCCCTTCCTATAATTCCCTAGCTGTCCTACACACTATCTTTCAAATATAATCTTGATCATCATTGAGGATAGAAAATCTCCAAATAAAGTTCAAGTAAAGTGCTCCCATTTCCACTCCATATATACTACTGATCATTGTCATCCCTCACTACAAAAAGGATTTGTTAAAGTTGTGGTATATCCTAGTATTGCTTGGATGAATTGTAAATTGCAACTGGTGCGCCTCCTCTAACAATTATTCCTTTGATACATGTTACTCTAATAGACACTAATCCCAGTCTAGCTCATGTGTAGCTCGGTCGGCCAGCCTGGCGCCATGATAGGATGGGTCGAGGCCAGGGCCATGCGATCCGAGTCACCCGAGCAAGTGGTCAGGCCGATACAGTGTGACCCGACCCACTCGGGAACGTCGAGAACCCGATCCCGACCAATACGCACGCAACGCTAAGGCACACCGATCACCGAGCCAGGGAACGCCCGAGCCCCTGATCGCCCGACCCTGGGCTGGGTTGGGTCGGTCGATGTCGGGCGCTTCCTGACTCGGAAGTAATGGCCACTGGGACAGGGTTCACTTGGCGCCGCCGGTCGGCGCTCCCATTCGAGATATGTCGCAACCTTCCAGACACCTGCTCTCTGACATAGAACTAACAGAGGGGGTACGGGAGTCGGCGCAAACCTGACACTGTTCGTGCCCGAATCTAGAGTATCTTGTTGACACCATGATCCTCCTGCCATACCCTCGTACTCCGTACCACGGCAACCTACGCTTGTGTCAGACCAAGTGGTGTCTGACGGCGCCCGCCAGCCGGCTGACAGCGCCCCTTGCCTTATTCTAGTATGTGACACCTTACCCTGCCACAGCACGCTACACTTTGCCCTGCTCCCGCATACGACAAAAAGTGGCAGGCCGAGCAGAAGCTGTCAGCTCCCTCGGCTATATAAGCTCCTCCGCTTTCCGCTTAGCAGGTACGCGCACGATAGCATTTTCTCTACTGTTCCATTACTTTTTCTCTCTTCTCTCGCGAAGACTGGCTTGACCGTCGGAGGTCCTTGCTGGGGACTTTTCCCGACGGGTTGCTAACGGTCACTTTTTTGCAAATCGGAGCCAACATCAGCAGTACTCGGTCCACTTCACTCTTAGGAGTCCACCTCACTCTACGACAGGATCAAACACAATCTACTCTAGAATCTTAGTGCCCAATCCTCGTTTCTGCGGAAGTTGGGTTTACTCCTTAGGATACTACTAACAAATACAAACCTACTAGATAACAAATTTTGATGTGATCTACTAATCTGGATTGACTATGGTAGTCAATACTCTTTGTTGGGTTTATCCAACTTCCATCAATCCAACCCAGAGAATTATGTACCAATGATTCGGCCAGGAAGGATCACCCAGGGTGATCTAGTCGGGTCGAGTTGACCGGTCTAACAGTATGATTCGAAGTGGGCGCAGACGGGATCGGGGTCGAGTAGTCGGCCGGTCGGTCATGTGGCACCAATTTATCAAGCCTCCATAGGCTCGTGTTATACTTTGGTGGCCGGAGCCGGTCGGCCGCACCTGGTCGGCCAACCAGACAGTCGGATGCTTAAAGGTTCTGCCACCCCGGGCACCTTGCGTTCAGATAACCGAGTGCTGGTCGGCCATGGATGTCGGCCGACCGAACGATCAGGTACCTGAGAACGTAAGGACACCCGTCGAGCTACCAGCAAAAAGCTGAGTGTTGGTCGACCGCCGGTCGGTCGCGCCTTGTCGGTCGATCGGGCAATCAGATTCTTCAGAACAGCTCGCTAGCCCGTTCTAAGGATCCTCAGTTGATCACGCCCCCCTCCCGGCCGATCGGCCAGGCAGGATGGTGCTTTGAAGCTGAGGAATAAGGCTAGGATAAGTCCCGTTAGCCAGAGTCATTTACTGAAGATCAAATACAATAAGTACGTGTAAATACGCAAGATCCCCTCATTATGGAGAAGGGACGTTAGCCGTAAGCACACCCTCCGATACATCAAATATTAATGCCTAAAGCGGACTAACAAAAAGACAGGTGAATGACAGTATGACATCTCAATCTAGCCCTCGGGATGGGTGACCCTGCCAAAAGATTGGGTCTTTATGGAGAAAAGACGATCCAGCTCTGACTGGACACTTCACCCGCTATATAAGGGTCGCTTAAAGCTCTAGAAAGGAGATTGGCTACTGTTGCGTTGTAACCTCTGCCTCTCCATCTCTAACCTTGTTCTAGCTCCGCACCATTCGGTCGCCCTGCAGGCTTTAGGCCTGACCATACTTCCCCTTTGCGACTCATTCATCTTGCCGCATCACCCGAGCGAGACCCTTCTCCGCTTGTCGACAGGATCAACCAATTTTGCAACTACTATTCAATGACAAGCCGTTGAATCTAGAGATTTCCTTCTTAGAATATATATTTTCAACCATATTTACTTTTCTTGGATGATAATTAATGATGGATTTATAATCCTTTAGTTGCTTAGTTAAGACATTTATGTTGTCTTAAGTTCAACACTAAGTAAAAATATACTTTAACCTTTTGTGTTGTGATTTATTAATATCTCAAATATAGCATAATGTAAGTGGTGTTGCCATATTTTCAAAGCAAAGATAATAGTTGCAAACTCTAAATAGTGCACGAAATAATTCTATTTGTGATCTTTCAATTGACTTGATGTATATGAAACAACACAATTGTGCACTGCCCTTAAACCTTAAACTCAAACATTGGTGTAGAATATCAATTCAGGACAACCTGAAGGCACCACCAGAACCGAGACATTCGCCAATTTCTACTTCATCTCTTGAAAACTAGATTTACAAGTTTTGTTCCAAAGAAACTTTACCCCTTTAATTTATTATTGAGACAAGTTAAGGTTGCATCTATCTAGCCTTAGAAAGCTTCTGACCTCTTGTATCGTCTTTAGTTGTGTCTGATTAGTTCTTCTAAGGATCTATAGAGTTTGCTTAGATGTCTTTCTTAAACACTTGACACCCAAGAAATCCAATCTTACATGATCTTCCACAAATCTCAAATACATCAAGATGTCATCTATGAGCACAATCACAAATTGATCCAGGTATTCTAAAAAAACCTGCATAAGATTCATGAACAGTATAGGAATATTTGTCAAGATGGTGGATTCCAAGAGCGTAACGTCTCAAGTCTAAGACATGCAACTAATACTGCATGATCTGGATGTCGAAGGCATGAAACTGAACGAGTCATTCAAAGTAGTCACAGTAATCGAGAAACTCCCTCTATCATAGAAGGATTTCAAAAATTACCTCAAGCACAAGCAAAAGGAGATGAAACTCGAAAACCTAATCCTGAGGCTACAAATAGAGGAGGATAATCAAAAGCTGTCCAACTCCAGAGGAACGAACTGAGCTATCGACGAGATGTCCAACCTGGTTGAGCCAAACGCCAAGAAGCCGAAGCAATTCAAAAAGAAAGCTCAAGGCAAGAAATTCAAGGGCTCGTGCCATAACTGTGGAAAGCCAGGGCACATTCCAAGGATTGTAAACGTCCAAAGAAACCAACCAAGAGTCAGAAGGATATTGCGAACCATGTCGCAACTTCTGATGACAACCTCCCCAATTTTTTGGAACTAGATCTCACTGCGGTCATGTTTGAAGCCAACACAGTGGTGGACAACCCAAAGCAGTAGTGGATCGATACTAAAGCAACACGTCACATCTGTTCTGATAAGATGATGTTCTCCAAGTATACTCCGATAAGTGGAAGAAAGCTCTATATGGGCAATTCCTGTTGGCGTTACAAGCATTGAAACCTCTGGCGTTACTGGTTGCAGGCGTTACTGGCCTCCATTGATGGAGTATTGAATACCTCCATCAATGGAGGAAATGTCTACTTCTCCCTGTATAAATAGGCGTCCAAATGCAATCCAAGGGGAGACGAAGAAGAGGAACAGGAGCATTGATCAAGAGGGATTTGGTTTGTGGCAGATTGTGATTAGTTCTTGTTGATTGATCGCGCGACAGCAAGAAAACGAGAAGAAACCAGAGAAAGAAGAAATCTCAAATCGCTGTAAGTCCAAAATTTATCTTTCAAGTAGATCTCATGCTTAGAGAATAACATTGGTATCAGAGCAATTGTTAGAGCATGAAAAAAATTCTACCTTTGTAATGAAATCGCTTGAAATCGCCACTGAGTTCTCGGCGTTTTCATCCCCTGGCCGACGATCGCATCACGCGCGGAAGGCAGCCGTCGCCGTCGGCTGGATGCGTCGATGGAGGCAGCCATGGCGTTGGTGATGGTGAAGAAAAAAAAGGTTTGGCTGACTGGGGAAGAAAGCCGCGGAGAAGATGAGAGGCGGAGGTGGCTGCGATTAGGTTTTGGGGTTTTTAATGAGAAAAGTTGATTTTATTAAAAAAAAACTGCTGAAACCTATTCTGCGGAAAAACCTTGCTACCCAAAGGAGGTTCGAACTCCTGACCTCTCGAGTGAAGGCAAACAAGCCCAACCAGAAGTGGTATTCGGTAGTTTGTTTAGATTTGGTTCAATTTATTTAAATTAGATTCTAGTTTGGTTTAAAAAGGATTAAGTTGGTCAAATCGTTTTTGGTTCAAACCATTAGTTGGTTTAACCAAACCATTTTGATCAAATAATCTGAACTAAACAGACTGATTTGATCGTTATGTTGAACCTCAAATTTAAATAGGCTTAATTGTAGCTACAAACAAAAAAAGGAAACTTATATGCCTTTATCTATTTGTGTTGTGAATTGAATTGAACCAGTTTTGTTACTGGTTTGTCGGTTTTGTACTGACATTGTATATTTCAATTCCAGATGCCGAGATTTATTACCACAATGACTCGTCGAGATGTGCGACGGAATCATTTGAGGGAACAGATAGAGGAGATTGACTACCTCCCGCATCTAGGCATCCAAGGGCATATGGGAAGGCTTGATCGTCTATTTTGGAAACTCGAACAGGAAGAGTTTCCAGTTCTAGATAACTACCGGATCGGGGCATTGATTAGTTCATTGCAGAGGCGTGCTAAAGTAGCTGCAAGATGTATCTGGGGATGCTACGAAGGACGTATCTCATATACCGAGTTATGTAGAGAACTACTTCGCCAGAATTTTTCAGAAGAGGATCTGGAAGATTCTGAGGACGATCTGGAAGAGGATCCTGAAGAATTTGAAGAGGATCCAGAGATAGATCTGATTGTAGAATTCAAGGGGGATCCTGAGGAAATCGAGTGGGATCCAATTGGAGATTCTGAGGAGGACCCAGAGGAAGATCCCGAAATGTTCGAGGACGATCCCGAAATGTTCGAGGAAGATCCAGAAATGCCTGGGGAAAACCCTGAAATATTTGAGGAAGATCCTGATATTGAAATGATCGAGGAAGATCCTGAAATATTTAAGGAAGATCTGATAGAATCTGTGGAAGATCCCGAGCCTGATCAGACTGGCCGATTAGAGATGAATGAGAGAGTGATAGCCACTGCCATAATATTTTTTATTATGGGAATGATGTCAACTTATTTAGTTCATTGAATTCTGTTTGTTGTACCAACTTATTAAGCCTATTAAATAAAGTTATGTTATGTGTTAACTGACTTGCCAATGATTAGTTCATTATATGATTAGTTCATATTCAATGATTAGTTCATATTCAATGATTAGTTCATATTCAAGACAAATGATTAGTTCGTTTAATGGGATGTATGTAATATAATTGATCAATGTTAATTAGATTGAATTATACGAATGATGAGTGGAAACGTAGTTATCACTTGATTTCGTAAACCAAGTCAAAGTTTACATTGAGTCAATTAAACTTATGTACAGATGTTATACACTGAATTAATTAATAATATATTTATTTATGATAGATCATGGCAACTAAGAACATCATAGCTGAACTGAACAAGGGAGAGAAATTGTATGGGGACAACTACAAAATATGGCATCTCAAGATACAATATGTTCTTGAGGAACAAGAAGTTCTGGAGGTTGTAAATCATTTCATGATAGAACCTGCTGTTGGTTCAACTGCACAGTACAGACTTGATCTAGATGCATATAGGGCATGGAAGAAAAAGGACTCCACTACAAAGGGGATATTGATTAGTTCAATGGTAGATGACCTGGTATTTGAGTATGAGTCACTACCATCAGCTCATGCTGTCTGGGTTGCCCTGAGAGAAAGATACAGTGGAGTTAGTGTAAGCAAGCTTCGTCAACTGACAATCAAGTTTGACAGTTGTAAAAAGCGCCCGAATGTGACGATGACCCAACATCTGAGAGAAATGGGTAATATGATTCGGGAGCTTAAGACTGCTGGTCATGAGTTGACCGACGAACAACAGGTTCAAGCAGTTATTCGTTCGCTTCCTGATTCTTGGGAAACAATGAAGCAGAACCTTGCTCACAGTGAGAGTATCAGGACTTTCATTGATGTCTCACGCCATATTGAACTGGAGGCGGAGAGAATAGAATCCGCAAGGATTTCTGAGCAAGCTTTTGTAGCTGAAGGTTCTGGATCCAAGAATAAGAAAAAATGGTTTAAGAAAGGGAAGGGTAAGGGAAAAGAAGCTGATGTTACTATTGTGCAAGACCCAATCAAGAAGAAAGGAAAGAAGAATGGAAAGAAACCTAAAGGCAAGCTAACTTGCTGCAACTGTGGCAAGAAGGGTCATTTTGCTCGGGAGTGTACTGAGCCGAAAATGGTAAATTCATGTTTGTCTTCTTTTCATGAGCTTTATGTTGCTAGTTCGGTGTTGTTAGCTGATTCTTATCCTTTGTGGATTATAGATTCAAGAGCAATGAACCATGTAGCTCGTGATCGAGCTACATACGTGGAGTACCGTCACGTACCAGCTGGCAATAAGTGGATATATGTGGGAAACAATGCAAGAATTGAAGTCAAAGGAATTGGCACTTGCAAACTCAACCTTCGTGGTGGGCGTACATTGTTTCTGCATGATGTCCTGTATGCTCCTGAGATTCGACGGAATCTGGTTTCTGTGAATTGTCTTCTTGAATTGGGTTATTGTATGAATTTTTACAGTCGTCGAGTAGAACTTAAAATTGACTCTGTGTTAATTGGATATGATTTTATATCAAACGGTTTCATGGTTCTCGATGTAGAACCAGATGTTAATTGTGGAAATAATGGTTGTTTTCAAACATTGCTCTTACTAGTGATGCTGATGTTAATGATGAAGTTTGGCATGCTAGATTGGGACATATAGGACAAGAAAGAATGAATAGATTAGCAAGAGAGGGTCTGCTCGGCACTCGTGCTAAAGTTGACTTGTCTATATGTGAGCACTATCCTGCTGGAAAAGCAACTAGGAAACCGTTTGGTAAGGCTATTAGGGCTGATTCACCATTGCAATTGATTCATTCGGATATTTGTGGTCCGATGAACATGAAGGCTAGAAATGGTAGTTCATATTTCATTACATTTATTGATGATTTCACGCGTTTTGGTCATGTGTATTTGATTTCTCATAAATCTGAAGCATTAGATTGCTTTAATCGTTATTTGAACGAAGTTGAGAATCAATTGGAACGTAAGGTTAAAACCTTACGCACTGATCGTGGAGGTGAATACTTGTCTGATCAGTTCAAGACAATATGTAATGAGAAAGGGATTATTAGACAGTTAACTATCCCTGGTACTCCACAGCAGAATGGAGTTGCTGAAAGAAGAAATCGAACTCTTCTTGAAATGGTTAGGTCGATGATGGCTCAAGCTAATTTGCCTATTTCTTATTGGGGAGATGCATTGTTGGCTGCAACCTACATACTTAACCGGGTGCCTTCTAAATCTGTTCCATCTACTCCATATGAACTTTGGACAGGCAGAAAACCAGATTTGAGTAATCTGAGACCGTGGGGGTCAGCTGCTTATATTCATGACAAGACTCACAAATATGGAAAATTAGGACCCAGAGATAAGAAGTGTATTTTTGTAAGATATTCTGATACCTCTAAGGGTTATGTCTTTATTGGTGAGCAACAAGATGGAACCATCTCTGAAATTGAGTCAAGAGATGCTACTTTTCTCGAAACTGAGTTCCCAACAAGAGGTGAAGTTGATAAATCAACTCCTCTATTTGCAATAGAGGAGGAGGATATTGTTCCTCCGTTAACAAATCAGGAATCTCAGGGAATGTCTGAATCTAGTCAACTTAGTGGGAGTAAATTGCCTATAAGTGAATTAGTTTCTCAACAGTCAAACCTGCGAAGAAGTAATCGTAAGATTATTCCTCGGAGAAGGTTTGACATTGAAAATGAGACATTAATGATTCTCCCAGTTGACGATGAAGAACCTCAAACGGTTGAGGAAGCATTGAGATGCTCAGTTAGAGAAAAATAGAGAATTGCAATGGATGAAGAAATGGAGTCTATGAGAAAGAATCAGGTTTGGGATTTAGTCGATCTTCCTCCAGGCCGAAGGGCTATTGGGAATAAATGGATTCTCACTCGCCCCTTCCCTTTCTTGATGTAGAACCAGATGTTAATTGTGGAAATAATGGTTGTTTTTCAAACATTGCTCTTACTAGTGATGCTGATGTTAATGATGAAGTTTGGCATGCTAGATTGGGACATATAGGACAAGAAAGAATGAATAGATTAGCAAGAGAGGGTCTGCTCGGCACTCGTGCTAAAGTTGACTTGTCTATATGTGAGCACTATCTTGCTGGAAAAGCAACTAGAAAACCGTTTGGTAAGGCTATTAGGGCTGATTCACCATTGCAATTGATTCATTCAGATATTTGTGGTCCGATGAACATGAAGGCTAGAAATGGTAGTTCATATTTCATTACATTTATTGATGATTTCACGCGTTTTGGTCATGTGTATTTGATTTCTCATAAATCTGAAGCATTAGATTGCTTTAATCGTTATTTGAACAAAGTTGAGAATCAATTGGAACGTAAGGTTAAAACCTTACGCACTGATCGTGGAGGTGAATACTTGTCTGATCAGTTCAAGACAATATGTAATGAGAAAGGGATTATTAGACAGTTAACTATCCCTGGAACTCCACAGCAGAATGGAGTTGCTGAAAGAAGAAATCGAACTCTTCTTGAAATGGTTAGGTCGATGATGGCTCAAGCTAATTTGCCTATTTCCTATTGGGGAAATGCATTGTTGGCTGCAACCTACATACTTAACCGGGTGCCTTCTAAATCTGTTCCATCTACTCCATATGAACTTTGGACAAGCAGAAAACCAGATTTGAGTAATCTGAGACCGTGGGGGTCAGCTACTTATATTCATGACAAGACTCACAAATATGGAAAATTAGGACCCAGAGGTAAGAAGTATATTTTTGCAAGATATTCTGATACCTCTAAGGGTTATGTCTTTATTGGTGAGCAACAAGATGAAACCATCTCTGAAATTGGGTCAAGAGATGCCACTTTTCTCGAAACTGAGTTCCCAACAAGAGGTGAAGTTGATAAGTCAACTCCTCTATTTGCAATAGAGGAGGAGGATCCTCCATTAACAAATCAGGAATCTCAGGGAATACCTGAATCTAGTCAACCTAGTGGGAGTAAATTGCCTATAAGTGAATTAGTTTCTCAACAGTCAAACCTGCGAAGAAGTAATCGTAAGATTATTCCTCGGAGAAGGTTTGACATTGAAAATGAGGCATTAATGATTCTCCCAGTTGACGATGAAGAACCTCGAACGGTTGAGGAAGCATTGAGATGCTCAGTTAGAGAAAAATGGAGAATTGTAATGGATGAAGAAATGGAGTCTATGAGAAAGAATCAGGTTTGAGATTTAGTCGTCGATCTTCCTCCAGGCCGAAGGGCTATTGGGAATAAATGGATTCTCAAAATCAAGAGGAAGGCAGATGGATCGATTAATAAATACAAAGCTCGTTTGGTTGCAAAAGGATATACCCTCCATTTGGGTATATCCTTTTGCAACCAGACGAGCTTTGTTTTAATTTATGGCATGATCGACTTGGATATGTTAAAAATAATACTCTAAAATGTCTCGCCAAATTAAATTTATTACCAAACGTTAATCTTGATAAAACACACAAATGTGAAGTGTGTGTGGAAGCAAAGACGACGAGATTACCTTTTTATTTGGTCGAAAGGTCAACGACTTCTCTAGAATTGATACATAGTGATCTATGTGATTTAAAATCCGTGCAAACTAGAGGAGGTAAAAAGTATTTTATTACTTTTATCGATGATTACACGAGGTTTTGTTATATCTTTCTTTTAAGTAAAGATAAAGCCTTATAGGCTTTCAGAACCTATAAAACAGAAGTTGAGAATCAACTTGATAAACGAATTAAAATAATTCGTAGCGATAGAGGTGGAGAATATGGTGGATCGTTTGATGAGTTTTGTTTAGTATCTGACATTATCTATCAGACAACAGCGTCATACTCGCCTCAATCAAATGGTGTTGTCGAACGTAAAAATCGGACACTAAAAGAAATGATAAATGCCTTGTTGACAAATTCAGGCTTATCCAAAACTTGTGGGGGGAAGCTATATTATCGACAAATTATATTCTCAATAAAATCCCTCACAAGAAAAATGATAAAACGTCATATGAACTATGACAAGGCCGCGAGTCATCGTATAAATACTTAAAAGTGTGGGCGAGCATGGCAAATAGGGTTGTAATCGAACCGAGCTGAGTCGAATACCTGAGAGTTTGAGTTTGGTTCGTTTATTATCGAGCCGAGATCGAGCTTAATTTATCGAATATAGTGATAGCTCGCGAGCATATTCGAGCCTAATCAAGCCCTAAACGAACTTACCAAATATAAATTATTAATTAAAATATTCGAGCCTAATCGAGCATATGCTGTGGTGTATATGGACTCCGCCATATACACCACAGCATAATGGTGTGTCTGAGAGGCGTAACCGAACCTTGATGGACATGGTTAGATCTATGATGAATCATGCAACTCTTCCAAAATCCTTTTGGGGCTATGCGCTTAAGACAACTGTTTACTTACTAAACAAAGTCCCGACCAAGGTAGTCTCTACTACTCCATATGAGACGTGGAATAGTAAGAAACCTCATTTATCTCACCTAAAGATATGGGGTTGTCCTGCTTATGTAAAGTAGACTATATCAGACAAATTGGAAGCTAAGTCTGATAAATGTCTATTTATTGGATACCCTAAGGAAACGAAGGGTTACCAATTCTATCATCCCTTGGAACAAAAGGTGTTTGTTTCAAGGCATGCTGTATTTCTAGAAAAAGAATTTCTTTTACAAGAAAACAGTGGGAGTAGCATTGAACTTGAAGAAGTTCAAGAAACTCCAATAGACATTACAGAGACACCTAGTCTAGACCCACAACCAATAACTCATAATGATGAGCTATCAGTTGAACCTAAAACAACACCACTTCTTCGTAGGTCTAATAGGACACGCAATATTCCAGAGAGATACGGATTTCTCATAAGTGAATCGAACGGCGTGTTACTTGTAGGAGCAATCGGCCCTAAGATGGTCCGGTGTGACCATGGGTTTTGATGCTTGGGCAAAGGGTTTAAGTTAGGTTTACCCTTGTGTATTTGATATGCATATGTTGAGTATGCAGGTTGTACAGGTACGCATATGGACTTGACTGGACGGCCTCAGTACGGTGAAGGATGGCATGGAGGCCAGCTGGAGGTTGGCATGCGCATCTGAGGGACCGTGGAGTGCAGGTACGATGAGCTGATGGGCGCGGACTTCGAGGCGTACGTGAAGGGTGGCATGGAGGCAAGCTGGAGGCTTGCGTGCGCATCCGAGGGACGAAGGCCGAAGATGAAGAGGGCGCGAAGGCAACAGTCGAGGCTGCGGAGGAGGAGTCAGTCAAGTCGTGAGGGTACGAGTGCTGTGTGAATGTACTCGGGAAGTCCTAGGGGTCGAGTGCTGAGTGGAATGTACTCGGGGATGCAAAACCCTAGGCTGGTAGGCAGGGCAGTCGACTGGCCCGAAGGCAGTCGACTGCGGGAACTCACAGAAGGATTTTTCCTTCGGATCAGTCGACTGCCACTGGGGCAGTCGACTGGTCATGGCTGGAAACAGCTAAGAATTCGAACGTTGGGTGTAACGGTCGGATTTTAGTAGCACCAGTCGACTGGCAACTGGGCAATCGACTGGTGGCGTGATTTTCAGCCCGAGTCTATTTAAAGAGGGACTCGTTCGGGCTGGGGTTCCTTGACGAAACCTGCTTGGGTAAAGACGGTTAGTAGTCTACTGTGTTCACAAAGCGTCCAAGGTGTTGTGGTGAGGTTTCTCCACCCACAAGGAGCGACACGTGATAGCCGGAGGTTATCCGGGGAGTGATCCACCGACGGATTGTTGGATTAGTCACCCGGCCGGGGTGGATACCAACTAAATACGGTTTGTTAGCGTTTGTTCTTTGTTGTTAGTTTTATTATCTTGTATTTCCGCTGTGCAAACTAACAACGTAGGTTGAAAGAATCAAAGAAACGCTATTCACCCCCCTCTAGCGTACCGAAAACGATCAAACAATTGGTATCAGAGCAAAGGACCGCTCTTGATCGGACTAACCGCCGAGGGAGCATACGCTAGAGGAAATGGAAGGTGAAGGTCCACTCGGGGACGAGATCCACACACCACCGGCCTACGACAATGAAGATTTCGGATATTGGAAATCGAGAATGGAGACATGGTTGGGCATGGAATGGGAGTGCTTGATGATGATAAATGAGCCCTTCGAAATTCCAAAGGACAAGCACGGTAAGAAGCTTCGTCCTAGATATTGGACTCAAGAGCAACAAGCCTATTCCAAGGCAAACGAAAAGGTAATGAGTATTTTAGTAAATCTTTTGCCTAACAATGTTTTGAGTAATGTAGGGAGTTATAAGAATGCATATGAGTTGTGGAATAAATTCGAAGAAGTGCACAAGAACCTTACAACAACTCAAAGAGTAGAGGAGCCCAAAGGGATGAGTCAAATGGTTCAAGAAGAAGAAAAAGAAGGAGAATTGACCATATCATCAAGTGAAGTGGAAGAGGAAAGTGAGAGGTCATCCACCTCATCTAGAGAAGAGGAGGAGGTCACCACCTCGAGAATTGAGGGGGAGGAAAGATCTTCACTAATGCAAGAACAAGAGGAAGCATCCACCTCTTCCAAGGTTGAAGAAGAAGTCAACCTAGCCTCCACCTCCACCAAAGCCAAATTGAAAGAGCATATCACGTGCTTTGGTTGCAATGAAAAGGGGCACTACAAAGACAAGTGCCCAAAAGGTAAAAGGGAGGTAAAATCTAAACCCATTTCAATTTCGGTTAAATCTAACATGGGGTGTAGGAATAAAGAGGCTCAAGCCAAGAAGAAAGTTAGATGCTTCACATGTGGAGAGCTAGGACACTACCACACAAGATGCCAAATGAGTGGAAAGCTCAAGAAACTGGAGCATCTAAGAAGATGGGAGAAAGAAGAGAGAAGGAAGAAAAGATCACAACATGGAGGGACTACAAGGGTAAGGGAGGTAATTTCTAACTCTAGGTCAATTTGTCATTCAAATCTAAATACCTCCATGAATATTAGAAATAATGCAAATTGTTCATCCATGCATGCTAGATTACATGAAAACTGCCTAATGGTGCATAACTTTGGCTTTAAATATAATGATAGGACTAAGGATAATAAGGTAGATCACCACTCTAGAAAAAGCATGCATCATGATAGGCCTAAGACCTATGTATCCAAGGCTAAAGGCATTAACCCCAAGGAAGGGAAACATATGCCTAGGAAAGTGGATAGGTCTAGGAATGTCCAAGGTGGACATATGGACTCTAGGGTTCAAGGCCTAGAAAGGGAAAATCAAGTCTTGAGGGCAAGACTTGATACATTAGAGAAAACCCTAGAGAGATTCACTATTGGATCTAAGGGTTTGGACATGGTGTTGGGTGGTCTAAAACCCAACAATGATAGATCGGGTCTAGGATACCGATCTAGGGTCTCCCATGTCAAGGAAAAGAGATATGCTAAGGTAGCATATGATTATGGCAAGAAGGGGGAGTGCAAGAATGGCAAGGGAATGCCATCAAAAGGAAAGGAAAAGGTCTTAACTAAGGACAAGGGGTCCAAGGTTAAGAGGGTTGAGTTCGTAGGCCAAGAGTCACCGGAGGTTCACCGGTGTGGTTTAGCATTTGTTGAGTCACCTAGGGAGGTGGCTAGGGCTAAGAGCTCAAGGGAGAGCTCTAGAAGCCTTTGGGGTCCATGGTAAATGGATCTCAAAAGTTTCTCTCTTAGGAAATTAAGTGAAATGTGCCACAAGGGTTGGGAGACTTGGGTAAGTCCTAATCCTAGATTTTGGCACATCAAAAGGAGAATTTAGGGAGAAAAGGTGAAAAAGGAGCTATATTTCACAAAATTGAGGTTTAATGGTGGAATACCATGTATTTCAGTGGTAGAAAAGAATTATGATCAAGGAGAAGTGAATGCATTGAAGAGAAGTGAGAATTAGAACTTCTAGGATGAGTTTATTTGATACACTTTGGAAGAAGTAGAGTTTTGTGCCAATCTTGGGATCCGGAGTACATTTATTTGGAAACGTATTTTTCCCAAGTAGATGTTGGCTTCACAAATCTCCCCACAAAATTTCAGATTTTTTGGAGATTTGTAGAATTTCTACGACATTTCTGAAATTCACCAAAGAGGGCTGAAATTCAGCCACCAGTCGACTGTCTCAGATACCAGTCGACTGGTGGCAGGCGACTGGGGGTCGACTGGGAGGTCGACCGGGATCTCTGTACGCAAGAAAAACTGAAGGGCAGTCGACTGGGAATACCCCAGTCGACTGGAGCCAGTCGACTGGGACCATCCCAGTCGACTGGGACCATCCCAGTCGACTGGGCTGGCGATTTCCTATATAAAGGGGCAGTCGACTGGTCTGTGGGCTGAAATATGAAAATGGCTATTGGATGATAGAATATGATCCTTGATTATGCTGGTTTAGTTAAGGAGAGCCTCATGGGTTAATGGTGGTTCTACTAAATGAGGTCATATGGAAAATTCAAAGAAGTTTTATAAGTTTCTCATATGTATCTAGGATGTAGAGATAAAAAGGGGGAAACTGTCATCATATTAAGGGTATGGACAAAGAAATGAATTGAGGGCAACTCCATGTGTCAAATTATGATGGGTAGATTTGACAAACACATGGAATTAGAAACGAATTTGAAAGTTGATACTTAAATCCTTAAGAAACTTAGATGTGTACCAAAAGACAAGCACACTTGATATTTCCATGATATTATATTTTTCTAGGATAGGGTATATCCTAGCGAGTGTGCTTGCAAACTTTAGAGTTTTTAGATGATTGTTGAGTTCTTATTGACACTAGGGATAAGGATGCTTGGGGAGCAAGCCTTTAATGGTGTTCAAAGGGAAAAGAACTCGGGTGTTAGGTTGGGAAGAACCTAACTTGGTGTTAGGAGGTTAAGTTGGGTAGAACTTAACCCTTTGAAAATGAAAATTAGGAGAAGGCATGGGTTAAGGGGGAGGTTGTCTCCTATTTGCCTTAATTTTCATAAGAAAACTTTTGGGTTTTGTACCAAACTTGGGCATGGAGATAGATATATGGTGAAATATATTTTTCCCAAGTAGATATGGGTACCACAAAGTTCTCCACGAAATTTGGGAATTTTTGGAGATTTGTGGAATTTCTGGCGCGTTTCTGAAATTCGGCCAGAAAACTGATTATCAGAGTATCAGTCGACTGCCCTGAGGGCAGTCGACTGGTCAGGGCTGGTGTGGGTATCCAGCAGCTGACTTGGGTCCGAGTGATTAAAAACAAGTGTATGGGGGGTTAGTACACATTGTTTAGGACCATTAGGGATTAAAAGAACCGATAAGTGGGATATTATTGGGGTCTTTTTGATGTATGGCAAAGGGGGAGAGATGTTGGGTTTAAGTGGGAAACCAAACTTACCTAACTTACCTTTGCATGAAACCCTAGGTTTAGGGGGAATTGAGATTTGCTCCCTTCTTGGCGTAAGGGGAACCTTGGACAGGTTCTTAAAAAGCCTTTGTAAGTCCAATGCAGGGGGAGCTTGGGAGAAGTTTTAAAAAGCCCGATTTGGTTGGAAAATCCTAACTTGGAGGGTTAGGTGGGAAATTCCTGGCTTGGAGGGCTAGGTGTAAAATTCCTAACTCGGAGGGTTAGGTGTAGGATGTCTTGGGATAGGATCCATTTTGCATTGCATATGCATTTATTTAGCATGGTTTTTGCTATTGACTACTATCTTGCTTTCCCTAACTTAAACGGATTGCCAAACATCAAAAAGGGGGAGATTGTTGGAGCAATCGGCCCTAAGATGGTCCGGTGTGACCATGAGTTTTGATGTTTGGGCAAAGGGTTTAAGTTAGGTTTACCCATGTGTATTTGATATGCGTATGTTGAGTATGCAGGTTGTACAGGTACGCATATGGACTTGACTGGACGGCCTCAGTACGGTGAAGGATGGCATGGAGGCCAGCTGGAGGTTGGCATGCGCATCTGAGGGACCGTGGAGTGCAGGTACGATGAGCTGATGGGCGCGGACTTCGAGGCGTACGTGAAGGGTGGCATGGAGGCAAGCTGGAGGCTTGCGTGCGCATCCGAGGGATGAAGGCCGAAGATGAAGAGGGCGCGAAGGCAACAGTCGAGGCTGCGGAGGAGGAGTCAGTCAAGTCGTGAGGGTACGAGTGCTGTGTGAATGTACTCGGGAAGTCCTAGGGGTCGAGTGCTGAGTGGAATGTACTCGGGGATGCAAAACCCTAGGCTGGTAGGCAGGGCAGTCGACTGGCCCAAAGGCAGTCGACTGCGGGAACTCACAGAAGGATTTTTCCTTCGGATCAGTCGACTGCCACTTGGGCAGTCGACTGGTGCAGTCGACTGCCCCTAGGGGCAGTCGACTGGTCATGGCTGGAAACAGCTAAGAATTCGAACGTTGGGTGTAACGGTCGGATTTTAGTAGCACCAGTCGACTGGCAACTGGGCAGTCGACTGGTGGCGTGATTTCCAGCCCGAGTCTATTTAAAGAGGGACTCGTTCGGGCTGGGGTTCCTTGACGAAACCTGCTTGGGTAAAGCCGGTTAGTAGTCTACTGTGTTCACAAAGAGTCCAAGGTGTTGTGGTGAGGTTTCTCCACCCACAAGGAGCGACACGTGATAGCCGGAGGTTATCCGGGGAGTGATCCACCGACGGATTGTTGGATTAGTCACCCGGCCGGGGTGGATACCAACTAAATACGGTTTGTTAGCGTTTGTTCTTTGTTGTTAGTTTTATTATCTTGTATTTCCGCTGTGCAAACTAACAACGTAGGTTGAAAGAATCAAAGAAACGCTATTCACCCCCCTCTAGCGTACCGGAAACGATCAAACATTACTCATTAACGATGACGAACCTATCAGTTATGAAGATGTTCTGAAAAATTCAGAAAGGGATAAATGACTTGAAGCCATGAAGTCGGAAATGGATTCCATGTACAAAAATCAAGTATGAGACTTGGTTAACCCACCTGAAGGGATTAAGCCCATAGGGTGCAAGTGAGTTTTCAAGAAGAAAATCGACATGGAAGGTAATGTTGTTACCTTTAAGGCTAGATTAGTGGCAAAAGGATATCGTCAGAAACAAGGAATTGATTATGACGAAACCTATTCGCCAGTAGCTATGCTTAAATCCATTCGGATGCTCCTGGTCATAGCATCTCATTATGATTATGAGATATGGCAAATGGATGTGAAAACATCTTTCCTTAATGGAAACCTGCTTGAGGATGTATACATGATACAACCTGAAGGTTTCACATCGGTTAATAAAACCAAAGTATGCAAGCTTCGACGATCCATATATGGACTAAAGCAAGCATCCAGGAGCTAGAACATCCGTTTTGATGAGACAATCAAAGAGTTTGATTTCTCACAAAATCCTGACGAACCTTGTGTGTACCAGAAGGTTAGTGGGAGTGCAGTCGTATTCCTAGTGTTATATGTCAATGACATATTACTTATAGGAAACGATATATCAGTCTTACAGTCAGTTAAAATTTGGTTGTCCAAAACTTTCTCCATGAAAGACCTGGGAGAAGCAACCTATATCCTTGGAATTAGAATCTATAGAGATAGATCAAAACGGTTGCTTGGTCTTTCGCAATCTACATATATAGACCGAGTGCTAGAAAGGTTTAGCATGTCGGAATCCAAGAAAGGTTACCTTCCCATCAGGCATGTGATCAACCTTTCGAAGTCTATGTGTCCGCGCACAGAAGACGAGAGGATTTGCATGAATAAGATTCCTTATGCATCCGCGATAGGATCTATCATGTATGCTACGTTATGTACTAGGCCCGATGTATCGTATGCTCTGAGCGTCACAAGCAGATACCAGTCTGATCCAGAAATTTTTGTAAAAAGCAATAATTTTATCTTCCACCTGTACAAAAATTTTTAAAATATTCCAATGGACGAATTAATTTCTATAAATTTTTAATTGAAATTCATATTTTTTAATTTTAAAAAAAATATTTGAAAATTTTTTATTCAAAAATTAAATTTCGGTGATATGCACTTAATCTATTCACGGCTCAAAAAAAATGTTTCACATTTTTCTAAGTTCTAATCATATTTTTTTCCTTTCCCTATTTTTTATGCCCCATTTTTGCTGTGATCAAAGGGGGAGAGTAGCTTAAGTTTAGGGGGAGGTTGTGGTTATTGATTGCAATATTTTTTTTCTATGCTTAACTGCTTAATTTAGTTTTATTGTTTTTTTTTTGGTTTAACCCTAACTAAACTTGGGTTGATGCACATCAAAAAGGGGGAGATTGTTGGTGTCCCGGTTGATTTTGATGTGATCAACTAAGTTAGGTTAGGTCCTGTTGGTTTTAATCCCTCTGCTAAGTGTGCAGGAACTTAGGTACGGAGGAAGTCGAGCGTAAGACGCAGTGGACGAGAAGGATTGCGCGGGGAAGTGAGTCGACGGGCTCAGTACTATCCGAGGGACGCGGAAGCTGCGGAAAAGTACACCGGTGGAGCGAGAAGGACGTGCGCGGTGTCCGAGGGACGAGAAGCCGGGAGGAAGGATGCTCGAGGGGCAAAAGGCCGGAGTCGGGTTCGGGTGAGCCTAACTTCGGTTGGCCGGAAATCACCCAGAAGACGAAGAATCAAAAAGACTAGTCCAAGCGCCCAAAAGAAATGAGAAAATTCGCCCAAAAGAAAAAAAGAATAGTTTTGGTGCCAAAGAAGGATCGAACCCAAGTCCTCCACCAAATACACAAATCCACTTACCAACTGGAATGAAGGGCGTTGGCAATTAAGTATTGGCGATATTGCTACTTATAGATTACAACAGCGAGATGGATATTACAACAATCATCTCGAGCAAGGAAGATAAAGTTTTAATTAAAATAATTAAAACTTAAAGGATAATGTTACATTATCCTTTAATCAAATCCAATGGATACAGTTTAATCCCATCCAAGATCAACCATCCAGATTACATCCATGGATCAACGGCCAAGAGAAAAGTGATCAACAATCAACAATCCAGATTTATTCTCTTAGGCTATAAATAGACTTAGAGGTTTGCTTTAGAAATTAATTCAATTCCTTCTGTAATTTCTTTAAGTCTAAGTGTGCTTCAGTTGTAAGGCTTCTCCGCCTTAAGGAGTTTCTGTTTGAGCATCAACTGCCTTGGAAGCAACGACTCTGTTGCGACCAAGTTTATTTCTTTTTAAAGACGAGTGTTAGTGCTTATTTTTTATAAACCATCTATTCACCCCCCTCTAGCCGGTCGACCCGATCCTACAAGTGGTATCAGAGCGGGTTCACTTTTGAAGGACTAATCGCCTGAGAAAGCAACAAGACGATGGTCGGCGCGCACATTCATCCACCTAAATTCGAAGGGGATTTCACCGTCTGGAAGAAAAAAATGGAGGTATTTTTTCGTACAGATTTTGATATTCTTTTATCAATAAAATATGGTTTTGCAGTTCCTAAAGATGCGAACGGGGATGAAAAAGAAGAAAGCTTGTGGAATAAGAAGGAGCAGTCGGAATCTGTTGCCAATGGTAAGGTCGAGTTCCACCTCCTAACAGTCTTGCCTACTCAAGAGGTAAACCGGATCGGCAACTACCACTCCGCAAAAGAATTGTGGGAGAAGTTCCTAGAACTTCATGAGGGTACCTCTGAAGTCAAATCAGCAAGAAAGGATCTCCTCCGGAACCAGCTGATAAACCTGCAAATGAAGGAAGGAGAAACGGTGGCTGAACTTCATGCCAAAATAAAGGAGCTAATCTCCGGACTCACCCAACTCGGCGAATCGGTAAGTAATCGCGACTCCATTCGATACGCCCTCAACGCCTTCCTAAGGACCCAGGAGTGGAGCTCAATCGTCGACGCTTATTACATCTCCAAAGATTTAGAGGTAAGTACATTAGATGAAATGTTTTCCATTTTCGAATTACACGAATCTCGGTGGGCAGGATCTAGAAAGACTAAGAATCTGGCCCTAAACACAAGGAGAACGGAGAAGGAGTCAGAACCCTCGACGGACGACGAGACAACGCAAATAGTAAGTTCGTTTAAAAGTTTTTTTAAAGCTAATAACTTTTCGAGAATGCAGAAGAAAAGGCGGTCTCCGAAGAAACGAACTGTCCGATGCTACAACTGCAACGAGGAGGGACACCTAAAAGATCAGTGTCCCAAAATCAAAAACCAGCCAAAGAAAAAGAATGCATTGAAGGCCACCTGGGACGAGACCTCGTCGGACGAATCAGAAGTTCAAGAGTACGTGGGACTTGCGCTGATGGCAAGTCATCAAGAGGGGAGCAGTGTTGAAGGGGGAGCGACATCAGAAAGCGACAACGAAGAAGGAACCTCGCTTTTCGAAAGCGATCCGGTAAGTGAGGTTTGTTTTCTTCCTCAGGATCAATTGTATGCTGGTGTTAAAGCCTTGCTCAAATCTAATTGCAGATTAGAAAAAGAAAATTCTAAATTAAAAAATGAAAATATTGATCTGAAAAATTTAGTTGAGAAATTAGAATGTGATATTGTCTGTTTGCGACACAAGAAAAATAGTTATCCTGAAAAGTTGAATTGGTATTTTAAAAACCATAAAGGCCAATTTAAAAAGGTGTCAAAGAATTACATTCCATCCAAATTTTTAGTTAATCCTGTCTATAGAAATCTATTTTGGATACCAAAATCAATTTTGAATTAGTTTTCTACTACTGCATAATTTTTCTTGCAAAATTAGAAATAGATTAACACATTTTATGATTAAATTTCTTTTGAAAATTTTTTTTACCTAGACTTTCTTACAAAATTCAATTTCTATTTTTACTTGATGCAAGAGTATCTTATTTGTTTACTGTGAAATTTTGGAAATTTTTTTCGATAAATTTTGAATTTCTATTATTTTTCATTTGAAAAGTAAACTTTTAACTTTAAAAATAGAAAATTAATTTATTCTGCAAGAACCGATTTTTTTGAGATCTACACATAGTCAATTAAACTTGGTAATTTTTTTAAATTTTTTATGAGATTTTTTGAATTTTAAAAATATATCTTTGAATTTTTTATTCTGCCACTATATGATTTATTTTTGAATATACAAAATAGATTTTAATTTGGAAATTTTTGTAAAAAGCAATAATTTTATCTTCCACCTGTACAAAAATTTTTAAAATATTCCAATGGACGAATTAATTTCTATAAATTTTTAATTGAAATTCATATTTTTTAATTTTAAAAAAAAATATTTGAAAATTTTTTATTCAAAAATTAAATTTCGGTGATATGCACTTAATCTATTCACGGCTCAAAAAAAAAATGTTTCACATTTTTCTAAGTTCTAATCATATTTTTTTCCTTTCCCTATTTTTTATGCCCCATTTTTGCTGTGATCAAAGGGGGAGAGTAGCTTAAGTTTAGGGGGAGGTTGTGGTTATTGATTGCAATATTTTTTTTCTATGCTTAACTGCTTAATTTAGTTTTATTGTTTTTTTTTTGGTTTAACCCTAACTAAACTTGGGTTGATGCACATCAAAAAGGGGGAGATTGTTGGTGCCCCGGTTGATTTTGATGTGATCAACTAAGTTAGGTTAGGTCCTGTTGGTTTTAATCCCTCTGCTAAGTGTGCAGGAACTTAGGTACGGAGGAAGTCGAGCGTAAGACGCAGTGGACGAGAAGGATTGCGCGGGGAAGTGAGTCGACGGGCTCAGTACTATCCGAGGGACGCGGAAGCTGCGGAAAAGTACACCGGTGGAGCGAGAAGGACGTGCGCGGTGTCCGAGGGACGAGAAGCCGGGAGGAAGGATGCTCGAGGGGCAAAAGGCCGGAGTCGGGTTCGGGTGAGCCTAACTTCGGTTGGCCAGAAATCACCCAGAAGACGAAGAATCAAAAAGACTAGTCCAAGCGCCCAAAAGAAATGAGAAAATTCGCCCAAAAGAAAAAAAGAATAGTTTTGGTGCCAAAGAAGGATCGAACCCAAGTCCTCCACCAAATACACAAATCCACTTACCAACTGGAATGAAGGGCGTTGGCAATTAAGTATTGGCGATATTGCTACTTATAGATTACAACAGCGAGATGGATATTACAACAATCATCTCGAGCAAGGAAGATAAAGTTTTAATTAAAATAATTAAAACTTAAAGGATAATGTTACATTATCCTTTAATCAAATCCAATGGATACAGTTTAATCCCATCCAAGATCAACCATCCAGATTACATCCATGGATCAACGGCCAAGAGAAAAGTGATCAACAATCAACAATCCAGATTTATTCTCTTAGGCTATAAATAGACTTAGAGGTTTGCTTTAGAAATTAATTCAATTCCTTCTGTAATTTCTTTAAGTCTAAGTGTGCTTCAGTTGTAAGGCTTCTCCACCTTAAGGAGTTTCTGTTTGAGCATCAACTGCCTTGGAAGCAACGACTCTGTTGCAACCAAGTTTATTTCTTTTTAAAGACGAGTGTTAGTGCTTATTTTTCATAAACCGTCTATTCACCCCCCTCTAGCCGGTCGACCCGATCCTATAGATGACTCCAAATCTCAGTCCGGATATTTATTTATTTTGAATGGAGGCGCAATAAGTTGGAAGAGTTCCAAGCAAGACACCGTAGCAGATTCTACCACGGAAGCGGAATATATTGCAGCTTCGGAAGCAGCAAAGGAAGCAGTCTGGATCAAGAAGTTTGTCTCAGAACTTGGTGTGGTTCCAACCATTGATGAAGCAATACCAGTTTACTGCGACAACAATGGAGCTATTGCACAAGCGAAGGAACCATGGTCTCATCAGCGATCCAAACATGTGCTTCGCCGCTATCATCTGATCAGAGAGATTATAAGTAGAAATGATATACAAATTGAGAAAATTCCCACTGAAAGGAATTTAGCGGATCCTTTAACTAAGGTCTTGCCTCAAAGCAAGTTTGAGGGTTATGTTAGAGCCTGTGGTATTGGGTACCGTAGCGACCGGCATTAGGCCAAGTGGGATTTGTTAGTGATATGAGAGAAGTGTCCTAAGGCAATCGCCTTATGATTGTAATCATTTATTTTAATAAATAAATATTCACTATTTGAGTATACATGTTTGTGTATTTGATTGAGATCTTAAACTCATTTACTGAATGTCCGCAATACAATTCACAGCATAAGAGAATTTGTGATGAATTCACAACTAGTGATTATCTCTACATGTGCAATTGTGAAGTATTGAAATTGTCCCTAGTCGATGAATTGATAAATACTGATACTATCAATTCTGTTGAGACTAGCATGGGTTATTCTCTAATCAGCTGATTCTCACTGACTGGTGACATTGAGATGTCCGGAGATAAACATGAATGCTAGTTAAGGGAATTAGTTCATTGGAGTGACTGGCTGTAAAACTTCATATGGTAGTCTACATATAGATATGTCAGTGAAGTTCTTACTGCAGCTTAAGTGCGATATTCCTTTGACTTGCGGTGTTCAAGTCATCTTGGTCATGGAGACTTATACTTTGACATCTTAAGCAAGCATCTCCAAGGAGGTGTGGACCCAGGATGATTGGGTATAAGCCGAAGTGCCCGAAGATGTTTGAACAGCCTACAAAGGATTCACCACTCCTTGCGAGGAGATGTATACCCGAGGCTTATCGTCGGATTGTTACTCGAAGCCTCTGGCCAGAGCATGACATGTTCGGAGTATGAATCTCTTAAATACATGAGAGTAATTAGAATCCGTAGGACGAGAAAACGTTACTTGGGCTAGGTGTGACGTAGTCAGCCTAGTGGGTGTTGATGCAGTCTGGCCCTGATTGTTGTTTTGGTGTTGACAACGATTTTAGTTTAGGAGGATGACTGTGATGATTATGATGATTATGATTAAGTCCTGATCGAGGATTAGGCATGATATGGAAAATCCTAACCTGGGAGGTTAGGTGTGGAAAATCCTAGCTTGGAGGGCTAGGTGTTAGAAAATCCTAACCTGGGAGGTTAGGTGTTGGAAAAGTCCTAATTCGGAAGGGTTGGGTGAAAAATCCTAGCTTGGAGAGCTAGGTGAAAAGTCCTAACCTGGAGGGTTAGGTGCAAATTCCCATCCTAGAGAATTAGGTGAAAAAGTCCTGGCTTGGAGGGTCAGGTGCCTAGCTTGGAGGGCTAGGTTGGATGATGTTCTAACTCGGAAGAGTTGGGTGAAAAGTCCTAGCTTGGAGGGCTAGGTGAAAAGTCCTAACTTAGAGGGTTAGGTGCAAATTCCCAACTTGGAGAGTTAGATGGAAAAATCCTTAGCTTGGAGGGCTAAGGTGGATGAATTCCTAGCTTGGAGGGCTAGGGTTGAGTCACTGGATCGGTCTGGTGACCGATCAGGGGCATTGGCACACTGCTCCTTAGTGGATCGGTCTGGTGACCGATCCAGCTATGTCTGATCGGACTGGTGACCGATCAGGGAGCGCACAGTGAGATTGGGAATCTACTGTGTGGCTCCTGATCGGACTGGTGACCGATCAGGGAGGAGGCTGCTTCCTTGCTGTCTTGCTCCTGATCGGTCTGGTGACCGATCAGGGAGCAAACTGTGAGTGAGTTCCCTTACTGATCAAAGTCTTGGATCGGTCCGGTGACCGATCAAGAATCTTGGGTTTGATTAAAAAAGTAACTGTTCATCTGCTCTGATCGGTCTGGGTGACCGATCAGGATCCAATCTGATCGGTCTGGTGACCGATCAGGATTCACCCTGATCGGTCTGGTGACCGATCAGGCGTGTATAGCTGCGAGAGCTGGGAATCCCAGCAAAGCAGTGGATCGATCTGGTGATCGATCCACACACCCTGGATCGGTCCGGTGACCGATCACTTTAATTCAAATTTCACTGTCAGACGCGGTCAGAGCGTCTGATCGTATCGGATTTGCTGATGTATGTGATATGCTGTGTGATCTTCTGCTCTAATGCTCTGATTGAGTTTCAGGTGACAGGGGAGGATTCAAACACTCAAGGAGAAGTCAAAGCGTGCTTTCCTTGGAGCAGGTTTGTCCCTTTTCACATCTCAGGTTGCAACGGCGAGCCGAAGACTGGGGCTGAGACTGGAGCTTGGCTGAGGAGCTCAGTGAGTCCAGAGATAGCTCAGTAGAGGCTGGCGTTGGCAGATGAGTAGCTGGGAGCTACAGAGATGTGGTCACTTGTCGCTTGGCGGAGAAACAAAAGGAAGCGCGAGAAGACGAGGCTGTAGAGCTTTTCGAGCAAGCGATTCAGTTTGAAAAACTTCTTTGTGTTCTTGCGTTCTGCTGCTACAAGCTTGCTGTTCTTGAGTTCTTCAACCATTCTAAGCAAGCTATAGAGGAGCAATCATCATACTTGAGCGCTTGAAGGAGAAAACAAGAAGCTTGGAGTCCGACAGTGGGAAGACACGAAGCAGACAGGGGTCTGCGTGAGATCGCCACTGGGTGGAGCTCAGGGAAGCTTGCTGTGTTTTGTCCTTGCTAAGAGTTTGAGTAAGATCCTTCTTGTTGTTGTTTCATTGTGCTCATTATATATCATTGTGTGAAACACGCTGTGGAGAGGTTTCTCCACCGAGAAGGAGGTTGCTTCATATCCGGTGTTGACCGGGGCTTGATCTGCCGACGATCAAGGGATCGCCCACCTCAAGGGCACGCCAAGGAGTAGGGGCAAGTTATCCCCGAACCTTGTAAACCCTCCTTGTTAGCGATCTTGCTAGTTGTGTTTGTTTCGCTCTCGTTTAGTTTTTCTGCATACTCTGTTTTCCACTCTTTCCGCTGTGCTACTGATATTTGAGTTGCAGAAATCGTGATAAGTTTTCAAGGGGCAAGCGATTGTCTATATTCACCCCCCCTCTATAGCCATCTCGTTCCCAACAAGTGGTATCAGAGCAAGGGGCTCTATACACGGCTTAACAACCGAGAGTCTTCAACAAGATGGCTTTGAGAGAAGGCTTCTCCACCACCCGACCTCCATTCTTTGATGGCGCCGACTTCCAATATTGGAGATCAAAAATGGAATACTATTTGAAGATGGATATCCATACGTGGTTCGCGGTGAAGGAAGGATTCATCCCTCCTAAGGATGATGAAGGTAAGGAACTCGAATCTTCGCGGTGGACTGCCGAACAAACAAAGAAAAGTGAAGCCGACGCTAAGGCGGTTGTCACTCTACAATGCGGCATGAACAAAGACCAACTCATCAAGGTTGGTCCCTTCACGAGTGCAAAAGATTTGTGGAACAAACTCATAGAGCTCCATGAAGGCACCCGAGACTCGAGGATTGCAAAGAGGGACTTGTTCCTCAATCAACTTCAAAACCTCTCCATGAAGGAGAATGAGTCGGTAAGTGAGCTCCATAGCCGGTTCAAGGAAGTTCTTAATGGACTTCATTCAATTGATGAAAAGGTCGAGAATCGCGACCTTGTGAGGTATGTCTTGAAAGCATTTCCAAGGAATGCTTTGTGGTCATCCATGGTGGATGCCTACAAAGTATCCAAGGATTTATCTATTGTAAAGTTAGATGATTTATTTTGTGAGATGGAATTGCATGAGATGGCTAACAAAGGCCCCAAGGAAAAGGGGATTGCCTTAGTTGCAGGGGACCGGATCAACAAGAAGAAGAAGGAGAAGAAAAAGGAGAAGGATCTTTCATCATCTTCATCCTCCTCCGAATCCGAGTCAACCTCGGAGGAAGATGGCAGTGGCTCCTCTTCATCCGAAATGGCGAACTTCGTGCGAAGGATGATGCGAAGAGATCGACGTTTCAAGAGGAGAGGTAACACTAGTGAATTCAAGCTTGATAAGAATAATGCATCTTGCTTTGAGTGTGGTAGGAAAGGGCATTTCAAGAATGAATGTCCGAAGCTTAAGAAGGAGGAGAAACCTAGGAGAAAAGAAGAGAAATCCAAGAAGAAGAAGAAAGCTTTGAAGGCTTCTTGGGATGAGTCATCTTCTAGTTCATCCGATGACGAGAAGGAGGAGAAGAGTACAAGGCAAGTGGCTCTCATGGCTCTTGGAGAGGAGAGCAGTGAAGAAACTTCAAGCTCCTCAAACGCGGCTTCGTCATCTTCGGATGATGAAGAGGTAACTTCTCCCGAGCTTGAAAAATGTTATAGAGCAATTGCATGTTTAACTAGTATGCTTAAGAAGTCCAAAAACAAAGTTAAAGCATTGCAATTAGAGATTGATCAATTGAAAGCTTCTAGGGATGATAACATTGATGACTTGCATGTTGAATTACTAGAAGATGAAATTAAATCTTTGAAACATGAGATTGTAAGCCTGAAATCCTCTAAGGTTGAGGAAATCAGTGATTTGCATGATAATGAGTTAGTGGAGGAAAACCAATCATTGAAGAGTGAAGTTGAGAAGCTCAAGAATATTCTTGGGAAATTCTCAAATAGCTCTAAGACCTTAGATATGATTTTGAATGCCCAAAGAGCGGTCTACAATAGGGCCGGTATTGGTTACCGCCCTAAGGAACCCTCTTTTGTATCTCTCATGTCTAGGACTGACATGAGACAATCTAGGACACCCAAAATCCAAAAGAAAGTTGTCAAGGCATGGGTGCCGAAGTCATGCTTAGTTGATGCTTTAGGTCCCAAGGTTTGGGTACCTAAGACTTCTATTTTTCGAATTGTGTAGGTTGTGATTGAGGGGGAGCATCTATCAACTTGGTTCGTTGATAGTGGATGCTCCAAACACATGACCGGGGATAGATCATTGTTTACCACATTTCACAAGAAGAGTAGAGGTAATGTATCATTTGGTAACAATGGTAGCCTTAAGGTCATAGGAATAGGAGACATTCAAATATCCGAATGTCTTAGAATCTCAAATGTCCTTCTAGTCAAGGGGATGAAGTTTAATCTCCTAAGTGTCAGTCAATTGTGTGACACGGGTTACACAATTGATTTCCAACCAAGTCAATGTCTAGTTAGACAAAATGACACCTTGGACACGGTACTAGTAGGAGCAAGAGTAGACAATATTTATCAAGTTTCATTTAAAAGTGCTACTAATGCTTTTGCTAAGTGTTTCATGTCAAAACAAGAAGAGTCCACTCTTTGGCACCGGAGACTAGCACATGTGAACATGAAGAACATCCGGAAGTTGGCCAACAAGGGACTAGTGCGAGGCTTACCAAGCATCAAGTATGGAAAAGATAAATTATGTGATGCGTGTCAAATGGGTAAGCAAACAAAATCTGCACATAAAGGTAAAAGCACTGTAAGTACTTCCAATGCTTTAGATTTACTTCACATGGATCTATTTGATTGTAGTACCATCATATCATTGAATGGAAGTAGATATTGCTTTGTTATCATTGATGATTTTACTAGATATACTTGGACTTACTTTTTAAAACATAAGGATCAAACCTTAGATATTTTCATTTCTTTTTGTAGAAGGGTTGAAAATGAGAAATCATCAACAATTAAGACAATAAGAAGTGATCATGGAGGTGAATTTCAAAACCAAAGGTTTCTAGAATTTTGTCAAGATAAGGGTTATAGACATGAGTTCTCTACTCCTAGAACACCACAACAAAATGGTGTTGTAGAGAGGAAGAACCGTGCACTTCAAGAGGCTGCACGAAGCATGCTTAATGAGTACTCACTCCCGAGTTACTTATGGGCTGAAGCTGTAAATACAGCTTGCTATGTGCAAAATCGAGTTCTCATCCATAGGTTTTTAGAAAAGACTCCCCATGAACTTTGGTTTGGAAAACCACCTACGGTTAAACACCTTAGGGTGTTTGGGTGTAAGGTGTTCATCCTAAACACCAAGGATCATCTTGGAAAGTTCACGGCAAAAGCTGATGAAGGGATACTAGTCGGGTACTCCCTCGTTAGTAAAGCCTACCGAGTCTACAACAAGAGAACTAGACTAGTTGAAGAGTCTTCTGATGTGGTTTTTGAGGAATTTCCAAAATCAATTGACCAATCAGATAATGTAGAAGGAGTTCAAATCGAACTAAGGAGACTTAGTTTGAATGAAAATCCGAGTATTGTTGATGGTGATGAGTCTGATGACGGTGAGCCTAGACAACTCATTGATCAGCTGGACCCTGAGGCTGAATTCGTGTCTAGTGAACCTATTCAAGAAGCACCACCAACACCAAGGCAAACGAGACTAGCCTCTAGTCATCCCCAAGACCAAATTGTTGGAGACATCCATCAAGGGGTTAGGACTAGATCATTCTTCAGGAATGAGGCTAATGAAGTTGCTCTAATTTCCGAAATTGAACCTAGAAAAATTGATGAAGCATTAAATGATCCCGATTGGATTATTGCAATGCAAGATGAACTAGGTCAATTTGAGAGGAGTCAGGTTTGGGACTTAGTCCCTAGGCCCAAGAAGACCACTATTATTGGAACCAAATGGGTCTTCAAAAACAAATTAAACCACAAGGGAGAAATCATTAGAAACAAGGCACGCTTGGTAGCCAAGGGCTACAGTCAAGTTGAAGGTCTTGATTATGATGAGACTTATGCTCCCGTGGCACGATTAGAGTCCATCCGATTGATGCTTGCATTTGCAGCACATCGAGGCTTCAAACTATTTCAAATGGACGTCAAATCGGCATTCCTAAATGGTTTGATTAGGGAAGAAGTCTATGTCGAACAACCTCCAGGGTTTGAGAGTACCGAATATCCAAACCACGTGTACAAGCTCAAGAAGGCACTCTATGGCCTTAAACAAGCACCCCGGGCTTGGTATGAGCGGTTGTCGACATTCTTGATTGAAAAGGACTTCATTAGAGGTCAAATAGACCCTACACTATTTCTACGAAGAGATGGTGACAATATATTTGTAGCCCAAGTTATCGTCGATGACATAATTTGTGGCTCAAACAACAAGGGCTATTTACGTGAATTTATCGGACACATGGAGAGTGAGTTTGAAATGAGTCTAGTGGGAGAGTTGACTTTCTTCCTCGGACTTGAAATCAAGCAAACTCGCGATGGTATCCCATGTGCACCAATCAAAGTATACACATGAAATGCTTCGAAAATTCAATATGAGTGATTCCAAAAGAGGTAACCACTCCCATGGCCACAAACACAAGATTAGATAATGATGAGAGTGGTAAACCCGTTGATCTAACTCAGTATCGAAGCATGATAGGTAGTTTGCTATACCTTACTAGCTAGTCGACCAGATATACTATTTGCTGTAGGTATGTGCGCTANCCTTAGAGGACTATGGATTGGGTTACAAGGGTGTGCAAGTGTTATGTGATAACATTAGCACAATTAACTTAACCAAGAATCCGGTTCATCATTCGAGGACAAAACATATTGAGGTAAGACACCACTTCATTAGAGATCATGTAGCTAGGGGGAACATCATACTCCACATGTAGAGTCAAAGTCAACCTAGCTGACATTTTCACTAAACCACTTCCCGAGAGTGAATTTAGTTTCCTTAGACGGGAATTGGGAATGTGTCGGGCTTCATGATGTTCAAATTGTGGTCAAAACCCTTCATGATTATTTCAAATTGTTAGGGAACAATTGGGTAACTTTGGGAACATCTCACACAAACTATAAGGGTTACCAAAATGTTTTTGTTTGCTAGATATGGGGTGAGATGTTAGGTTCAACTCAATTTCTCAAAATGTCATTGCATCAATTGAGAAATTAAGTTGACGAGATAATAATCACGGTGGTGACCAAGTATGGGGAAAACCATTGCATAACATATGTGTATATGGCTCCATAATCATACTTGGACATTCCAATCAAGGCAACTTGATTGGACACTTGAAGTTGGAGTAAAAACTTGTTTGAAGTTGCTTGATTGATTGATGGTTGAGTTTGATTCCATTTAGATGGGTCAAAGTGCTTGATGAACCTATAAGAACTTTAGATTCTTGTTCAAGAATCTATTTTAGTCATAAGTACCTGTCCAAACTAGACAAAATCTATCAAATATCATTTGGAAATTTCAGAAATTCTGAAACTGAACATTCCAGGTCGTATCAGGAACCCTGATCGGTCACCGGACCGATCAGGAATCGGGCTGATCGGTCCCTGGACCGATCTAAACCCTTCCCGTGGGTTTCGGTCCACAGACGATCTGCGAAGCAAGCCGTGACCTCCCAGAATCTGACCAAGTATCTGCGCAAGCCTGGATCGGTCTCCGAACCGATCTGGCACCCTGTGGGGATCGGTCCACAGACCGATCAGGGAGCTCAGAGTTTTCTCTTCGGACCCTACTGATCAAATCCTGATCGGTCACCCGACCGATCAGGAGCGCGTCTGATCGGTCATCAGACCGATCAGGACCACGCCAGTCCGATCAGGATCGCATCTGATCGGTTTGGACGCGATCTGATCGAACGGTGATCCGATCAACTGCATTAAATTTTGGTTGGTGGACCGATCCACCAACCGATTAACTCTCCAAATCTTCGTTTTCCCGAACCCTAGCGCCGAAACACCCTGTGCGAACGAGCGAGAGAAGTCTCTGCGTCTTCCTTCACGCTCGTGCGACCTCCTCTGCGGGCGGGTTTCTCCGGCTTGAAGGCTCTTCCTTCACGCGCGTTCTTCTCTGTCGCGAGTCTTCCAATCCCTTCAAACAATTTCAATGGCACCAAAGTAAGTGTTTGGCTTCATTTCCCGTTTCCAAGAGATCATAGAATATATGTTTGTGAAGCTAACCATGGTTTTTGTTCTTACTCGCTGCTGTGCCGTGACCTATTTCTTACCGTGACCCTCTTCCTCATTTCTTATGACCTTACTTTTATGTCTATCTTTTGATTGGGTCTCATCTGATGATCAACTCTTGTATGATTCAATCTATGTGTCATGATCCATTCAAATCTTATTAGAAAGTCATCTAAGGGAAAGGCTGTAGCGGAGGGTAGTTCAAGAGGGAAGACTTCCTCATCATCTACACCTCCTCTAAGGCCTCCATCACCCCCGCATCCTAGATTTCCGAACATTCTCTATGCTCTAGACTTTCATTGGCACAACTTCGAACTAATGCCATGTCGATCAGTGGACCGAACCTTCATTTATGAACATTGCCCTACGATACAAGGAATCATTGAGTACTATGGGCTTCAAAACATCCTTTTCTTAGAAAGGCCGATCAATGTTGACTTGATCTCTGAATTCTACAATAATCTGGCCAATGGAGAGGGCACGGGATGGCGGACTCGTGTCACCGGTGTCGATCTTGACTTTACCCTTTCATCCTTCACTAGGTTTTTGGGTTGTCGTCACTCTAAGAACGATTTCTCACTTTATCCATATCATCCTGTTCCTCTTCCTGCTCCTTTTACTGGAATCACTCGGACTCCATATATGAACATTTCTAGGCCACCCCAGGCCACGGGGTTTTGGTGCGGATATCTATAACTTTCCCACATTTCCTGCTCGTCATCTATCTCCCATCGATTATATTCTGTTTCAAATTATCGCAAATTGTCTTCTTCCAACTACGTCCAAGCATCTTGATGCGATCCTTACATCTCACTGCCTGATGCTTTACGGGATGCATCTGCAGTTCGATTTTGACGTAGCATCGTCCATCTATTCCTCCATCATTGTTCATGGTCTGCGGTCTGGTCAGACGATCTACATGCCTTTTGGACATATCATCACTGCCTGGCTGGAGTCAGTTGGCATCGACGTCTCACAGGGCCGACTCGTGCCGATGAATCGACAAGACTGTCGCCTGGATCGTCGTATGCTTGTTCAATCCGGCATTGCTCTCGGGACCGAGGGGCTACAGTGGATGGATCGCAACCAAGCGAGGGCGCTGCCGCTAGCGGGTCATGCCGAGAGTGCACCAGTTGTTGCTGCTGCTGACGCCACGATGGACGACCTTATGCGCAATGAAGACCCTCCTATTGACACTTGAGCTCGGATACCTGCTGTTTTATCTATGTATTTGACTATGACTTTTGGCTATATGCCCTCTGACGTTGATGGTGTGACCTTAAGTCACACATATTTTGCTACTTGCTTGGATGTTCTCATGCTTTGACTTATCTGCCATGCTTATTCTACTATTGTTGATGCCATGCTGATTATATATCTATTATCTGCATGATTATTCGATTGCTATATTCATGCTTACATTACCATGTCTAGTTGATCCTTATGAATATTATGGCATGCTTTGGGAGACTATATTTCACATTCATATGATACATGTGACTGCTATGTCTTACCTTAATCTTTTCACATGTGTTCGTGTGATTAATCCACAAATTATCACATTTTTGAGTTGGGACCCTCTAGGTTTGAGGGGGAGTTTATCTTAACAGTCCCTCTTACCCCTTTTCGGTGTTCGACAAAGGGGGAGAGAGTGTGATTGGTTAAGTTTAGAATGACCATGTTGTCGGGGGAGGGTCTGGATTCCCCTATGATTCATAATGTTGGAAAATTGATTGAGAATCCCTAAACTTAAAATCGGGTTGTCAAACAACAAAAAGGGGGAGATTGTTGATGCAGTCTGGCCCTGATTGTTGTTTTGGTGTTGACAACGATTTCAGTTTAGGAGGATGATTATGATGATTATGATTAAGTCCTGATCGAGGATTAGGCATGATATGGAAAGTCCTAACCTGGGAGTTTAGGTGTGATGATTGTGATGATTATGATTAAGTCCTAATCGAGGATTAGGCATGATGTTGGAAAATCCTAACCTGGGAGGTTAGGTGTGGAAAATCCTAGCTTGGAAGGCTAGGTGTTGGAAAATCCTAACCTGGGAGGTTAGGTGTTGGAAAAGTCCTAATTCGGAAGGGTTGGGTGAAAAGTCCTAGCTTGGAGGGCTAGGTGAAAAGTCCTAACTTGGAGGGTTAGGTGCAAATTCCCATCCTGGAGAATTAGGTGAAAAAGTCCTGGCTTGGAGGGTCAGGTGCCTAGCTTGGAGGGCTAGGTTGGATGATGTTCTAACTCGGAAGAGTTGGGTGAAAAGTCCTAGCTTGGAGGGCTAGGTGAAAAGTCCTAGCTTGGAGGGCTAGGTGAAAAGTCCTAACTTGGAGGGTTAGGTGCAAATTCCCAACTTGGAGAGTTAGATGGAAAAATCCTTAGCTTGGAGGGCTAAGGTGGATGAATTCCTAGCTTGGAGGGCTAGGGTTGAGTCACTGGATCGGTCTGGTGACCGATCAGGGACATTGGCACGTTGCTCCTTAGTGGATCGGTCTGGTGACTGATCCAGCTATGTCTGATCGGACTGGTGACCGATCAGGGAGCGCACAGTGAGATTGGGAATCTACTATGTGGCTCCTGATCGGACCGGTGACCGATCAGGGAGCAGGCTGCTTCCTTGCTGTCTTGCTCCTGATCGGTCTGGTGACCGATCAGGGAGCAAACAGTGAGTGAGTTCCCTTACTGATCAGAGCCTTGGATCGGTCCGGTGACCGATCAGGAATCTTGGGTTTGATTAAAAAATAACTGTTCATCTGCTTTGATTAGTCTGGGTGACCGATCAGGATCCAATCTGATCGGTCTGGTGACCGATCAGGATCCACCCTGATCGGTCTGGTGACCGATCAGGCGTGTATAGCTACGAGAGCTGGGAATCCCAGCAAAGCAGTGGATCGATCTGGTAATCGATCCACACACCCTGGATCGGTCCGGTGACCGATCACTTTAATTCAAATTTCACTGTCAAACGCGGTCAGAGTGTCTGATTGTATCGGATTTGCTGATGTATGTTTTCTGATATGTGATATGCTACGTGATCTTCTGCTCTAATGCTCTGATTGAGTTTCAGGTGACAGGGGAAGATTCAAACACTCTAGGAGAAGTCAAAGCGCGCTTTCCTCAGAGCAGGTTTGTCCCTTTTCCCATCTCAGGTTGCAACGGCGAGCTGCGGACTTGAGCTAAGACTGGAGCTCGACTGAGGAGCTCAGTGAGTCCAGAGATAGCTCAGTAGAGGCTGGCGTTGGCAGTTGAGTAGCTGGGAGCTACAGAGATGGTGTCACCTGTCGCTTGGCGGAGAAACAAAAAGGAACGCGAGAGTTGAGTTCAGTATGACTTGCAGTTCTTGAAGTTTTTTGTGTGCTTGCGTTATGCTGCTAGAAGCTTGCTGTTCTTGAGTTCTTCAACCATTCTAAGCAAGCTATTGAGAAGCAATCATCATACTTGAGCGCTTGAAGGAGAAAACAAGAAGCTTGGAGTCCGACAGTTGGAAGACACGAAGCAGACAGGGGTCTGCGTGAGATCGCCACTGGGTGGAGCTCGGGGAAGCTTGCTGTGTTTTATCCTCTCTAAGTGTTTGAGTAAGACCTTCTTGTTGTTGTTTCATTGTGCGCATTATATATCATTGTTTGAAACACGCTGTGGAGAGGTTTCTCCACCGAGAAGGAGGTTGCTTCATATCCGGTGTTAACCGGGGCTTGATCTGCCGACGATCAAGGGATCGCCCACCTCAAGGGCACGCCAAGGAGTAGGGGCAAGTTATCCCCGAACCTTGTAAACCCTCCTTGTTAGCGATCTTGCTATCTGTGTGTGTGTTGCATTCATTTGGTTTTTCCGCATACTCTGTTTTCCATTCTTTCCGCTGTGCTACTGATATTTGAGTTGCAGAAATCGTGATAAGTTTTCAAGGGGCAAGCGATTGTCTATATTCACCCCCCTCTATAGCCATCTCGTTCCCAACAAGGAGGCCCCCTCCTTGGCCGGCCTATCTAACCCCAATTGGATCAAATCCCTTAATGAATTAAACTTATTTAATTCACCCATTAAGTCTTTAAAAGACTTAGCCATTCTATGCTTCCGATGCGTCTGAAATAAATTCAGTTTTGACTATTGTTTGGACTTACCAAAAATAGTCTATCTCGATTGGAGAATCCAATTCTCAACTCATTTTAAATCCTTCGAATTACTCGTTATGCGTGTGACCAAATAGGCTTTCAATTTATGTTGGTCGTCCATAATTAACTAATTAATTATAGAACGATCATGAGTGGCACCTAGTAGTACATCATGATCCCCAATTAATCGAAAGATCAACGGTTGACCTCAGAAACAATTCTGAAACCCTTAAGCAGCTATAATGAATCGTGCCCCATTCCTTTCACCATCTTATACCCACTTGGTTCTGAACATGGTCTATTTGTGTCAGTCCCCACTAGGCTGACTACGTCACACCTAGCCCAAGTAACGCTTCCTCGTCCTATGGATTCTAATTACTCTCATGTATTTAAGAGATTCATACTCTGAACATGTCATGCTTTGGCCAGAGGCTTCGAGCAACAATCCGACGATAGGCCTCGGGTATACATCTCCTCGCAAGGAGTGGTGAATCCTTTGTAGGCTGTTCAAACATCTTCGGGCACTTCGGCTTATACACAATCATCCTGGGTCCACACCTCCTTGGAGATGCTTGCTTAAGATGTCAATGTATATGTCTTCATGACCAAGATGACTTGAACACCGCAAGTCAAAGGAACATCGTAATTAAGCATCAGTAAGAACTTCATTGACATATCTATATGTTGACTACCATATGAAGTTTTACAGCCAGTCACTCCAATGAACTAGTTCCCTTAACTAGCATTCATGTTTATGTCCGGACATCTCAATGTCACTAGCCAGTGAGAATCAACTGATTAGAGAATAACACATGCTAGTCTCAATAGAATTGATAGTGTTCGTATTTATCAATTCATCGACTAGGGACAATTTCAATACTTCACAATTGCACATGTAGAGATAATCACTAGTTGTGATTTCATCACAAATTCTCTCATGCTGTGAATTGTATTGCGGACATCCAGTAAATGAGTTTAAGATCTCAATCAAATACACAAACATGTATACTCAAATAGTGAATATTCATTTTTTAAAATAAATGATTACAATCATAAGGCGATTGTCTTAGGACACTTCTCTCATATCACTAGCAAACTCCCACTTGGCCTAATGCCAATCGCTACGGTACCCAATACCACAAGCTCTAACATGACCCTCAAACTTGCTTTGAGGCAAGGCCTTAGTTAAAGGATCCGCTAAATTCCTTTCAGTGGGAATTTTCTCAATTTGTATATCATTCCTACTTATAATCTCTCTGATCAGATGATAGCGGCGAAGCACATGTTTGGATCGCTGATGAGACCTTGGTTCCTTTGCTTGTGCAATAGCTCCATTGTTGTCGCAGTAAACCAGTATTGCTTCATCAATGGTTGGAACCACTCCAAGTTCTCAAACAAACTTCTTGATCCAGACAGCTTCTTTTGCTGCTTCATCAATGGTTGGATCCACACCAAGTTCTGAGACAAACTTCTTGATCCAGACTACTTCCTTTGTTGCTTCCAAAGCTGCAATATATTCCGCTTCCGTGGTAGAATCCGCTACGGTGTCTTGCTTGGAACTTTTCCAGCTTATTGCGCCTCCATTCAAAATAAATACGTATCTGGACTGAGATTTGGAGTCATCCTTATCTGTCTGGAAACTGGCATCTGTATATCCACGTATTATCATATCACCTTCTCTATATATTAGGAACACATCCTTAGTTCTTCTTAAGTACTTGAGGATTGTCTTGACAGCCTCCCAATGATCCATTCCTAGATCAGACTGGTATCTGCTTGTGATGCTCAGAGCATATGATACATCGGGCCTAGTACATAACATAGCATACATGATAGATCCTATCGCGGATGCATAAGGAATCTTATTCATGCAAATCCTCTCGTCTTCTGTACGCGGACACATAGACTTTGAAAGGTTGATTCCATGCCTGATGGGAAGGTAACCTTTCTTGGATTTCGACATGCTAAACCTTTCTAGCACTCAGTCTATATATGTAGACTGCGAAAGACCAAGCAACCGTTTTGATCTATCTCTATAGATTCTAATCCCAAGGATATAGGTTGCTTCTCCCAGGTCTTTCATGGAGAAAGTTTTGGACAACCAAATTTTAACTGACTGTAAGACTGATATATCATTTCCTATAAGTAAAATGTCATCGACATATAATAATAGGAATACGACTGCACTCCCACTAACCTTCTTGTATACACAAGGTTCGTCAGGATTTTGTGAGAAATCAAACTCTTTGATTGTTAAATCCGACACTTTTGACTAGGTCCCGAAAATTTCTGGAGGATTACCAGATAGGTTCCGGGGCCCCCGAGCCCTTGGACACAAATTTAGGGACAAAAATGTAATAAACCAATAGTTACAAGGGTTAATGAGTACATAACTTTAAACCCTAGGGGTGGTCTTGCAATTAGACGGAAATTATGTGGACTAAAGTGCAAAAAGGCCACCAATAAGAGCAGTTAGGGCTTTGGCCGCCGCCTTCCACCCCACTCCACGCCCGATCGCAGCGCCTCCCTCTTCTCTTCTTCTCCTCCCCTTCGCGCGAGCCCTAGCCCCCGACGCAACACCTTCCCGAGCGCAGCCACCCTAGAGCGATCACCTCCTCTTCCCCCGATCCACCCTCGACATCGATCCTTTGCGTCCTCGTGATGGAAAGGATTCCTTAGCCCCTGATTTACCCAGTTGCTTACTCCTCCTTTGATCGGCGCCCTAATTAGATCCCTAAGGTCCTTCACCTTGGAGCGACTGAGACATCACCAGTTGTCTTCTTGAAGCATTGCATCGTAACGGAGCTATCTTCCTTAGCACCTACACTCCGACCAGGTGAGAGGTAAGCTAGCTGGCGTTTTCTTATTGCCTAGCCGATCATTGTTTGGGAAGGAGAATAGCTAGGGTTAATCGCTATGTTGGATTTATTCTAGAAGTGGAACTCCGAAGGGTGTAAGGGTTTCCCGAGCTTTTGAAGGTGGGTTGCAATTTGGATTTCTGCCTGGTAGCCACTGCCCTCAGTGTAGGGTGTCCTCACCGACACGATTTCAGGTAAAGATCTTACCTATTGTATTAATCTTGATGGAATTGAGGCATTAGGGAAGAGTTGGATTGATACAACAGTTATCGGTTTAGATTAAACCTAAGTTGAACCTAATTTTGACAAGTTGGGTTAATTAGGAATTAATCACTAATAATGGAACTAAACCTAATCACGAAGGGGGTTGAATTGGAAATGAACCTAATCTTAATTACGCGGAGTAATTAGAAACCTTTCATTTAATTAGAGGTAATTAAATGGAAAGGAAATGGTTAGGTTAAACCGAGCATGGTTTAGGGATTAATTAGCTAGTTGTTATTTTTGTAATAGCTAATTAAATAAATCCTTGATACAGGAGCTTGATTGGATTATTGGCGGGTGGTTCTATCACGTTTGATACGGATTTCCACTCTTGAAGGCACCCACCTTTTGACTTATCTTATCTGATATTATCATGTTGTTATGCATAGACTGTTATAGATAGCAGTAAGATTATACGCTATCCTTGTTTACTAGGCCTGTTCTGGATACTTGTTGTTTATCCCTGAGTTATTATGGTGACAGTTCCATACAGTCTCACGTATTGTCATATCTATATGTATGCTTAGATATCGTGATGTATCTCTTGCATTTGACATTGAGGGATCAGTAGTTTCCGGCCAGTATACCTTGTAGGTTACCTGTATTTCCTGTTATAGGATTCAGACTGAGACTTAGTATACTGTGAACTTGGTGAGGGATGTATGTGTATCTATCATACACCATCTCTGTATTGTTGCATGTCGGCGATCATTGACTCCCTTGTGGTTGAGCCTATCGTCTTCCGGTATACGATATGTGCACACGACCACTCATGGGTTAGTGGATACCGTAGGATGTGTGCATTTGCCCTGTATTGCTCCGTTCGACCACTATTTGGAGGGTGGTTCCGGGCGTGGTAACAGCCAGGGATCCCTTCTCGTACTGAGCCACGAGGAGATGAGAGCTAGACTCCCCCATTGCTTGGGGTAGGAGCGGAGTCTCCACCAGCATCCTGTCCACCCGGTCACTCAGGAGCAGTGATAGCAGGGTGCGTACAGTTGTCATAGCTCTACCCTCTCAGACGTCACCTATGACAGGTGTACGATGATCTGACTGGTGTCAGGGGTGACACATGTCATTGCACCATGTGCATATTTTGCATCGTGCATTGTTTGCTGCACTTGTTTGACATGCATATACTGGAGACTTGTTATTTGAGATTATATGTCTATTGGTGTTCTATTGGTATTTATTACCCTCTTTTCAGGTTAGATGGATTCTGGTATGTATCTACCTCAGTATTTTCAGTACTAGTCTTTCCTTATTGTTGATATGAGACTGTATTAACGGAACTCTTATTGTTGGTATAACTTTCTATGCATATCTATTCTGGGTATCCGCAGAGTTCCTTTGGACTCACACCGTTGGTTATTTTCCTTAATTTCAGGTTGATGTCTACCAGGAGAGCCCTAGCCGCCAGTCCCTAGCTCGAGAGGAGCGCTGCTTCTTTTTATTTTATGTTGATTTACTGTTATGGACCCTGTATTATGTACTTTGCTTCCGTTGCCATATTTTGGACATGTATTTCTGTTTTATTCGATGGGATTGTACTTTTGAGTCCTATGTTGGACTTCTTGGGGTTTTGGCTTTGTTCCTGCCCCCTGGCAGCTCAGGTGAGTTCGTACTTTGGTTTTACGATGGTTATAGTTATATATCCATTGTTTCTGCATGGATTTGAGGCTTAAGGCCATTTAACTGCGTGGTTGTGCTATTTGTATCTATGTGTATGTGTAAATTGTCCGCCGGATAGGGGAGGTGCTGTCCGATTCTCTATTGGATCAGCGGCTCCAGGATCTTGGGGCGTGACAATTTATTTTTGGTATCAGAGCCTAGGTTTTACGATCCTTGTTTTTCGGATTCGGGTTTTATGGAAATCTGAAACCAACTTATTTTTGGGTATCAAGCCCAGGATGCGGGATACCATCGATTCGTGAATTTCTCGGAATTTGAATCTGACACTGAACTGGTAGGTGTCGGAGCTCGGGTCTGATGTTATTCATCCGAGTACATTACGGATCTTTAAGGCTGTGGTTGCGATGCGACGACAATTTGGGACTTGGCAGCGACAAGACTTCTCCAGGCAGCAAATAGGTAATTTAAGGTTAGCCTCTTGGTTTTGGTTATAATACTCGTTAATAATTTAACAGGTATGACGCGAGATGCTCATATTCCTGCACCGAGACGTGGTCGGGGACGGCCATGTAAGAGGACTATAGAGCCTCCGGCTATGGAGCCATCTGAGAGAACCACTGATAGAGAGCCTGATAGGCGAGGTCAGACTCTGCAGGACATCCGGGGGGGTCAGGGTTCCCCCACTCAGAGGGTCCCTACTCCTTTCCCATCGGCAGTCACTACTGCCCCTCCTGCTGTGTCTACTCCGGTAGTATTCACTGTGTCAGCGGCCGTACCACTGCCGACACATTCAGTACCGGTAGGATCTGCATCGATGTTCCCTGCAGTTCCATCAGAGACACCTATTCCGACGCATCCCGCAGTTACCGCGGTGGTACCTGCCCCCGGTTATCCCTACTACACCATCGGAGACGCCTGTACTTGCTCTGATGTATTCTACAGTTCCACCAGCAGCATCGGCTTTGTATTATCAGACTACGCCATTAGCAGTACCGGCACCATCGTATGCTACTGCACCCCGACTATGACTACTGCAGCGTATCCCCCTACTCGGACTACGATGCAGGCCCCGGTGCTCCCTTCAGTCTCACCGGCATTTGTTGCCCTCGAATTTTCTACTATACCTATGGTACCGCCTGTGGTGTCCACCCCGATCATGCCTACGGCTCCTTCTATGATTCCTACACCGGGATGTTCCACCGCGCTCCCTGCGGTATTTGCTCTTACCGATGGCGTTAGAGATCGAGCTCGGATTCCGATATTGGCGGCGTCCGTAAAGGGCTGATTCACTTTATTCCAGGGAGGACCGGATCCAGCTGCGGCCCGAGAGTGGATCAGGACACTTGAGAGTACTTTGCGTTATCTGACATGTTCGGAATGGGAGAAGGCTGAGTTGGCCATTTATCATCTGCGAGATCAGGCGTATGCTTGGTGGACTACGCAGCAGACCGTCATTGGCGAGGAGTACGTCACTTGGGACACATTCCGGGAGGCATTTGAGGCGAGGTACCTTCCAGCAGCATTCCGCATGGCTAGACGATAGGAGTTCATGGTTCTCAAGCAGGGAGACCTATTAGTACTGGAGTATGAGGCGGAGTTTAACCGCCTATCAGAGTATTGCCCTCACATGGTTGCAGACGACATGGAGACGATGACTCAGTTTCATCAGGGTCTAGCGGCATACATTCAGACTCGTACGTCGGGATTTGTCTCGACCTCCTATCGAGAGGCATTAGAGCGAGCGCTCATTATTGAGATGACTCAGCACAGATTGTTTGGGGGGTAAGAAGAAGGGGAAGCAGACTGCGACGGACTCAGTGCAGACGCAGCAGCCGCAGACTACTGGACAGAAGCGCGGCAGCCACACTCAGGCAGCTTCTGGCACTTCTGGGGCATCCTCTAAGCCCTAGAAGTCGAGACGTTCCTCCACCGGATCCTTCCAGTTTTCTCAGCAAGACCGGAAGAAGACTGCACCGATGTCTTACTGTACCCGTTGCGGATCCCGAGAGCACGTAGTAGCAGACTATCGCCTGGAGCAGGCCATATGCTACTACTGCAGACTACCAGAACACTTGAGCAGGGACTGTGCCTTGAAGGCACAGAATGAGAGGACGGGAGCCACTAGCCAGACTGGACATTCGGGGCAGTCAGGAGCTCATAGAGGTGTTGGGACCGGGTGCATGTCGACAGGGATACGGGTTCGTAAAATTCAAAATTTTTACGTGCAGCGGAAGAATTAGCATAAAATAATTTCCTAAATTATTTTGACCACGTATCTAGCATGCAACCTTATAGTGTGTTGACATAATCATAAAATAAAACTTTGCGGAAAAGTAAACTAATTTACATTATACATCTCGTAACTCGAAGTAAGGGACGAGATCCAACCGTAGCGTCCCTTGGAAGCTCCGCCTCTATTCGCGTCCACGCCGAGTTCTCTTCGGGATGACTTCGCAAAGTCACGAGTTTTGTGCCGACGAGAACTACTAGATTCTCTATAGGCACAACAAGAAAGATCAAGAGAGGAAAGGGAAACTAACCACCAAGAAAACGGAATCGAATTCCGGGAAGAGAGGAGTCGCTATCCACTTCTTCTTCTTCTTGTTTCGTTTCTCCTTCTTCTTGAAGCTCACGGCAACCTTGCTTGGTGTTGATAGGGTGCGCCGGCCCTAGCAAGGAAGGTGGGAGCCGACCCTAATTCTCCAAGAAGGGCGCCGACCCTAAGGGAAAGGAGAGGGAGAAGAGAATAAGAGAGAGGGAGAGAGGAAGTTACTAATCTCAATTAGTAATGCGTAATAAGGGCTTGCCTTTGGTTCCTTTATATAGTAGCAACTCCTTTGCTAAGTCTCCCTCTTAACGGAATTAACGGAATTAGTTATAAGAAATTTATCTTATAAATTCTCTTATTAATTGTTCCGTTTAAGCTGAGTCTTATTATAACTAATTTATAATAAAACAAATTCTTCTTCTCTTTAAATTATGGAATAAATTTTATAAGGAATTTATAAACTTTCTTATTATGGAAAAATCAATTCATAATTGATTTTATAAAATTAAAATAAACCAATTCATGGATTATTTTAACTTCCATAAAAGAATAAATTTCTACAAATTTATTTATATAAATTTCTTTATACAAATTTATTTATCCATAATTTATAAAATAAATCGCACTAGATTCATTTTATTAATTAAACCAATTAAATTAGTTTTTCTCCCTTTTAATGGTCGGCCAACCAAGGAGGGTTGGCACCCTCTTTGGTCGGCCCAAACCGAGCCGAACCAACGCTAATTAAACTCATTTAATTCGCCCAAAAAGCCTTCAAAAGACTTAGCCATTTTTAGCTTCCATTGCGCCTCTGATTAACTCAGATTCGACTTATTTCTCTTGATCGGAAAATCCAATTTTCAACTCGTTTTAAATCCCTCGGATTACCCGTAGTGCGTGTGACTAAATAGGCTTTCGATTTATGTTGGCCGTCTATAATTAACCAATTATAGAACGGTCATGAGTGGCACCTAGTAGTACATCATGACCCCCAATTAATCGAAAGATCAACGGTTTGACCTCAGAAGAAATTATTCTGAAACCCTTCAGCAGCTCTACTAAATCGTGCCCCATTCCCTTCATCACCTTATACCCACTTGGTTCAGGACACGGTCTATTTGTGTCAGTCCCCACTAGGCTGACTACGTCACACCTAGCCCAAGTAATGTCTTTCTCGTTCTTTGGATTTCTAATTACTCTCATGTATTTAAGAGACTCGCACTCTTAACATGATATACTCTGGCTAGAGGTTTTTGAGTAACAATCCGACGATAGGCCTGGGTATACATCTCCTCGCAAGGAGTGGTGAATCCTTTGTAGGCTGTTCAAACATGTTCGGGTACTTTGGCTTATACCCAATCATCCTGGGTCCACACCTCCTTGGAGATGCTTGCTTAAGATGTTAAAGTATAAGTCTCCATGACCAAGATGACTTGAACACCGTAAGTCAAAGGAACATCGCACTTAAGCTGCAGTAAGAATTTCATTGACATATCTATATAGATAACCATATGAAGTTTTACAGCTAGTCACTCCAATGAAATAGTTCCCTTAACTAGCATCCATGTTTATCTCCGGACATCCCAATGTCACCAGCCAGTGAGAATCAGCTGATTAGAGAATAACCCATGCTAGTCTCAACAGAATTGATAGTGTCCGTTTTTATCAATTCATCGACTAGGGATATTTTCAATACTTCACATTTGCACATTTAGAGATAATCACAAGTTGTGATCCCATCACAAATTCTCTTATGCTGTGAGTTGTATTGCGGACATTCAGTAGATGAGTTTAAGATCCCAATCAAATACATAAACATGTATACTCAAATAGTGAATTATCATTTATTAAAATAAATGTTTACAATCATAAGGTGATTGCCTTAGGACACTTCTCTCATATCACTAACAAACTCCCACTTGGCCTAATGCCAATCGCTACGGTATCCAATACCACAAGCTCTAACATGACCCTCAAACTTGCTTTGAGGCAAGGCCTTAGTTAAAGGATCCGCTATATTCCTTTCAGTGGGAACTCTCTCAATTTGTATGTCATTCCTACTTATAATCTCTCTGATCAGATGATAGCGGCGAAGCACGTGTTTGGATCGTTGATGAGACCTTGGTTCCATTGCTTGTGCAATAGCTCCATTGTTGTCGCAGTAAACCGGCACTGCTTCATCAATAGTTGGAACCTCATCAAGTTTTGAGACAAACTTCTTGATCCAAACTGCTTCCGTGGTATAATCCGCTACGGTGTCTTGTTTGGAACCTTTCCAACTTATTGTGCCTCCATTCAAAGTAAATACGTATCCAGACTACGATTTGGAGTCATCCTTATCTGTCTGGAAACTGGCATCTATATACCCACGTATTACCATATCTCCTTCTCCATATATTATGAACACATCCTTAGTTCTTCTTAAGTACTTAAGGATTGTCTTGACAGCCGCCCAGTGATCCATTCTCGGATCCGACTGGTATCTGCTTGTGACGCTCAAAGCATACGATACATCGGGCCTTGTACATAACAGAGCATACATGATAGATCCTATTGCGGATGCATAGGGAATCTTATGCAAATCCTCTCGTCTTCTGTGCACGGACACATAGACTTTGAAAGGTTGATCCCATGCCTGATGGGAAGGTAACCTTTCTTGGATTCCGACATGCTAAACCTTTTTAGCACTCGGTCTATATACGTAGACTGCGAAAGACCAAGCAACCGTTTTGATCTATCTCTATAGATTTTAATCCCAAGGATATAGGTTGCTTCTCCCAGGTCTTTCATGGAGAAAGTTTTGGACAACCAGATTTCAACTGTCTGTAAAACTGATATATCGTTTCCTATAATTAATATGTTATCGACATATAATACTAGGAATACGACTGCACTCCCACTAACCTTCTTGTTCACACAAGGTTCGTCAGGATTTTGTGAGAAATCAAACTCTTTGATTGTCTCATCAAAACGGATGTTCCAGCTCCTGGATGCTTGCTTCAGTCCATATATGGATCGCCGAAGCTTGCATATTTTGGTTTTGTCAACCGATGTGAAACCTTTAGGTTGTATCATGTATACATCCTCAAGCAAGTTTCCATTAAGGAAAGTTGTTTTCACATCCATTTGCCATATCTCATAATCATAATGAGCTGCTATGGCCAGGAGCATCCGAATGGATTTAAGCATAATTACCTTCCATGTCGGTTTTCTTCTTGAAAACCCACTTGCACCCTATGGGCTTAATCCCTTCGGGTGGGTTAACCAAGTCCCATACTTGATTTTCGTACATGGAATCCATTTCCGACTTCATGGCCTCAAGCCATTTGTCCCTTTCTGAACTTTTCAGGACATCTTCATAACTGATAGGTTCATCATCGCTTATGAGTAACACGTCGTTCGATTCACTTACGAGAAATCCATATCTCTCTGGAATATTGCATGCCCTATCAGACCTACGAAGAGGTGGTGTTGTTTTAGGTTCAACTGATAGCTCATCACTATGAATTATCGGTTGTGGGTCTAGGCCAGGTGTCTCTGTAATGTCTATTGGAGTTTCTTGAACTTCATCAAGTTCAATGCCACTCCCACTGTTTTCTTGTAAAAGAAATTCTCTTTCTAGAAATACAGCATGCCTTGAAACAAACACCTTTTGTTCCAAGGGATGATAGAATTGGTAACCCTTCGTTTCCTTAGGGTATCCAATAAATAGACATTTATCAGACTTAGCATCCAATTTGTCTGATACAACTCGCTTCACATAAGCAGGACAACCCCATATCTTAAGGTGAGTTAAGTGAGGTTTCTTACTATTCCATATCTCATATGGAGTAGTAGAGACTACCTTGGTTGGGACTCTGTTTAACAAGTAAACAGCTGTCTTAAGTGCATAACCCCAAAAGGATTTTGGAAGAGTTGCATGGTTCATCATGGATCTAACCATGTCCATCAAGGTTCGGTTACGCCTCTCAGATACACCATTATGCTGTGGTGTATACGGCGGAGTCCATTGGGACAATATCCCATTGTCCCTAAGATAATCTTGAAACTCTTGACTTAAGTATTCACCACCCCGATCGGATCGAAGTATTTTAATACTTTTGCCAAGTTGTTTCTCTACTTCATTTCTGAACTCTTTGAATTTCTCAAAAGCTTCAGATTTGTGTTTCATCAAGAACACATACCCGAATCGTGAGTGATCATCGATAAAGGTGATGAAGTAGCTATAGCCTCCTTGTGCTAGAGTTGACATTGGTCCACATACATCGGTATGTATTAGACCAAGCAATTCTTCCACTGGATTACCTTTTCCGGAAAAGGGTAATTTGGTCATCTTGCCTTTTAAGCATGATTCGCATGTATCAAATGAACCGGGTTCAAATGATTCAAAAATTCCACATCGGTGTAATTCGGTCATGCGTTTCTTACTTATATGGCCAAGACGACAGTGCCACGTGTAGGAGTCCATTCGATTATCTATTCGAGCACGTTTGTTGCTAACTTCGATATTGAAAACGTCACTGGATAAATCTAACGTGTAGATGCCATTGCACAAAGTTCCATTCCCATAAAGAACGCCATTTAAAGTTATGTAACAACAATTGTTACTAAAAGTTAAATGATAACCCTTTTCATTCAAACATGAAATAGATACAATGTTCTTTATTAACGAAGGAACTAAATAACAATTATCCAATTCTAAGACACGTCCAGTCGGGAGCTTTAGCAAATATGTTCCGATGGAATTAGCAACAACCTTTGCTCCATTTCCAACTCGTAAATTTGCTTCTCCCTTGACGAGTCTTCTTTTATTCCTTAGCCCCTTTATGTCATTACATATATGTGAGCTACACCCAGTATCAAGTACCCAGGTATTTGAGGAAATAGAGTGACATTCAATAACGAAGATACTTGAAGAGGATGGGGCATCGGATGCCTTATTCTTCAAGGACTCAAGATAAACCTTGCAGTTTCTTCGCCAGTGACCCTCCTTGCCACAATGATGGCAAATTCCTTTTGGTTTCTTTTCAGTCTTTTTGGCCTTTTTCTTCTTCCCTTTATTCTGTTCTTTGGCCTTCCTCTTAGAACCTTTCTTTGAGGAACCAAACTAACAGTATCGCCTTTTGATCCGGCTTTACAAAAGGCTCTACAGTCTTCAGCAGGTTGAGCAACTTAGGAATGGTGGTCTCTAGTTTGTTCATCCGATAGTTCATCACAAATTGTGAATAACTTTTGGGCAAACAATTCAGAATTAAGTCAATACTTAGTTCATGATCCATTGCAAAACCGAGTGCGCTCAGTCGCTCAATGTACCCCAACATCTTTAACACAAACTGCGAGGCAGAAGTGCCTTCCTGCATCTTAGTGGTGAAGAGGAGTCTGGAGACTTCGAACCTTTCGGATCTCGCCTGCTCTTCAAACAACTCATGAAGATGGAAGATGATGGTATAAGCATTCATATGCTCATGCTGCTTTTGCAGCTCAGGTACCATAGAGGCTAGCATAATGCAACTCGCAAGTTCAGAATCAGTCACATGTTTCTGATAGGCCAACAATTGGTCTGGAGTTGCATTTTCTGGAGGATGGTTGGGAAGTTGATCTTCAAGGACATAAGCAAGCTTCTCTGCCTTAAGGACTATCCTTAGGTTTCGAAGCCAGTCCATGAAGTTCGGCCTAGTCAGTTTATTGGTGTCCAAAATGGAACGCAAGTTTAGGGAAGACATGATCGAGTGATTATCCTAGAAATACAAATTGAGATTATGTGAGAAGAATAATTAAAGAATGTATCAACATACATAAATAAAATCCTATTTATTTTTCAAATTGAATAACCCTTTTTATCAATTCGGGAGATCGTAGGAACATCTCCAAATAGGTTGATATCCAACCATAGATAAGAACAACCATGACTGTGGCCATCAAGTTTTTCTTAGCTATGAAGGTAGGTAATTACACCGATTACATATCACATATATGTAACTATCACTTTATGCTATCAACTAATTGAATGTTTGCATAAATCATTGGGTTGTTAACTCATTAACAAGTATGTAACATTTACATAGCACCCAACTGCACCTCTCTTTACATCGACCTTGGCTGTGGCACAACAAATCGATGCTCCAAGCTTAAGGCTGACCCATTAATCAAGAAATAGTTTTAATATGGTTGGAGCTCATTCAACCGTTTAGTCAGGCTTGGATGTGTCCAACAACCAAAACTAAGGATTGACCTCTGACTCCAACTATATTATTCATAAACTAATTCCATGGTTTGAACATGTTGAGGTTCAAGTCGGGCATGGATGTGTCCATCAACCCAAACGAAAACAAAACTCCGGATCTAACCATATTAATGGAAGGTGTTAGCCTTAATATTTTGTAAGGGGTTTTGGGTCTCATCTTTTCTTTTAATGCACATTCATGACATATGTCATGACTAACGATTTCCTTAATAAAGTATGTATGTGACTTAAGTTATCAAGTCTCATTAATTGAATTAGGAACCGGATTTCCTCATTCTAATTTCATACTTTATTAAAGGAATTGTTTTGGGAAACAATTTCCTAAATTGTCATAATCAATTTCGGAAATAATATGTTTAAGACTTTGATTTCTCTAAATCAAATCTTATTAAATTAAGAGGCAATTCCCTTAATTCAACGACATATTATTTTCATGAAAATCTCATTTAAGAAAACTCTATAGGAAACCATTTCCTAATTAATTTTGGAGACAACAATATGTAAGAGCATCACCTCTTAAATCATATTTTATTCATGGATTTAATTAATTACAACAAATCATTTTCTAAGGGTGGCTCTCCGAGGCTCAGATACCCAAAGAAAAATAATTTGTTGTAAATCCAATTAGACGGCTCCCCGAGGCTCAATCCAAATCAAACATGACAATTTCAATTAAAAATTGGGAAATTAAATTACAACAACTAGCTTTAAATTGGACGGCTCCCCGAGGCTCAATCCAAAATAAAGAATTTTGTTGTCAATTTAAAGACCAATTCAAATTTAATTGTCAATTAACTGTCCATGAATTTGTCTAGACTTTCTTAAAAGAAAGTGTCCAAAATTGCGAGATTTCTTAAATTAGTTTTCAGAATAATTGTAAGTTTCTGTTACAAAGAAAACTTACATATTTCCAAAATTGGAAAATTTCTAAAATTAGAAAAATTTCCAAAACTGGAAAGTTTCCAAAGATGGGAAGTTTTCACAATTATTATAAAATTTCAGAAACTAGAAAATTTCAAAAGTTTGCGAAATTTCATGAGTATTTCCAAACTTTGAAATTCCTAAATCTAAAATTTATTATAATTGGAAAGTTTCCATAATTGAAAAATTTTCCAAAATTGAGATCATGACAAAGTGTTCCGCAAAACAATTATATGATTATGTCGAACACTAACCGGCTCTGATACCACTGTTGGGACCAGGTGCATGTCGACAAGGATACGGGTTCGTAAAATTCAAAATTTTTACGTGCAGCGGAAGAATTAGCATAAAATAATTTCCTAAACTATTTTGACCACGTATCTAGCATGCAACCTTATAGTGTGTTGACATAATCATAAAATAAAACTTTGCGGAAAAGTAAACTAATTTACATTATACCTCTCGTAACTCGAAGTAAGGGACGAGATCCAACCGTAGCGTCCCTTGGAAGCTCCGCCTCTATTCGCGTCCACGCCGAGTTCTCTTCGGGATGACTTCGCAAAGTCACGAGTTTTGTGCCGACGAGAACTACTAGATTCTCTATAGGCACAACAAGAAAGATCAAGAGAGGAAAGGGAAACTAACCACCAAGAAAACGGAATCGAATTCCGGGAAGAGAGGAGTCGCTATCCACTTCTTCTTCTTCTTGTTTCGTTTCTCCTTCTTCTTGAAGCTCACGGCAACCTTGCTTGGTGTTGATAGGGTGCGCCGGCCCTAGCAAGGAAGGTGGGAGCCGACCCTAATTCTCCAAGAAGGGCGCCGACCCTAAGGGAAAGGAGAGGGAGAAGAGAATAAGAGAGAGGGAGAGAGGAAGTTACTAATCTCAATTAGTAATGCGTAATAAGGGCTTGCCTTTGGTTCCTTTATATAGTAGCAACTCCTTTGCTAAGTCTCCCTCTTAACGGAATTAACGGAATTAGTTATAAGAAATTTATCTTATAAATTCTCTTATTAATTGTTCCGTTTAAGCCGAGTCTTATTATAACTAATTTATAATAAAACAAATTCTTCTTCTCTTTAAATTATGGAATAAATTTTATAAGGAATTTATAAACTTTCTTATTATGGAAAAATCAATTCATAATTGATTTTATAAAATTAAAATAAACCAATTCATGGATTATTTTAACTTCCATAAAAGAATAAATTTCTACAAATTTATTTATATAAATTTCTTTATACAAATTTATTTATCCATAATTTATAAAATAAATCGCACTAGATTCATTTTATTAATTAAACCAATTAAATTGGTTTTTCTCCCTTTTAATGGCCGGCCAACCAAGGAGGGTTGGCACCCTCTTTGGCCGGCCCAAACCGAGCCGAACCAACGCGAATTAAACTCATTTAATTCGCCCAAAAAGCCTTCAAAAGACTTAGCCATTTTTAGCTTCCATTGCGCCTCTGATTAACTCAGATTCGACTTATTTCTCTTGATCGGAAAATCTAATTTTCAACTCGTTTTAAATCCCTCGGATTACCCGTAGTGCGTGTGACTAAATAGGCTTTCGATTTATGTTGGCCGTCTATAATTAACCAATTATAGAACGGTCATGAGTGGCACCTAGTAGTACATCATGACCCCCAATTAATCGAAAGATCAACGGTTTGACCTCAGAAGAAATTATTCTGAAACCGTTCAGCAGCTCTACTAAATCGTGCCCCATTCCTTTCACCACCTTATACCCACTTGGTTCAGGACACGGTCTATTTGTGTCAGTCCCCACTAGGCTGACTACGTCACACCTAGCCCAAGTAATGTCTTTCTCGTCCTTTGGATTTCTAATTACTCTCATGTATTTAAGAGACTCGCATTCTTAACATGATATACTCTGGCCAGAGGTTTTTGAGTAACAATCCGACGATAGGCCTGGGTATACATCTCCTCGCAAGGAGTGATGAATCCTTTGTAGGCTGTTCAAACATCTTCGGGCACTTTGGCTTATACCCAATCATCCTGGGTCCACACCTCCTTGGAGATGCTTGCTTAAGATGTTAAAGTATAAGTCTCCATGACCAAGATGACTTGAACACCGCAAGTCAAAGGAACATCGCACTTAAGCTGCAGTAAGAACTTCGTTGACATATCTATATAGATAACCATATGAAGTTTTACAGCTAGTCACTCCAATGAACTAGTTCCCTTAACTAGTATCCATGTTTATCTCCGGACATCCCAATGTCACCAGCCAGTGAGAATCAGCTGATTAGAGAATAACCCATGCTAGTCTCAACAGAATTGATAGTGTCCGTTTTTATCAATTCATCGACTAGGGATATTTTCAATACTTCACATTTGCACATTTAGAGATAATCACAAGTTGTGATCCCATCACAAATTCTCTTATGCTGTGAGTTGTATTGCGGACATTCAGTAGATGAGTTTAAGATCCCAATCAAATACATAAACCTGTATACTTAAATAGTGAATTATCATTTATTAAAATAAATGTTTACAATCATAAGGTGATTGCCTTAGGACACTTCTCTCATATCACTAACAAGAGGCGGACGGAGGACTCAGCCTTCATTCCGCCAGCCGTATGCTGCCCCACCAGCACCTGCATACGGTATGCTAGGACATGAGGCCAGTTACACCCCAGCCTTATATCAGAGCTCAGCTGCAGGACCTCCACAGCAGACTATTCCTCAACATCAGACGTATCCATCTTATCAGTCTGTGATGCAGTAGCCTCAGTACCTGGTGGGAGGGTCAGTTCAGCAACCTCAGTCTCAGTTGCAGTTCCCACCTCAGCAGTACCCAGCAGTACCACCACCACCGCCTGAGACTGGACGGATCTATGCTGTCACTCGAGAGGAGGCCCAACGGGCCGACGGAGCGGTATTTCGCGGTACTATTTCTCTTTATGCCTTTCCTGCTGGGCTATTAGTTGATACTGGTAGTTCTTACTCTTTCATATCGTGGATATTCATGAGTAGGATTGGTAGATGGCCTACCGCTAGATTATAGCCGTTATCTGTATCCTTACCCTCAGGAGAGATCTTGAGTATTACACAGGAGGTCAGAGCATGCTCATTAGATTTCGGTAGTATTACCCTCACAGTTAAATTGTTAGTTCTGGAGATGGTGGACTTCGATATTATTCTTGGTATGGATGTTTTTACCGCTTATCATGCCACAGTCGATTGCCAGACGAGGGTGGTCACTTTTCGCCCCCGGACCAACCCTCGTGGGATTTCACTGGCATCAGGGATGAGGGATTATCAGTTATTTCAGAGATTGCTATCTCACGGTTGTCAGGGTTTCTTACTGTCATTTATTAGCACCGACGATAGTAGTAGCCCTCCGCTCTCGGACGTTCCAGTGGTCCGAGAATATCAGGACGTATTTCCAGAGGAGCTACCGGGTTTGCCTCCCAGGAGGCAAGTGGAGTTCACTATTGAGCTGATACCGGGGACTTCACCGGCATCGAAAGCTCCGTATCGTATGACACCGAGAGAGTTGGACGAGCTGAAGGTCTAGCTCCAGGAGTTATTGGACAGGGGATTCATCAGACCTAGCGTCTCACCATGGGGTTCCCTAGTTCTCTTCGTGAAGAAGAAAGACGGTTCTTTGAGGTTGTGCATCGACTACAGACAGTTAAATGCAGTGACCATCAAGAACTAGTACCCCCTGCCACGGATTGAGGATTTGTTTGATCAGCTCAGGGGCACATCTGTGTATTCCAGGATTGATCTGCGATCCGGATATCATCAGTTGAGGGTCAGAGAGTCAGATGTCCAGAAGACAGCGTTCCGCACCAGATATGGACACTACGAGTTTTTGGTAATGCCATTTGGGCTTACCAATGCTCCAGTGGTATTTATGGACTTGATGAACCGCGTATTTCTGAAGTATCTGGATCAGTTCGTTATAGTATTTATTGATGACATCTTAGTCTACTCTCATTCCGAGGAGGAGCATGCACAACATTTTCGCATTGTATTGGAGATTCTCAGACGAGAGCGTCTATATGCGAAGTTCAGCAAATGTGCCTTTTGGTTGTCATCAATAGGTTTTCTGGGACACGTGGTATCTAGTAGAGGCATCTCAGTAGATCCCCAGAAGATCGAGGCTGTTACCAGCTGGGAGCAGCCGAAGTCAGTTACGGAGGTTCGCAGTTTCTTGGGTTTGGTCGGATATTACCGACGATTTGTAGAGGGATTTTCCACTATTACTGTGCCACTGACATGCTTTACCAGGAAAGGCGTGAAGTTCACATGGACAGAGGCTTGTGAGGCTAGTTTCTAGGAGCTGAAGCAGAGATTAGTGTCGGCACCAGTCCTTGTTCTTCCATCAGGAGAGGACGGATTTGTGCTTTATACGGATGCATCTTATCAGGGTCTGGGCGCCGTTTTGATGCAGCACGGGCGGGTAGTGTCTTATGCTTCTCGACAACTGAAGGAGCATGAGAAGAACTACCCAGTTCACGATTTAGAGTTTGCAGCTATTATTTTTGCGTTGAAGATCTGGAGGCACCACCTGTACGATATTAGTTTTGAGATATTCACGGATCATAAGCGCCTTAAATACCTATTTACGCAGAAGGAACTCAATCTTCGACAGAGGAGATGGATGGAGTTCCTTAAGGATTATGATTGCACCATTAGCTATCATCCAAGGAAAGCTAATGTTGTGGCGGACGCATTGAGCAGGAAGTCCCGAGGGACATTGGCCTGCCTCTGGGCATCAATTACCGAGCTAGTTCAGGGTTTCGCAGAGTTGGGCTTAGAGGAGCAGGGACGGACTGAGCAGGGTATTCTTGTGACTATGGTTGCTTAGTCATCGATCCGGACGAGGATTCGAGAGGCCCAGGCCACGGATCAGCACCTGCAGTCCCTTGGCAGCCAGATAGCTTCAGTACCGCAGACTGAGTTCACCAGAGATGATGAGGGTACACTCTACTTTCGAGGGAGACTATGTGTACCCGAGTCACATCCGGTTCGAGAGGAGTTACTTCAGGAGGCTCATCGCTCCCGATTTGCTATCCACCCGGGCGGGACCCGTATGTACCGAGACCTGAGGCGTTCCTACTGGTGGAACGGCATGAAGAAAGACATCGCGGATTTTGTAGCTTGATGTCTAGTTTGCCAGCAGGTTAAGGCTGAGCACCAGAGACCTGCTGGACTACTTCAGAGGATTCCCATTCCCGAGTGGAATTGGGAACACATTACTATGGATTTCGTGGTGGGATTGCCTAGGACCAGACGAGGCCTTGACACGATTTGGGTGATCGTTGATCGATTGACCAAATCCGCGCACTTTCTAGCTATTCAGAGGACCGATTCTTTGGATAGATTAGCAGAGCTGTATTGTAGAGAGATCATCAGATTGCACGGCATACCGTTGAGTATCATCTCCGATCAAGATCCGCGTTTCACCTCATGCTTCTGGCAGAGTCTGCAGAAGGCCATGGGTACCGAGCTCAGATTTAGTACCGTCTTCCATCCGCAGACCGATGGTCAGTCAGAGCGTACTATCCAGACTTTGGAGGACTTACTGTGAGCCTGTGTTATGGATTTTGGAGGCAGTTGGGAGGATCATCTGCATCTTGTCGAGTTCACCTACAACAACAGTTATCATGCGGCTATCCAGATGGCACCGTATGAGGCGTTGTATGGTAGGCCTTGTCGGACACCCACCCTCTGGGAGGAGGTTGGGGAATCCCAGCTGTTAGGATCTCAGAGAGCCAAGCACGAGGCAGAGTTAGTCCGTACTATCAGACGCAGGATATCTGAGGCGCAGGATCGTCAGAAGAGCTATGTCGACCGGAGACGGAGACCTCTGGAGTTCTCCGTAGGTGATCATGTGTTTCTGCGAGTTTCACCCACGAAGGGGGTGAAACGATTCGGTCTTCGAGGTAAGCTTGCTCCGCGTTACATCGGTCCGTTCCAGATTCTGGAGAGGGTTGTAGCTGTTGCTTATCGTTTAGCACTTCCACCATCTATTACCGGTGTACATGATGTATTTCACGTATCCATGCTGAGGAAATACATACCAGACCCTTCATAGGTGTTGTCGGATGTCTCAGTTCCATTCCAGCCTGACGCGACTTACGAGGAGATTCTTGTACGGATTTTAGGTCACCGAGAGCGTCAGTTGCGGAATAAGACAATCTGGCTGGTTAAAGTCGGATGGCAGCATCACTCAGATGAGGAGGCTACCTAGGAGCTTGAGGATGTCATCCGAGCTCGCTACCCCTACCTGTTCACTTGAGGTATGTACGAGTAGTTACTGTTCAGTATTTATATCAGCATACTTCTTGATAGTGTCTACTATAGTGAATATCGAAATTTGGGGACCAAATTTTTATTAGTGGGGGAGGATATTAAATCCGACACTTTTGACTAGGTCCCGAAAATTTCTGGAGGATTACCAGATAGGTTCTGGGGCATCCGAGCCCTTGGACACAAATTTCGGGACCAAAATATAATAAACCAATAGTTACAAGGGTTAATGAGTACATAACTTTAAACCCTAGGGGTGGTCTTGCAATTAGACGGAAATTATGTGGACTAAAGTGCAAAAAGGCCACCAATAAGAGCCGGTTAGGGCTCTGGCTGACGCCTTCCACCCCACTCCACGCCCGATCGCAGCGCCTCCCTCTTCTCTTCTTCTCCTCCCCTTCGCGCGAGCCCTAGCCCCCGACGCAACACCTTCCCGAGGGCAGCCACCCTAGAGCGATCACCTCCTCTTCCCCCGATCCACCCTCGACATCGATCCTTTGCGTCCTCGTGATGGCAAGGGTTCGTTAGCCCCTGATTTACCCAACTGCTTACTCCTCCTTTGATCGGCGCCCTAATTAGATTCCTAAGGTCCTTCACCTTGGAGCGACTGAGACATCACCAATTGTCTTCTTGAAGCATTGCATCATCAACGGAGCTATCCTCCTTAGCTCCTACACTCCGACCAGGTGAGAGGTAAGCTAGCTGGCTTTTTCTTATTGCCTAGCCGATCATTGTTTGGGAAGGAGAATAGCTAGGGTTAATCGCTATGTTGGATTTATTCTAGAAGTGGAACTCCGAAGGGTGTAAGGGTTTCCCGAGCTATTGAAGGTGGGTTGCAATTTGGATTTCTGCCTGGTAGCCACTGCCCTCAGTGTAGGGTGTCCTCACCGACACGATTTCAGGTAAAGATCTTACCTATTGTATTAATCTTGATGGAATTGAGGCATTAGGGAAGAGTTGGATTGATACAACAGTTATCGGTTTAGATTAAACCTAAGTTGAACCTAATTTTGATAAGTTGGGTTAATTAGGAATTAATCACTAATAATGGATCTAAACCTAATCACGAAGGGGGTTGAATTGGAAATGAACCTAATCTTAATTACGCGGAGTAATTAGAAACCTTTCATTTAATTAGAGGTAATTAAATGGAAAGGAAATGGTTAGGTTAAACCGAGCATGGTTTAGGGATTAATTAGCTAGTTGTTATTTTTGTAATAGCTAATTAAATAAATACTTGATACAGGAGCTTGATTGGATTATTGGCGGGTGGTTCTATCACGTTTGATACGGATTTCCACTCTTGGAGGCGGGTACCTTTTGACTTATCTTATCTGATATTATCATGTTGTTATGCATAGACTGTTATAGATAGCAGTAAGATTATATGCTATCCTTGTTTATTATGCCTGTTCTGGATACTTGTTGTTTATCCCTGAGTTATTATGGTGACAGTTCCATACAGTCTCACGTATTGTCATATCTATATGTATGCTTAGATATCGTGATGTATCTCTTGCATTTGACATTCAGGGATCAGTAGTTTCCGGCCAGTATACCTTGTAGGTTACCTGTATTTCCTGTTATAGGATTCAGACTGAGACTTAGTATACTGAGGACTTGGTGAGGGAGGTATGTGTATCTATCATACATCATCTATGCATTGTTGCATGCCAGCGATCAGCGACTCCCTTGTGGTTGAGCCTATCGTCTTCCGGTACACGATATGCGCACACAACCACTCATGGGTTAGTGGATACCGTAGGATGTGTGCATTTGCCCTGTATTGCTCCGTTCGACCACTATTTGGAGGGTGGCTCCGGGCGTGGTAGCATCCAGGGATCCCTTCTCGTACTGAGCCACGAGGAGATGAGAGCTAGACTCCCCCATTGCTTGGGGTAGGAGCGGAATCTCCACCAGCATCCTGTCCACCCGGTCACTCAGGAGCAGTGATAGCAGGGTGCGTACAGTTGTCATAGCTCTACCCTCTCAGACGTCACCTATGCCAGGTGTACGATGATCTGACTGGTGTCAGGGGTGACACATGTCATTGCACCATGTGCATATTTTGCATCGTGCATTGTTTGCTGCACTTGATTTCTGCACTTGTTTGACATGCATATACTAGAGACTTGTTATTTGAGATTATATGCCTATTGGTGTTCCATTGGTATTTATTACCCTCTTTTCAGGTTAGATGGATTTTGGTATGTATTTACCTCAGTATTTTCAGTACTAGTCTTCCCTTATTATTGATATGAGACTGTATTAGCGGAACTCTTATTGTTGGTATAACTTTCTATGCATATCTATTCTGGGTATCCGCAGAGTTCCTTTGGACTCACATTGTTGGTTATTTTCCTTAATTTCAGGTTGATGTCTGCTAGGAGAGCCCTAGCCTCCAGTCCCTAGCTCGAGAGGAGCGCTGCTTCTTTTTATTTTATGTTGATTTACGGTTATGGACCCTATATTATGTACTTTGCTTCCGTTGCCATGTTTTGGACATGTATTTCTGTTTTATTCGATGGAATTGTACTGTTGAGTCCTATGATGGACTTCGTGGGGTTTTGGCTTTGTTCCTGCACCCTGGCAGCTCAGGTGAGTTCGTACTTTGGTTTTACGATGGTTATAGTTATATATCCGTTGTTTCTGCATGGATTTGAGGCTTGAGGCCATTTAACTGCGTGGTTGTGCTATTTGTATCTATGTGTATGTGTAAATTGTCCGCCGGACTGGGGAGGTGTTGTCCGATTCTCTATTGGATCAGCGGCTCCAGGGTCTCAGGGCGTGACATTGATTGTCTCATCAAAACGGATGTTCCAGCTCCTGGATGCTTGCTTTAGTCCATATATGGATCGTTGAAGCTTGCATACTTTGGTTTTATTAACCGATGTGAAACCTTCAGGTTGTATCATGTATACATCCTCAAGCAGGTTTCCATTAAGGAAAGTTATTTTCACATCCATTTGCCATATCTCATAATCATAATGAGCTGCTATGGCTAGGAGCATCTGAATGGATTTAAGCATAGCTACTGGCGAATAGGTTTCGTCATAATCAATTCCTTGTTTGTGACGATATCCTTTTGCCACTAATCTAGCCTTAAATGTAACAACATTACCTTCCATGTCGGTTTTCTTCTTGAAAATCCACTTCCACCCTATGGGCTTAATCCCTTCAGGTGGGTTAACCAAGTCCCATACTTGATTTTTGTACATGGAATCCATTTCCGACTTCATGGCTTCAAGTCATTTATCCCTTTCTAAATTTTTCAGAACATCTTCATAACTGATAGGTTCGTCATCGTTAATGAGTAACACGTCGTTCGATTCACTTATGAGAAATCCTTATCTCTCTGGAATATTGCGTGTCCTATCAGATCTACGAAAAAGTGGTGTTGTTTTAGGTTCAACTGATAGCTCATCATTATGAGTTATTGGTTGTGGGTCTAGACTAGGTGTCTCTGTAATGTCTATTGGAGTTTCTTGAACTTCTTCAAGTTCAATGCTACTCCCACTGTTTTCTTGTAAAAGAAATTCTTTTTCCAGAAATACAGCATGCCTTGAAACAAACACCTTTTGTTCCAAGGGATGATAGAATTGGTAACCCTTCGTTTCCTTAGGGTATCCAATAAATAGAAATTTATCAGACTTAGCATCCAATTTGTCTGATACAATCCGTTTTACATAAGCAGGACAACCCAATATTTTAAGGTGAGTTAAATGAAGTTTCTTACTATTCCACGTCTCATATGGAGTAGTAGAGACTACCTTGGTCGGGACTCTGTTTAGTAAGTAAACAGTTGTCTTAAGCGCATAGCCCCAAAAGGATTTTGGAAGAGTTGCATGATTCATCATAGATCTAACCATGTCCATCAAGGTTCGGTTACGCCTCTCAGATACACCATTATGCTGTGGTGTATATGACGGAGTCCATTGAGACAATATCCCATTGTCCCTAAGATAATCTTGAAACTCTTGACTCAAGTATTCACCACCCCGATCGGATCAAAGTGTCTTAATACTTTTGCCAAGCTGTTTCTCTACTTCACTTCTGAACTCTTTGAATTTCTCAAAAGCTTCAGATTTGTGTTTCATTAAGAACACATACCCGAATCGTGAGTGATCATCGATAAAGGTAATGAAGTAGCTATAACCTCCTTGTGCAAGAGTTGACATTGGTCCACATACATCAGTATGTATTAGACCAAGCAATTCTCCCACTGGTTTACCTTTTCCGGAAAAGGATAATTTGGTTATCTTGCCTTTTAAGCATGATTCGCATGTATCAAATGAACCGGGTTCAAATGATTCCAGAATTCCACATCGGTGTAATTTGGTCATGCGTTTCTTACTTACATGGCCAAGATGACAATGCCACGTATAGGAGTCTATTTGATTATCTATTCGAGCACGTTTGTTGCTAACTTCGATATTGAAAACGCCACCGGATAAATCTAACGTGTAGATACCATTGTATAAAGTTCCGGTCCTAATAAAGAACACCATTTAAAGTTATGTAACATCAATTGTTACTAAAAGTTAAATGATAACTCTTTTCATTCAAGCATGAAATAGATACAATGTTCTTTATTAACGAAGGAACAAAGTAACAATTATCCAATTCTAAGACAAGTCCAGTAGGGAGCTTTAGCAAATATGTTCCGATGGCAACAGCAGCAATCTTTGCTCCATTTCCAACTCGCAAATTCGCTTCTCCCTTGACGAGTCTTCTTCTATTCCTTAGCCCCTGTATGTCATTACCTATATGTGAGCTACACCCAGTATCAAGTACCCAGGTGGACGAGGAAATAGAGTGACATTCAATAACGAAGATACCCGAAGAGGATGGGGCATCGGATGCCTTCTTCTTCAAGGACTCAAGATAAACCTTGCAGTTTCTTCGCCAGTGACCCTCCTTGTCGCAGTGATGGCAAGTGCCTTTTGGTGCCTTTTCAGTCTTTTTGGCCTTTTTCTTCTTTCCCTTATCCTGTTCTTTGGGCTTCCTCTTAGAGCCTTTTTTTGAGAAACGAACTAACAGTACCGTCTTCTGATCCTGCTTTACAGAAGGCTCTACAGTCTTCAGCAGGTTGAGCAACTCAGGAATGGTAGTTTCCAGCTTGTTCATCCGATAGTTCATCACAAATTGTGAGTAACTCTTGGGCAAACAATGCAGAATTAAGTCAACACTTAGTTCGTGATCCATTGCAAATCCGAGTGTGCCTAGTCGCTCAATGTACCCCAACATCTTTAACACAAACTGTGAGACAGAAGTGTCTTCCTACATCTTAGAGGTGAAGAGGAGTCTGGAGACCTCGAACCTTTCGGATCTCACCTGCTCGTCAAACAGCTCATGAAGATGGAAGATGATGGTATGAGCATCCATATGCTCATGCTGCTTTTGCAGCTCAGGTACCATAGCGGCCAGCATGATGCAACTCGCAAGTTCAAAATCGGCCACATGTTTCTGATAGGCCACTAACTGGTCTGGAGTTGCATCTTCTGGAGGATTGTTGGGAAGTTGTTCTTTAAGGACATAAGCAAGCTTTTCTACCTTGAGGACTATCCTCAGGTTTCGAAGCCAGTCCATGAAGTTTGACTCAGTCAGCTTATTGGTGTCCAAAATGGAACGCAAATTCAGAGAAGATCAAGTGATTATCCTAGAAATACAAATTGAGCTTATGTGAGAAGAATGATAAAGAATGCATCAATATACATTAATTAAATCCTATTTATTTTTCGAATTGAATAACCCTTTTTATCAATTCAGGAGATTATAGGAACATCTCCAAATAGGTTGATATCCAACCATAGATAAGAACAACCATGGCTAGAGTCCATCAAGTTATTCTTAGCTATGAAGGTAGGTAATTATACCGATTACATATTATACATATGTAACTATCACATTATGCTATCAACTAATTGAATGTTTGCATAAATCATTGGGTTGTCAACTTATTAACAAGTATGCAACAATATACATAGCACCCAACTGCACCTCTCTTTACATCAACCTTGGCTGTGGCACAACAAATCGATGCTCCAAGCTTAAGGCTGACCCATTAATCAAGAAATAGTTTTAATATGGTTGGAGCTCATTCAACCGTTTAGTCAGGCTTGAATGTGTCCAACAACCAAAACTAAGGATTGACCTCTGACTCCAACTTTATTAATCATAAACTAATTCCATGGTTTGAACATGTTGAGGTTCAAGTCGGGCATGGATGTGTCCATCAACCCAAACGAGAAACAAAACTCCGGTTTAACCATATTAATGGAAGGTGTTGGCCTTATTGTAAGGGGTTTTGGGTCTCATCCTTTTCCTTTTAAGCACATTAATGACATATAATTATGTCATGTTCTAACGATTTCCTTAATAAAGTATGTATGTGACTTAATTTATCAAGTCTCATTAATTGAATTAGGAACCGGATTTCCTAATTCTAATTTCACACTTTATTCAAGGAATTGTTTTGGGAAATAATTTCCTAAATTATCATAATCAATTTTGGAAATAATATGTTTAAGACTTTGATATCTCTAAATCAAATCTTATTAAATTAAGAGACAGATTTCCTTAATTCAACCACATATTATTTTCATGAAAATCTTATTTAAGGAAATAAACTCTATAGGAAATAATTTTTCCTAATTAATTTTGGAGACAACAATATGTAAGAGCTTCACCTCATAAATCAAATAAGGAAATTATCGTTTGAGAATCACCTCAAAAATTTCCAAGATTTGATCACATATTTTATTTATGGATAATTAATTACAACAAATTATTTACTTTGGGTGGCTCCTCGAGGCACTCCCCAAAGAAAAGAAATTTGTTGTAAATCTAATTTGGCCTGCTCCCCGAGGCATAACCAAATTAAACTTGACAATTAAAGAACTTGTTAATAATATAATTTGGATGGCTCCCCGAGGCCTACCCTAATCAATCAATTTTAAACTTGACAATTAAAGAACTTGTTAATAATATAATTTGGGTGGCTCCCCGAGGCACTCCCCAAAGTAAAGAATTTTGTTAATAATTTAAAAACCAATTTCAATTTAATTGTGAATTAATGTTTCCATAAAATGTCTAGACTTTCATGAAAGGGAAGTGTCCAAAATTACGAGCTTTCCATAAATGAAATGTTTCCAAAATTAAAAGGTTTTCAGAATTATTGTAAGTTTCTGGTACAAAGAAAACTTACGTGTTTCCAAAATTGGGAAATTTCCAAAATTAGAAAATTTCTAAAATTAGAAATTTTCCAAAAATGGAAAGTTTTCACAATTATCATAAAATTTCAGAAACAGAGATATTTCAAAAGTTTGCGAAATTTCATGAGGATTTCCAAACTTTGAAATTCCTAAATCTAAAATTTACCATAATTGGAAAGTTTCCATAATTGGAAAAATTTCCAAAATTGAGATCATAACAAAGTTTTCTGCAAAACAATTATATGATTATGTCGAACACTAACCGGCTCTGATACCACTATTGGGACCGGGTGCATGCCGAGGCAGACACGTATTGTAATTGTTACATAATTACATGCAGCGGAAACAAAAGCATGAATAATTTCCTAAATTATTCTAACACATATCCTAAGCATGTAATGTGTTCACATAATCGTAATATAAAATTTTTGCAGAAAAGGAGATTACTCTACGAATTACCTTGAGTAACTTGGAAGAAGGGACGAGATCCAACCGTTAGCGTCCCTTGAAAGCTCTGCCTCTATTCGTATCCACGCTGAGTATCGTCGGGATGACTTCGCTAAGCCACGAGTTTCGTGTTCACGAGAACTACTAGATTCTCCATGAACATGACGAAAACCGAGAGAGTAATCAAATCGAAAGACTCACCACCAAGGTTAGCCGAAGAGGAAGATCATCGCAAGGAAGAACTTTGTCGCCTTGATGCTTCTCCTTGTGCTCACGGCAAGAAGAAAGAAGGAAGGCCTATGGCTGGCCAAGAGAGAGGGAGAGAAGAAGAGGAGAGAGCCCAAGCAATTCTTGGATTGGTCCTCTTCCATGGCACCCCTTGGGTCCTTTATATAGGAGAGGTTTCTTAATTCCCAAGTAAACCTCTCCTTGATTATGGAATAATTTCTCAATCAATCCATAATCAAGGCTCTCATGATCAAGCTTCTTCTTCTTGATTATGGAATAATTTCTCAATCAATCCATAATCAGGGCTCTCTTTCTTTTGGAATGATTATATAAAATTTATAAAACAAACCAACTATTGATTCATTATATACAAATTTATAAAACAAACCAACCATTGGTTCATTATAAAAATTTATATAACCTTTTATAAAATAAACCAACCTTTGGTCTATTTTATAAAACAAACCAAAATAGTCTTATCCTCTTATGGTGGTGGTCGGCCATGACAAGAAGAGAGGAGGCCCCCTCCTTGGCCGGCCCATCTAACCCCAATTGGATCAAATCCCTTAATGAATTAAACTTATTTAATTCACTCATTAAGTCTTTAAAAGACTTAGCCATTCTATGCTTCCGATGCATCTGAAATAAATTCAGTTTTGGCTATTGTTTGGACTTACCAAAAATAGTCTATCTCGATTGGAGAATCTAATTCTCAACTCGTTTTAAATCCTTCGAATTACTCGTTATGCGTGTGACCAAATAGACTTTCAATTTATGTTGGTCGTCCATAATTAACTAATTAATTATAGAACGATCATGAGTGGCACCTAGTAGTACATCATGATCCTCAATTAATTGAAAGATCAACGGTTGACCTCAGAAATGATTCTGAAACCCTTCAGCAGCTATAATGAATCGTGCCCCATTCTTTTCACCATCTTATACCCACTTGGTTCAGGACATGGTCTATGTGTGTCAGTCCCCACTAGGCTAACTACGTCACACCTAGCCCAAGTAACGTTTCCTCGTCCTATGGATTCTAATTACTCTCATGTATTTAAGAGATTCATACTCTGAACATGTCATGCTCTGGCCAGAGGCTTCGAGCAAAAATCCGACGATAGGCCTCGGGTATACATCTCCTCGCAAGGAGTTGTGAATCCTTTGTAGGCTGTTCAAACATCTTCGGGCACTTCGGCTTATACCCAATCATCCTGGGTCCACACCTCCTTGGAGATGCTTGCTTAAGATGTCAAAGTATAAGTCTTCATGACCAAGATGACTTGAACACCGCAAGTCAAAGGAACATCGCACTTAAGCTGCAGTAAGAATTTCACTGACATATCTATATGTAGACTACCATATGAAGTTTTACAGCCAGTCACTCCAATGAACTAGTTCTCTTAACTAGCATTCATGTTTATCTCCGGACATCTCAATGTTGTTGGATCGAGAGATGCGATAGAGGGGGGGGGTGAATGTCGCAAATCGTTCGGATTTAAAAAGAGCGGGTGCGCAGCGGAAATAAAAGAAAAACAGAACAATGCAAACACAGTCGGTTTACTTGGTTCGGAGCCTGGGTCAACTCCTACTCCAAGGCCCACGGTCGTTGACCGTTTTCTGCGGGCAATTCTATAAGTTCGTAAAAGTTTACAAGAAAGATTATAACAAGAACAATTTAGTAAACTTTAAATACAGCTCTTCGTTACCGACGTCCGGTGTAGATCGAAGTTTCGGAGCAGCGGGACGTCGTCAACTCGAGTTGGAAGATTTCTGGAGCGTGTCGTGGAAGCAGAAGAGCGCAGAAGAGTCGAAGCAATTGATGCTCTGAAGAGGGAGGTCGAGGGCCCTTTATATAGGGCCTGGGGGCGCCCTGGTCGACGGGGGCGCCCCCCCCACGTGGCGCTTGATCCCCAAAAGGCGCGGTCAAGGGTTTATCCCTAAGAACTCGGGATAACCCTTTGACGGGGGTGCCCTGGACGCTGGGGGTGCCCTGGTTGACTCGGCCAGCTCTTATCCGCAGCGCTGAGGTCTCCTCGGTGAGTCTGGCTGGGGCGCCCGGGACAGCGGGGGCGCCCTGGGTGTGTAGCGCAGACGCGGCAGAGTTGGTTTGCAATGGGGGCGCCCGGGACAGCAGGGGCGCCCTCAGAATGTACTGTCGAGGTTCTTCTGGTTGTGTTGTGTTTTGTGTTCACCTTGGGGGCGCCCGGGACACTCCGGGCGCCCTGGTCAGCGATCGCCTCTTTCCTTTGAGGCATTCTGAGCTGCAGACACACGTTCCTTTGGTCCTGCATCCAGGGTTAGTCCAAAACATAATAAACCAATAACATAATGAATTATACAGCCTTGGCTGTCTTGGTTCTGACTTTGGTCTCCAAAATGGAGCCCTAGGTCGAACCGACGCCTAATGTTCCCTCAAGGGGAACGCGTCCTCACCTACTCCTCTCGGGAGAATTTACCTGGTGCCAACCGGATCCTCCAGTTGGACTTTTGCCCGGCAGTCCTTCGCCAGGTCTTGAGTTGCCAAGCTGCCCTTCGCTTGGTGCCTAGCTGCCCTTCGCTAGGTCTTTTCTTCTGGCAGCCCTTCGCCAGTGCCTAGCATTCCTTCGCTAGGACTTGTCCATTCTGGCAGTCCTTCGCCAGAGCCTAGCAGTCCTTTGCTAGGGCTTTTCCTGTCTGGCAGTCCTTCGCCAGTGCCTAGCATTCCTTCGCTAGGGCTTTTCCTGTACACTCAAGAAACTTGTTAGACAACAACTAACCCTTAACTTTTGAACCCTTTTGCCAATATCAAAACACAGGTTTGACTTGGGTGCAATTTACACCAACAATCTCCCCCTTTTTGATATATGGCAACCTAGTTCAAAAAGTTAAGGAAAAAAATGCTGAAATTGAAATCCTAAGTTAGATTCCCTCCCCCTGGAAGAAATCTCCCCCTAGGTTTTTCAAACATAGGTGATGTGAGTTAAGTACTTAGAAGATTTCATGTTTTGATAATAAGTTGGAAATCTGCTAAGTTTTTCGAAAAGATGTTCTAAGTTTGGAAGACTTAGAAAACTTTAGACAAATTTTCAGTTTTAGAAACATTTCAGACTTTGGAAAATTTTTCAGTTTTGGAAAAACTTCAGACTTAGAAAATTTTCAGTTTTCGAAAAATTTCAGACTTAGAAAATTTTCAGACTTGGAAAAACTTCAGACTTAGAAAATTTTCAGTTTTGGAAAAATTTCAAACTTAGAAAATTTTCAGACTTGGAAAAACTTCAGACTTAGAAAATTTTCAGTCTTTAGAAAGATTTTCAGACTTAGAAAAAAATTTCAAAGAATAATTTGAGCAAAAATTAATAACACTTCAGAGTTAGAAATTTTACAGGATAAATTTAAGCTTTGAATTTCTAACTTTGAGGTTAAACTTTTTGAATAAAGGAAAAAATTTGAAAAAAACTTTTTGGGTTCCCTCTTTCCTTTCCAACTCTCCCCCTTTGACATATATCAAAAAACGCAGAACAATATTTGCAATAATTAAATAAAGCATTTGCTGTACTGAAACAAACTAGGACCTAAGTCTGGTTTCATCTTTAGGGACGTGTCTAACCCAATTAGCTACTTACTAACTATTATAAACAGTAGTTTTTGCTAGAGTTAGTCAAGTTAAGTGCATTGTTCAAGTTAGATTGTCTAAACTTGATACTTAACTTGATTGCTGTTCATTTAGTGCCCCAATTGCTGCCGATGCACTGACTTAAAGCATCTTGAATTGAGGCAAAGACCTAAGCATCTCAACCCTTTCTAGGTTATCACTCAAAGTACCCTAAGGTGCTTGTGAGATGCTGGCTTCTAGATCTATAGGTGCATGCAATTCTAGGGTTAGAGCCTAGGCTAAGTCCATTTCGAAGAAAACCCTAGTTTTGAAGGGGGTAATTTTGAAATAAAACTAAGTCAAGAAAAAAATTTTAAAACCGAAGTAAAACTTTTTAAGATTGAGTTAGAAAAGCTTTTTAAAATAAATTTAAAACATTTTAAAGTTAAAGCAAAAACCAAATGATTCTATTCTACTAAGCATAATCCTAACTGCCTTCTTAGTGAGCTGAACTCAGACTCAGGTAAGGGTTTAGTGAATATGTCAGCTAGGTTGGACTTGGAGTCTACATGCTTAAGGACTATTTCACCCCTAGCTACGTGATCTCTTACAAAGTGATGTTTTACTTCTATGTGTTTGGTTCTAGAATGTTGAATTGGGTTTTTGGTTAAGTTGATTGAGCTAATATTATCAATATTGACTTAGGTCTGATTGTAGTCTAGCTGAAAGTCTTTAAGAGTGTGCATTATCCATAAGAGTTGAGCTACACATTCTCCTAGGGCTACATATTCAGCTTCAGTTGTGGATAACGCAACACAGTGTTGCTTTCTACTGCACCAACTTACTAAGCTGTTTCCTAAGAGTTGGCAGCTTCCACTTGTACTTTTTCTATCTAATTTACAACCAGCATAGTCAGAATCAGAGTATCCTGATAACTTAAAGGATGAAGTTCTAGGGTACCAAATCCCTACATTTAGGGTGCCCTTAATATATCTTAAAACTCTTTTTAGGGCTGCTAAGTGAGTTTCCTTAGCACATGTTTGGTACCTAGCACACATTCCTACTGAGAAAAGTATATCAGGTCTGCTGACTGTAAGGTACAGTAGACTTCCTATCATACTTCTGTATAATTTTAAGTCTACTGGTTTACCATCAGGGTCACTATCTATTTTTACATTTGTGGCCATTGGAGTACTTATGCTTTTAGAGTTATCCATTTTAAATTTCTTAATTAGTTCTTTAGCATATTTAGATTGATGTACATAATTTCCATCCTTAGTTTATTTGATTTGTAACCCTAAGAAGAAATTGAGTTCCCCAACTAAACTCATTTCAAACTCATTTTCCATTATTGTTACAAATTCTTTTAGAAATTTAGAATTAGTTGATCCAAATATTATATCGTCTACGTAAATTTGGGCAATAAATATATCCTTTTCTAAAATTTTAACAAACAAGGTTGGGTCAATTTGACCTTGTTTGAATTCTTTAGAAATCAAGTAGTTGGATAGTCTTTCATACCAGGCCCTAGGTGCTTGTTTTAGTCCATAAAGGGCTTTGCTAAGTTTATAGACATAATCTGGTTTTTCTATATCCTCAAATCCTGGGGGTTGTCCTACATAGACTTCTTCCTTAATGAGCCCATTCAAGAAGGCTGACTTTACATCCATTTGGCATAATTTGAATTCTTTATGGGATGCAAAGGCTAGTAACATCCTAATTGACTCAAGTCTAGCTACAGGGGCATAGGTCTCATCATAATCCAACCCTTCTACTTGGCTGAATCCCTTAGCTACTAAGCGGGCTTTATTTCGGACTATTTCACCTTGATCGTTTAACTTATTCCTAAATACCCACTTAGTGTCAATTACGGATTTACCCTTAGGTTTAGGTACTAACTCCCAGACTTGGTTTCTCTCAAATTGGGCTAGCTCTTCTTGCATGGCTAAGATCCAGTCAGGATCAGGTAGGGCTTCCTCAATAGTCTTAGGTTCAATCTTTGAAATCATGGCTATTTGACTAAGATTTCTATAGGAAGCTCTAGTTCTGACTCCTAAGGTTGGATCACCTACAATTTGGTCAGTTGGGTGACTGAGTCTGGGTTTCTTGGTTTTTCTAGTACTTGGCTCAGCTTCAGGTCCAGCTGGTCCAATAGGTTCAATTCTGGGTTCATTGGTTGGTTCAACTGATTCAGAAGTTGGTTCAATTGTTAAGTCATTAAAGGGTTCAGTTAGGGTTTCAGAGTTATCTTCTTGATCAGTATTTGGTGAAGCTAAGTCAGAATTATCAGATTTTGGGTAAGTTTCTTCATCAAATATTAAGTTGGTTGTTTCTTCAATTTTCTTAGTTATTTTGTTGTAGACTCTATAAGCTCTACTTGTTGTAGAGTATCCTAAAAAAAATACCTGGGTTTGACTTGGATTGGAATTTTCCAAGATAGTCTTTGGTATTAAGAATATGGACTTTGCATCCAAAGACTCTAAGATAGTGTAAGTTTGGAAGTCTATGGTAGTAAAGTTCATAGGGTGTTTTATTTAACCTTTTATTAAGCAGAATCCTATTTTGGATATAGCAAGCTGTGCTAATTGCTTCTGCCCAATAGTGGTTAGGTAGGTCAAATTCATTGAGCATAGCCCTAGCAGCTTCCTGTAGGGTTCTATTCTTCCTTTCTACTATGCCATTTTGTTGGGGGGTTCTAGGACACGAAAATTCGTGTTTATATCCATTTATTTTACAGAATTCTTCGAATCTCTGATTCTTGAATTCTCCCCCGTGGTCGGACCTAAGTCTTTTAATTTTGGTATCATTTTGATTTTCAATCAATTTACAAAAGTTGTTAAATAGGTTCAGGGTTTCATCTTTGGTCTTTAGAAACCTGACCCAGGTGAACCTAGAGTAGTCATCAATTATCACTAAGCAGTATCGATTTCCACTTAGTGACTTGGCTCCATGTGAATCAAGTAGGTCAAGGTGTAGGAGCTCAAGTGTGGTTTGGGTTTGATCAGATTGGATCAGTTTGTGACTAGACTTGGTTTGTTTGCCTTGATTACAAGATTCACATATTAGGTTTTCATTTTTGATTTTGGGGATACCTTTGATTAAGCCAAGTTGGGTAATTTTTGAAATAGTTCTTAGATTGGTATGACCTAATCTCCTATGCCAGAGTTTTGATTGTTCTAACTGTGTTAACATGCATTTGGGTATAAGGGGAAGATTTATAGTATATACATTGTTTTTCCTAGTGCCCTTAAGCATGATTTCTGAGTCTTGTGCATTTCTAATCAGGCAATTAGAATTGTTGAAAGTAACTAAATAACCAGAATCACATAACTGACTTATGCTAAGTAAGTTAAAATTGAAGTTTTCCACCAATAGAACTTTCTTAATAATGAAATTAGATTTAAGTTCAATATTACCTGACCCAATTACCTTGAGTGTAGCATTGTTACCAAATGCCACTGAGCCCAGATTTTTGAACTTGAGTTTAGTGAACTTCAATTTGTCCCCAGTCATATGTCTGGAGCACCCGCTATCTAACATCCATTGGTCCAAATCTTTATGTTCCTACACATAAAGAATTTTAGATGATTTGGATCCAATTTAAGTTAGGGATAGCTTAAATTGAGTTTCACTTCCTAGTCTGTCTCACCCCAGTCTAGGGTTTTCAATCACGTTAACCTTAAGGTTTTTGTGAGACAGGTTTGAGGGTAAAAATTAGTTTTGAAAAGGAATTTCAATTTATTTTCGAAAAAGTTCTTTATTTTTGAAAACAGATTTTTAAACAAATAAGTTTAGAAATTTTGAAAAATAGATTAAGTGATTTTTGAAAAAGAAATAAGTTTAAGAAGTAGAAATTTTGAAAACAGATTAAGAGTTTTTCGAAAAAGAGATAGGTTTGAAAACAGATTAGAATCTATAATTATTTGAAATTTGAGTTAGATTCGAATTTGACAAAAGATAATTTGAATTTGAATTTCAGAAATTGGCTTCCAGGTCTTGGCGAGGCACTAGGCCTTCTTTGGCCGTAGCCTTATGGGATCATCCACCCTTTCCTTGACAAAGCCTTTTAATGAAATTTCATTTTCAAATTAAATTAAGTCATTTTCTGGTCTAACTAGCTTGGGTCTTGGATCGGTAGCTTCGGCTGGTTTCACCAGTCTAAAGAGACCAAGTAGACTTGATCTTATTAGAGTTGGTTTCCCCAACGTACTATCATCTCACCTCCTCCCAATACTATGTTTTCAAGTTTCAAGTAATTTAGTCCTTAAATCTAAGTATTCCTTAAATCTAAGCATGGCAATTTGCAAAAATTAAATAAACAAACAATCAATCAATTAAAAAAAATTATCTAATTATAAAAATTGTTTTGATTTTGGCTCCCCCTGGACTAAAGCCTCTGTATGGGTTAGGCAAGATGTGAATCTTGTCCTTGGGGATCCAAAATTGATTTGAACCAGTTGGTTTAGTCAGGCACAGTTTTGGCACCCATGCCTGAACCTTAGGTCTTGACTGGTTCAGTACAGCAAAGTAAGATCTTTGCCGAGATTTGGTTCTATAGCCAAGTCCGGATCGGTTTAGAACAGACTTCTGTTTTCCCAGAATCATATCAAGATTCTTGGAACCAGAAGTGAATCGTTCTAAAGCTGTTCTTAAGTCCTTAACTTGAGTTTTTAGGGAGGAATTCTCTGATTCAAGTTTTTCAACTTGGTCAGGGGTTCCTTCCTGAATTTTCTCAGTTAAGGATTTAGAATCAGCTCCCTCTTTCAGGAGTTTTACTTCCTGTCGGAGGGACTCGATTCGGAGTTTGGCTTTCGCCAAATCTCGGGATAGATAGGAAATAAGCGAATTCAATTGCAATTTTGAAAAACCCGTTACCCTTATTTCGCCGTCGTCGGAGAATGTCAGCTTGCCGTCGTCCCGGTCCGAGTCTGAGTCAGTCTCGATTTGATCCGAAGCGGTCAGGGCTAGAAGATTGGACTGGGGTGCTTCTTCTTCTTCTTCTGAGGAAGACTCGTCCCAGGTTGCTTGGAGTGCCTTCTTCTTTCTGGTCTTTTTGGACTCCTTTAGACTTGGACATTCAGTCTTGTAGTGGCCCTTCTTCTTGCATTCGTAGCAGGTTACGTTGGGCTTTTGTTTGTCAGTTGCCGGTTCAGCTTGTCCGTCCTTTCTTCGGCTTGTTCTCCGTGTGTTGGTTTAGTTCTTCAACTTTTTGTAGTAGCTTCGAGCCAGCCGGACCAGTTCAGATTGATCTTCTTCTTGATCTTCTGTTTCTGAATCTGAGGTAGATTCAGGTTCAACTTGAGTTTTCTTCTTGGTCGTCTTTCCTGTTTTCCCTGCAAAGAAAGCTATACTTTTCTCGACCAAATTGCAGTTAGTCTGTTCATGCAGCTCAAGTTTAGAAAATAACTCATCTAACTTAATTTTTGAAAGATCCCTAGAGACCTTGTATGCATCTACCATAGATGCCCACAAGGTGGTCCTAGGGAACGCGTTTAGGGCATACCTTATTAGATCACGGTTTTGAACCTGGTGACCTATTGCGTGAAGACCGTTCATCAGTTCCTGGATTCTGGCGTGGAGCTGGGCTGCTGTCTCGTTATCTGCCATCTTGATTGTGAAGAGCTTGTTTAGTAGCAGGTCCCGTTTGCTGATCCTTGTATCTGAAGTTCCTTCGTGGAGCTCGATCAGTTTAGCCCATAGTTCCTTGGCACTGTTGAATGGGCCTACGCGGTTCAGCTCCTCTTTTGTCAGTCCGCATTGGAGTGTCTGAGTTGCTTTGGCATCAGCTTCAATCTTGCGTTTGAGGGCAGTGTCCCACTCTGAGTAGTTTTGTGGTACGCCATCAGCATTAGTGGGAATCATCAGTCCAGACTGGATGATTATCCACATATCCACCTGAGTTTTCAGGTGGACCTCCATTCGACTTTTCCAGTAAGGAAAGTCTTCTCCACTGAAAAGTGGAGGTCTGGCGGTGCTAAAGCCTTCTTGGATGGCCATTTGTTCTGAAATAGCAAACAACAAAAAAAAATAAGAATATTCCAAGACTTGGTCTTGGATTAGTAGTGCGGGAAGAAATGAAATAAAAACAATTTCAAGGGGTGTTGCACCAACCTTGAAAGAAAAATTCGAACGAAAATTTAAAAAAAAATGAGAGAGAAAAACGAAAGAAATCCGAAAAATTTTCAAACTGGTGGTTGCACCAAGTTTGAATTCCCCACTCTGATACCACTTGTTGGATCGAGAGATGCGATAGAGGGGGGGGTGAATGTCGCAAATCGTTCGGATTTAAAAAGAGCGAGTGCGCAGCAGAAATAAAAGAAAAACAGAACAATGCAAACACAGTCGGTTTACTTGGTTCGGAGCCTGGGTCGACTCCTACTCCAAGGCCCACGGTCGTTGACCGTTTTCTGCGGGCAATTCTATAAGTTCGTAAAAGTTTACAAGAAAGATTATAACAAGAACAGTTTAGTAAACTTTAAATACAGCTCTTCGTTACCGACGTCCGGTGTAGATCGAAGTTTCGGAGCAGCGGGACGTCGTCAGCTCGAGTTGGAAGATTTCTGGAGCGTGTCGTGGAAGCAGAAGAGCGCAGAAGTGTCGAAGCAATTGATGCTCTGAAGAGGGAGGTCGAGGGCCCTTTATATAGGGCCTGGGGGCGCCCTGGTCGACGGGGGCACCCCCCCAGGTGGTGCTTGATCCCCAAAAGGCGTGGTCAAGGGTTTATCCCTAAGAACTCGGGATAACCCTTTGACGGGGGCGCCCTGGACGCTGGGGGTGCCTGGTTGACTCGGCCAGCTCTTATCCGCAGCGCTGAGGTCTCCTCGGTGAGTCTGGCTGGGGGCGCCCGGGACAGCGGGGGCGCCCTGGGCGTGTAGCGCAGACGCGGCAGAGTTGGTTTGCAATGGGGGCGCCCGGGACAGCAGGGGCGCCCTCAGAATGTACTGTCGAGGTTCTTCTGGTTGTGTTATGTTTTGTGTTCACCTTGGGGGCGCCCGGGACACTCCGGGCGCCCTGGTCAGCGATCGCCTCTTTCCTTTGAGGCATTCTGAGCTGCAGACACACGTTCCTTTAGTCCTGCATCCAGGGTTAGTCCAAAACACAATAAACCAATAACCTAATGAATTATACAGCCTTGGCTGTCTTGGTTCTGACTTTGGTCTCCAAAATGGAGCCCTAGGTCGAACCGACGCCTAATGTTCCCTCAAGGGGAATGCGTCCTCACCTACTCCTCTCGGGAGAATTTACCTGGTGCCAACCGGATCCTCCAGTTGGACTTTTGCCCGGCAGTCCTTCGCCAAGTCTTGAGTTGCCAAGCTGCCCTTCGCTTGGTGCCTAGCTGCCCTTCGCTAGGTCTTTTCTTCTGGCAGCCCTTCGCCAGTGCCTAGCATTCCTTCGCTAGGACTTGTCCATTCTGGCAGTCCTTTGCCAGAGCCTAGCAGTCCTTTGCTAGGGCTTTTCCTGTCTGGCAGTCCTTCGCTAGTGCCTAGCATTCCTTCGCTAGGGCTTTTCCTGTACACTCAAGAAACTTGTTAGACAACAACTAACCCTTAACTTTTGAACCCTTTTGCCAATATCAAAACACAAGTTTGACTTGGGTGCAATTTGCACCAACAAATGTCACCAGCCAGTGAGAATCAGCTGATTAGAGAATAACTCATGCTAGTCTCAACAGAATTGATAGTGTCCGTATTTATCAATTCATCGACTAGGGACAATTTCAATACTTCACAATTGCACATGTAGAGATAAAAACTAGTTGTGATTTCATCACAAATTCTCTCATGCTGTGAATTGTATTGCAGACATTCAGTAAATGAGTTTAAGATCTCAATCAAATACACAAACATGTATACTCAAATAGTGAATATTCATTTATTAAAATAAATAATTACAATCATAAGGCGATTGCCTTAGGACACTTCTCTTATATCACTAACACTTTGGTGAGTAGGGACGATGAGCTGAGGGGCGCGGACTTCGAGGCATGCGTGAAGGATGGCATGGAGGCAAGCTGGAGGCTTGCGTGCATCCGAGGGAAGGGAGCCGAAGATGAAGAGGGCGCGAAGGCAACAGTCGAGGCTGCGGATGAGGAGTCAGTCGAGTCGTGAGGATCGAGTGCTGTGTGAATGTACTTGGGAAGAGATTCAGCTGGGGACCAGTCGACTGCTCTGGGAGCAGTCGACTGATAGGTGGTTGGTAAGTTGGCAAATTTGAACGTTGGGGGTGTCAACGGTCGAATTTGGCTGGCACCTGTCGACTACCCTGGGGGCAGTTGACTGGTAGCGAGAAATCAGCCCCGAGTCCTATTTAAAGAGGACTTCGTGGTGGGTGTGTTTCTTGACGAAACAAGCTTGGTTAAGGCTTGTTAGTAGTCTCTTGAGTCCAGATCGTGTCAAGGTGATGTGGCGAGGTTTCTCTACCCACAAGGAGCGACAAGGACAAGCCAGAGGTTATCCAGGGAGTGATCCACCGACGGATTCTTAGATTAGTCACCCGACCGGGGTGGATATCAAGTAAATCTGGTTTGTTAGCATTGTTATTTCTTATTTACTTTGCATATTATTGTTTCCGCTATGCTAACAACCTTGTAGAGATCAAAACGAGGAAAAAGTGCTATTCACTCCCCCTCTAGCATGCCATAAACGATCCTTCACGTCTCAGTTGTGATCCGAGGTGTCTCAATTGGATTAGATTTATCCATGGCAGCCAATGGTCATTTAATGATAACTATTGATTTGAGGCGTCTCAGTTCCCACCCGATATGCCTTAGTTTTGACTTGAGGTTCCTCAGGTTGCAACTGAGGTGTCTCAATTCTGCATTTGCACAGAAACCTATCCACTAAACTAAGGCACCTTCATAAGCAACTAAGGTGTCTAGTTGATCTTTTGGTCAAAATCAACATCCATGTTGACTTTTTCATTTTTCTTGGATGATTTTCAGCCATCCAAAGTTGAGTTCACCCGAGCCCAACTCTGGTCTTCTCCTTGAATGAGTTTCCTCCATGGCTTTTCGTCCCACGAACGTCGTGCACATCCTTCTCGTCTACTAATGTACTCTTCCACAACGTCTATATCCCTCGAATACATCAAGCTCGCCGGTTTTCTTCTTCGTGACATCTTTCTTGTCTGTTGCATCCTTCGCTCAACTTCGTATGTTTCTAAGTTTCTACACATTTATACATAAGGATCCAAATACACAGGACCTAACTTGACTTGGTTGATCATATCAAAACCAATCTGGGGTACTTACAATCTCCCCCTTTTTTATGTGCATCAATCAAAGTGAAGTTAGGATAAACCAACACATAAAATAACATTGTTTTAAGAAAAACAATAAAAAGAGATTGTAAAATTAACTACAATAGATTTTACAATTTAGACATCCCCTTAACATAACAGCAATAATTCTCCCCATTTGATCACATAAAAAAAACTAGGATCTTGTGGAAGTATCGCAAATTTTTTTTTTTGAAAACATATCTAAGGGGTTAAAAAAATCTATCTCTAAAATGTTTAAATATGTAAAAGATGGTTTTCAAAAAAATCCTAAAAACATATTTATTTGTCAGAAAATTTTCCAAAGTTTTATTAAAGTGACAAGTCAATGGAATAAACTTTGTAGAAATTTTCAAGTTAAAATACATTTTCTATGTATTGAAAAATAACATTTTAACTTCAAAAATACAATGTCTATTTTCCAAAAAAAATATTTTCAAAGTATTTTTAGGAAAAAATGTGATTTTTGATAAAAAAAATCATAAAAATTCATTTAACATTCAAAAAAAATTTGAAAAAGAATGGTATCATAGAACAATTTAAAAGCTAATTAATCCAAAAATAAATTATTAACTAGATTATTTAAAGTAACTTTGAAATTCTAAAAGTAATTTACTCATTCTTAACTATTAATCATTCATAAAATAAAGAATATCTAACAGTTTAAAACATATTTAGGGATCCAATATAAGTCTTTACTTAATTTTTGTGCATTTTTATGATCTGACCCCTATGATTCCTCAAATAGCAATTAAACCCCCCCTAATAATATTTAACTCTCAATTTTTGAGAAACTTTTGAATTTAAGCATGTATGAGTATTTTCTAATTTACTATCAGTTCTTTCAAATTATAATTTTAAATTTTTAGTTGATCATACAAATCTAGTGGACATGTAGTGGCTAATTTTTTTCAAATCAATATACTTTGTTCTTAATTTACATATAGATCTAATCATGCATTTTATACTGTTATAAAACTTATCTGGAGGAAGTTTACATACCTCACTTATTATTTGTTCATGTTCGAAGTCGAATACTCCCCCTTCATCGATGCTAATCTTGGAGGTTGTTTCGTCGTCCTTTTGATGACTTACCATTAGTGCAAGTCTAGCGTAGGCCTCGATCTCGGACTCAAATGACGACGTATCGTCCCTTGTTGCGTTATAGGTTCTTATGCTTTGATCATCTTAGTCCTTTGTCTTTTCCCTTGTTAGCCAACTTTGGACAGTTATAGCATCTAATTTTTCTTTTTTCCTTTTTACTTGTATCTTGGTAAATTTATTAGATTTAAAAATTTTATTTAACTTCCTTACCACATATGTTATTTCCTCTTCATTTATTAAAGACTCTACATCTGATTCAATCTTCTTGGCTTGTAGTGCTAACTCCTAGTTCAAACCTTTTCTATGTCATGCACATCGAGATTCGTGTAATTCCAAGGTTGAAAATAAACTTTCTAGAGTACTTACCTCAAAATCCTTGGAGATGTAATAAAAATTGATTATCGAGATGCATTCTGGTGTTCTCGGAAACACATTTAGAGCATACTTTTATGAATCTTGGTTTGTTACCGTTTCATCGAGATTCGTGAGTCCAATGAAGGTTGGCTAGTTGAGTTCAAAGTAGATCATGTCATGCTAGCTTTGCTTCCAAGGTCCCTTCGTGTAGATCCAAAAAAATTTCCCATAGCTCCTTGGCGGAATTATTAAATACTGAATTTTAAGTGGTTAAAAAGGAAAAAAATTTTGAAAATTAGGGAGCAGTTTGTAAATAGGTAAATTTGGAGGTTTTTTTTTTTGCAAAAAGCCAAAATCAATTAAAAACCCTAAACATTACCTCCCGAAATTATTTTCCCCTCTCCTTGCCGTTTCTTTTTTCCCCCGACGACGAGCGGTTTCACTCTGCAGCCACCAAAGCCCAACGCCGCACCTTCTCCATCCTCTTCACCTCGCGCAAACAAGCTGGCAAACGTCTTCCCTCGCGTGGACCCCTAGCCGAGTCTCTTTGGTCGCGCCGTGCCCTTGCTTGGAACCCTAGCCAACGCCGCACCTTTCTTCCCTTCATCGAAGAGCGGAGACGACGCAAAGAGGCTGGAGGGGTGTTCTCCATCGCGTCTGTGGATCGTGAGCAGTCACTGTTGTGCCGGTCATTCATCACCGGAGCCGCGTCACCTTCCACCAAATTTCTGATCGCCGTTCACAGGGTAAGTTTCCACGGTTGTTCAATCAAATGCTAATGGTATATGGCTTCGAGAATATTATTAGATTGTAAGGATTTGTTTGTTTAGTGTCTCTTTTGGTTGATTTGAGCATGGATTGAGGTTGATCAGTGGGATTGAAATGGTCTTTGATCATATTTTTTATTGTGATAGAAATTTAGGGGATTGGGTGGTTTTTAGTTGTAGTTGGTTGACTGTGTAGCTTTCTTGATCGTGTAACTTGCTGCGGTAAGCTACCCATGATGCTAGAGGTTGTTCCATTTGTATGGCTGAATTGATGTTGGTTTGCCTCTGTTAGTGTAGATGAATTCATAGAATGATACAATGTGAAGTTTGTGGATGAATCACTTATGGTATTGTTTAGATCAGTGTAGTTGAATAACTGAATTGATCAGATGTCATGTTTGGGTATGAATTTGTTCCTGATGAATTGAGAGTTGATCTTGCTTAGCTGTAGTTTTGATCTATTGGTGCTACAATGAATGTTAGAATTGAAGTTTGTTTGTGTAGATGAAGTGTAGCATAACTGTACTGTAGATCATGGAGTTTCCTTCTTATGTTGTAAGATTTGGATTATGATTAGGGTGGTTTCTTGGGTTAAATTTGATATTTAACTTTATAACCTAATTATGATAAATTAGGTTAAGAAGGAACAAACTGTTGTTCAACGAGTTAGTTTGGTAAATCTAAAGTGAGAGTTAGATCCTATATAAGTTTAGTTGTTAGTTTAACTGTTTTATTTAATTGTATAGATAGCTAATTTAATCATTGATACAGGACTTTAATTCGGACTCGTTTGGTTGATCGTGGAAGGTCCTCTTCGTTTATGAACTTCTAAAAAAGAGGGGTACTTCTCCTTTGTACTCGTGTAGTTCTTTTACCTTTAAGCATGATTGTTTTATGTCTAAATAGGTTGCTTAACCTTGTTCCTTGACGGTTGTTATTTTAATATCGTTGTTGATACTTTTTTTTCGTTGATCTTCGAGTATTCGATATTCCGTATCCATACAGTCTTCCGTTGAATTTCGATTCTGTAAAGTATCGCTTGTACATGAGTACTTAGAGATTCATTAAATACAACTAGGTTATTTGGCATTAGAATTAACCTAACTAGTAGTGTAGATGTATAATCGTTGGTTTTTGATACATGGTAAGTTCGAAATCGAAAGTATCAAGCGGGTCGAGTAATCAGAGCGAGCGGAGAAAGAGGGATTCAAACCCTCGGTACGAATAATTCGTACAATGGATTAGCAATCCGACGCTTTAGTCCACTCAGCCATCTCTCCAAATTCCAAATGGAAAAGAAAATCGAAATAATTTAAATTAAAGAAATTATAGAGAATTCAATATTTTCTTTATTTTATTTTCATATTTCATATCATATATTATGAATTAATATATATTACTAATTAATATACCATTGCATCGTTGATACTTGTTAGATTTGTTGCTTCGTTGGTTTTTCGGTTGTTCGTGCATCTTGTAGCATGCACCATACTTGGTCGTTGCATACTAACAACTGTTGGGCTTTAATTTGATTAAGTCATCGTTAGTCATTTAATTGCTCTGTTCATTCAACCACTTGTTGTTGTGGTAGTTGTTAGAGTGCGAGCAACTGTCCTGTTATGCCACACATGTTGTAGCTGTAGGCAAACAGTGACACCCTCACCGTTGTTTAGAGGGATATTAGAGCTGTTTATAGCTCCTCCTTTATTCCGAGGTTTGGACCAGTTGGCTCCCTAGCATTAGAGCTGTTGATAGCTCCCCATTTATTCCAAGGTTTGGAGCAGTTGACTCTCCAGCATTAGAGCTATTGATAACTCCCCCTTTATTTCAGGGTTGGTTGAAGTTGGCTCCCCAACATCCTGCCCACTCAACCACGTATATTAGTGGTATTCGTTGGAGTGCGTATAGTTGTCACAGCCCTACCCACTCGGTCACACAAATGTGATGTGTTGGCGGCGTGAGCATTGATTGCATTTATATATTTTCTTGTATTTGTTGCATTTATATGAGCTATAATTGTTGCACTTGGTTGACATGCATGTATATGTCGAGATTTTGAGGTCGCATTGTTTTATACGTGCTTAGAAGTTTTGAGGTTGTTATATCATGTATTTTTTCTTACATATTTAGATGTCATTATATTATATACCATGTCATTTTATATGTTTAGGTCTTCTTATATTCCTTCTGGAATGCACCTGTTGTTTCTCCACATGTTATATCATTTGATATGCCATGTTATTGTTTATTCTTATACCCGCTGAGCGCCCGGACTCACCACCCCTACTTCTTCTTTTTGTTTCAGATAGCAGGTAGTTGCATTTCTTAGAGCTAGGAGTGGATCCACTTGGCAATCCATTGGTGTAGTCATTTTTGGTTTTAGTTATTTTATTTTCTACACCTTATGAGTTTTATTTTCTTTTTGTTTACGATGGCTGAGCCATCAAATATTATAAAACTACGTGGTGATGTTTTATTACCTGTTATGATGGCTAAGCCATCTTTTATGATTGGAGTATATATATTATTTGTCCCAACTTGTCCGCCACACAGGGGAGATACTGCCCGATTTTCAAGTAAGCATGTGCCTCTGGAGGCGTGATAATTTTTGGTATCAGAGCCAAGTTTTGCGATGTTTTAGTGTCTGTGGGATTGAGGAGTTGTTTTACGAGGTCTATCTATATTTTATGGATTTGGTTGTATTTTTGCAGTGTTATTTTCTTGACATGGTTGTGTTTTGGGACTTGGCAGCGACAGAACTTCTCCAGGCTACAAGAGGTATGTCTTCAGTGATAATACTATATTTAGTATTCACTTGTTAGTTTGGGGTTGGCTGACATTTTTCAAATTGGTTGGATCGTGTATCCACTCCTACACTTGTTTAATAGTTATTCATTATCTGAATTATTTGTAATTTGGTTTGTAGAAAAAAAAACCATTATGTGATGCAACCACTACCATTTACCGTATGATATGGCATGGCTACGCATAACCAAATTCCTATATAAGTTGAGAAAACTCTTTCCGATAACTATACTTATTCACATACACAACTCCATGTTTTAATCGTCATTCTTCTGAATGATTGATGATTTCTGTTGTTCAAAGTGTCTCTTGCAACTTCAAAACAAGTTCAAGATGCTACCATGTGTTGTAATTATGAGCTAATTAGAAGTCAAACCCCCATTATTGATTGCTGATCAGGTGATTTGGTGGTAACAAAAAATAATTTGGATTGTTAATAGTTTTGGTCAAGGAGGCAAGCTTTGAAAATGAAACCCTTGGCCACTGAAGTATGTTGGACCTTGGATGGCTAGAGAGGGGGGGGGGGGGGGTGAATAGCCAGACACACAAACTTTCGCCTTCTTTGATCATTCTGTGATTGGGTTAGCAGCAAAAGAAAACAAGCAGAAAGAAACGAAACAAACAGAAACAAACTCAAACAGAAAATGACACAAAGATTTACAAGGTTCGGGGATAACTTGCCCCTACTCCTTGGCGTGCCCGTGAGGTGGGTGATCCCTTGATCGTCGGCAGATCAAGCCCCGAAAATCCGGATAGAATATAACCACCTTCTCGGTGGAGAAACCTCTCCACAACAGTCTCAAGAGAATATATGATTAAGTATAGAGACTCGAGAAAGCTTACAATCGATGCAGTAGGAAGCTTCAAGGAGGAAGAAACAAGACTCAGACAGCACAACAATTACACAGCAAAAACCTCGCAAAAACCTTTGCTTGTTTTTCTGTTTCCTTGTTTCTTCTTGTGTCTACATCGCCAGCCTCTCCCTCTTAAACTTCCTTCTCCTCATCTCTTGGCTTCATCAACACCCACTGAACCACAGCCTGACCCACTGACCTCCACTAAGCGCTCAGTTCACTGAAGACCTCTTCAGCTGAGCCTCCGGTTAGTCGCCAGCCGCGCCAGAAGCCGTTGAAACCTGGAAACAGAAAATAGACAAACCTGCCACGGTGAAAGTCGCCATTGACTCTTCTCCTTGGTTTGTATCGTCCCTGCAACGTCTGCACACTCAATAGAAGCTTAGCACAACAAATCAAAAGTAAATCAGCAGTGTAATAGAAGAGATCAGAACGAAATCAGACGTCTGACAACGATTCAAATTAAAGTTATCAGACACTGATAGACCGATCAGTGAAGACCCTGATCGATCAGGCTCCTACCTGATCGGTCCAGTGAAGCTATGATTGGTCATATTGACCGATCAGGGATCGCGGATCTGAACCTGTGATCGGTCACACTAACCGATCAAGGATTGAGGATTGGTCACCTGACCGATCCACCAGTTTGCTGGATTTTGTTCCAGCTCCCATCAGCCAAAGCACCTGATCGGTCACCTGACCAACCAGGTTGTGCCCTGATCGGTCTGGTGACCAATCAGGTCACTCCCTAACCGATCAGGAGCCATCCTGATCGGTCAGGATGTCAATAGTCCGATCCCTGATCGGTCAGATAGACCGATCCCTGATCGGTCAGATAGACCGATCAGGGTTTCTCACAGAACCATTCTGATCTCTCTTTGATCGTTCACCAGAACGATCAGAAGCCAAACAGAACCATTCTGTTCTCTTTCTGATCATTCACCAGAATGATCAGACTCCCTGGATCGGTCCCCCAGACTGATCTACAACCAGGAGTTAGTGCCAACTCTCTGATCGGACCACAGACCGATCCAACTCCGACCATTTCAACCCTAAGTCCAGAGAACATGCTCTCTAGCCTTCTCTGACTCATTCTGGTTCCGGGGAAATAGCTCACGTGCCCTCTCCGATCAGTACACTCAATGCTCAGTCCCCCGGACCAAGACTTCGTGCCCAACTTCACTCATTGGGACTTTGTTCAACCTAGCTTCACTCACTAGGACTTGACTTCACTCACCAGGGTTTCCTTCACCTAGCTTCACTCGCCAGGACCCGGCTGCACTCACCGGGATTTCAGTCACCCGGCTTCACTCACCGGGGTTTCATTCAAACTAGCTTCACTCACTAAGACCTGGCTTCACTCACCAGGGTTTCCTTCACCTAGCTTCACTCGCTAGGACCCGGCTTCACTCACCGAGATTTCAGTCACCCGACTTCACTCACCGGGACATGGCTTCACTCACCGGGACCCGGCTTCACTCACCGGGGTTTTCATCACCCGACTTCACTCACCGGGACCCGGCTTCACTCACCGGGATTTCCATCACCTGGCTTCACTCACCGCGACCCGGCTTCACTCACCGAGACCCGACTTCACTTACCGAGATTCGTGCCCAGTCCCCGACCAGGACTTAATCCGAATTTACTTCAACCAAAACTTAAATCAGTGCCAACACCAAAACAACAATCGGGTCAGACTGCATCAACAAAGTAGACATCACTTGTACCGTTCTCTAAAAAAACAAAAAAAAAATATCTAGTTTATCAATTGCAATGATATTAATTCTAGCTTACTGTTGTTTCTTTACTTTAATGTTAACTTGCTTCTATTACTTTTATCTACCCAATAAACTAAAAGCCTTTGGCTACTTGATTACTTCATTACTTTAATCCACAGGTACTTAGTTTGTTCATAATAGATTAGTAATTAGATGTATTTTATTGTGGGCAGTTGAACTTATAATATTATATATGACCTGCCAAGAGGAAAGGGTGAAGTACACAGGTCTGATGATACTCTCTTAAACTCTAAGTGAGTGGGGAGTTAAGAGATTGTACCTAAGAGAGGATAGTCCTTAACTCATGTAAAGACTCGACAGTTAGAATGGTCGTAGTTTGAAGAGTCTTTAATCAATTAGTGGTTGAGTCGACTAAGTAGTTGACATAAGTACATCAGTTACAAATAAAATGTTTTTTTTGTTTGAGACGGAGATTAGAGTTAGTAGATTGCCAGTCGACTAATGGTGATTGAGTTGGCAAGTCAACTCAAGTCGATCAATTGGTGTTGTGGTGTAGTTGGTTATCATATCAATTTAACACATTGAGGGTCTTCCGTGGTATGATTTCAGTTTATGCATTTCTTGCTGAATTGCTTGTTGATATCGGTAGTTCTAGTTCTTTCATATCACGGTTGTTTATGGGAAAGATTAGTAGGTTGCCTGCCCTTAGATCACAATGCTTATTAGTGTCTTTGTCATCCGGTGAGGTATTGGATATCACGCATGAAGTCAAGGTGTGTCCATTGGACTTTGGCGATTATACTCTCACCGTGAATTTATCAGTTCTTGAGATGGTGGAATTTGATATTATAATGGGCATGGACTCCATGGCGGCTTTTCATGCCACTGTTGATTGTCAAGCGAGGGTGGTTACGTTTCGGCCTCCGAACCAACCCTCGTGGGAATTCGTTGGCACCAGAGATGACGGGATTTCTATTATCTCTGCACTTCAGGCCTAGAAGCTTATATCGCATAGATGCCAGGGTTGTTGGGGCAATCAGCCCTGAAATGATCTGGAGGATCATGATATTTTGATGGGTGGGCAATATGGTTAAGTTAGGATTTGTGTTGGACTAATGTGTGTACATGAGTGTGCAGGTGTACAGGTACACATAGACTTGGTCGATGTCTTCAGGTGAAGGATGACATGGAGGCAAGCTGGAGGCTTGTGTGCGCATCCGAGGGACCGTTGGATAGCAGGGATGATGAGCCAAGGGACACGGACTTCGAGGCGTACGTGAAGGGTGGCATGGAGGCAAGCTGGAGGCTTGCATGCACATCCGAGGGACGAGGGCCGAAGATGAAAAGGGCGTGAAGGCAACAGTCAAGGCTGCTGGTGAAGAATCAACTGGGTTGTGAGGGTCTGAGATGAGTGCTTGTACTCAGGGTCTAAGCCGGGAGGATTTGAGTGCGGAGGGACTTGTACTCGGGAGTGAAACCCTAGGCTTAGGTGTGCCCCAGTCGACTGGCCCATTGGCAGTCTACTGGTATAGGCTGAAACAGGCTGAAACAGTCGAACGTTATGCTATAACGGTCGAATCTGAGTGGGACCAGGTGACTGCCATTTTGGCAGTCGACTGGTAGCGTGTAACGCCCGCTTTTTTTTTTCTTTTTTTTTCATAAGCGGCGTTACGTTAACATGCTTAGGGCATGTAGACATCATAAGGCAGCGGAATAACTTTAACTTATACATGCCCTATTACCATTCTTAACTTAATGACATAGGAACCTTAGCATATTAACTTTGAACTTAAGCATCATATCGTATCATGTCATACGTAACGTCATATCATAAGGTCCCATAAGTCAGACATATAAATAACCAAGGTGAAGTTCTAGCATAAACAGTAAACATAGAGTTTCCTGGGCCAAGTCACTACTACACACATGCGTTCTTGCCCTCCTGCTGCTTCCTTCATTGTCCCCTTGAATGATCTGCGGTATAAGGAAATAAGATTATAAGCACACAGGCTTAGTAAGACTCTTTCCTACTCACAAAACCATTCATCATTCATCATCTCATAATGAGCACATGAAAACATTAACATACTTGGTGCTCTACTTAAAACATAACATCTTAAATCACTTATCGTATACATAGCATGGCATGAACATAAACATAGTAAACCTTCTAAGCATGGCATGATACATGGCATAAACATAAACATGATGAACATAGACATGATAAACATAATACTTGGCATGAACATAAACATAGTAGACATTTTAAGCATGGCATAATTCATGGCATAAATCATAAACATAGTAGACATTCTAAGCATGACATAATTCATGGCATAAATCATAAACATAGTAGACATTCTAAGCATGACATAATTCATGGTATGAATCATAAACATAGTGAACATTCTAAGCATGGCATAATTCATGGCATATCGTAAACATAGTGAACATTCTCATGCATACTTCTTAACATGAAACGTAAGCATAAAATCTTATCAACATAGCATAATGCATAACATGAATGGATGCATGAGTGGAATGCATATACATAAGGATGCTTAACTTTTAAAACATACTTTTCATTGCTTAAACATAATCATCATAACATCATTTGGGGTCCCCGGCTTGTACCACATACATACATCATTGCGCGCATCCCTAGCAAGTCCGAGGTCGCGAGCCCCAACCTACTAGGGTAAGGACAGCATAGTCGGTAGTCCCCGAACCGAGGCGTTCTTAAGGTGTCCATCCCTGTTGCACAGCTCCGGTAGTGCCAGAACCGTGGACAGCTACGGTAGTCCAAAACCGGGGCGTTCTTAAGGTGTCCATCCCTTGGACCCATACTTCGGTCCGGTACAAGCTCATACATAAAGTAAAATACTTTTCATGCTTCATCATTCATATGACATTCATGGCATCTTTAACATAGCATAACTTGTTACGGCTCGGCCCGTCTACCGGCCCATTTACCGGTCCTCACGACCGTCGTACCATCGACCATCGACCGTGCCGTCTTAGCATATTTATGCCTTAAAGACATAAGCATCATCTTTCATTCATCATCATTCATAGCATATTCATTCATTCATCATACTTAACATCATCATTATGCCTTAAAGGCATGAACCTTAACTTCATTCTTCACTTTCATTTTTTTAGACATGGCATCATTTTCATTCTTAAACATAAACATAACATACTTAACATGACATCATTTTCATTCTTAAACATGGCATCATCCTCATTCTTAAACATAAACATAACATACTTAACATGGCATCATTCATATCATGAACCTAACATATCATAGCATCATTCTTATCGTGATCATAACCCTATCATTCTTATCATGGCATCATTCATATCCTGAACATATACTTATCATACTTATCATGGAAACACATAAACATATACTTGAAGTTAAAGGCTCAACCCTAACCCTTGGGCCCTCGAGGTTGGCCGAAACATATGGGGTCTCTAGGGTAATCCAAAAATTCCCAGAATTTATACTTAACCTCCACACATCATAAGGGAACATAAATTAACATTATCAAGATTTTTGGCTTAATTATAAACCTTTAAATCATGGTGACCGAAACCCTTAAACTTAGGGTTCTTAGTTTTGTTTCTTTCATGTTGGCCGAAACCCTAGGGTGTCCTAGGGTACTCCAAAAATTCCCAAAAATTATACTTAACCTCTACACATCATAAGGGAACATTAAATAACATTATCATGATTTTTAGCATAATTATAGACCTGTAAATCATGGTGGCCGAAACCCTTAAACTTAGGGTTCTTAGTTTTGTTTCTTTCATGTTGGCTGAAACCCTAGGGTGTCCTAGGGTACTCCAAAAATTCCCAAAAATCATACTTAACCTCTACACATCATAAGGGAACATTAAATAACATTATCATGATTTTTAGCATAATTATAGACCTGTAAATCATGGTGGCCGAAACCCTTAAACATGAGGGTTCTTAGTTTTGTTTCTTTCATGTTGGCCGAAACCCTAGGGTGTCCTAGGGTACTCCAAAAATTCCCAAAAAAATCATACTTAACCTCTACACATCATAAGGGAACATTAAATAACATTATCATGATTTTTAGCATAATTATAGACCTGTAAATCATGGTGGCCGAAACCCTTAAACATGAGGGTCTCGGTTTTCTTTCCTTTCAACATCCAATTCGAAAACCAACCACTATATATCATACTAAAAATCATAAAAATCATAGGAAACTATTATACCACAGGTGAGGGAGTCTTACCTTGAGTTTCTTGATTTTTCGAACCTTGGAAGAAGAAGAAGATTGTAAAAGCTTTGGATCCTTGCCTCCTTGTCCTTGTATCCTTGGGAAAACTCTTAGATCTTGGAGATAAGACCTCTTGTGGAGCTTTTCCAAGGGAGAACCCCTCCTTGGGTATTCGGCTAGGATGAGGGAAGGGAGAGGTTTCGAAATGCAAGTGATGGGAAGAAGAGGTAACTCCCAAAACCCCCCTTTAATAGCCCATTAAGGAGGCAAATGAAGAGTCTCTCCATGACTCTTCATCTTCTTCTATGCCTTAACCAATACCCACTTCATTCACTCCTAACAATACCTTGCTAGGTGAGTTGGTTAGTGCATACATGGTTGTACAAGAGGTCCAAGGTTCAATCCTTGGCTCATACACCTTTATTTTTATTTTATTTTTATTTCATTTATTTTATTATTTTTATTTTTTTTAAATTCCGAAAATCCCCCTAAAATCACCCATAATTATCCCAATATTCCTAAATAAAATTCTTTTATATTTATATTAATTTTACCTAATTTATATTAATTTTTTACCTAATTAATACCCATTTTTGGAGCTCATTTAAAGCTCATTGGTAGTTAGTTTTCTCAATTTAAATGAGAAAACATGGATTTTCTAGGCCAAAGTTCTCCTTAATATTTTTAGGTCCCTTGGAAAATTATTTAGACATGCTTAATATTTTAAGAAAATATTAAGAGAATTTTCCGGGTCGTTACATAGCGATTGTTTCAGATTCGAGCCCTATTTAAAGGGGCTCGTTTCCTACTATCTTCTTTGACGAAACTCGCTTGGGTAAAGTGAGTTAGTAGTCTTTTGTGCCCAGATAGTGTCCGTGGTGTTGTGGCTAGGTTTCTCCACCCATAAGGAGCGACGAGGGCTAGCCGGAGGTTATCCGGGGAGTGATCCACCGACGGATTCTTAGATTAGTCACCCGTCCGGGGTGGATACCAAGTAAATCAGGTTGTTAGCATTGTTTATTCATTTTCATATTATTGTTTCCGCTGCGCTAACGAATTTGTAGAGATCAATCCGAAAATGTGCTATTCACCCCCCCTCTAGCACGACAAAACGATCCATCAGTTGGTATCAAAGCGAAGGACCGCTCTTGATCGGACTAACCGTCGAGGGAGCACCCGCTAGAGGAAGAAAAACATGGAAGACCGGTTGGGGGAGGACATCAACATACCACCATTCTATAATCATGAAGAATTCGATCATTGGATGACAAGGATGGAAAATTGGCTAGGGATGGATTGGGAATGTAGAATGACCATTGAAGACCCATTCGAAATCCCCAAGGATAAGCATGGCAAGAGGCTTCACCCCAGATATTGGATGAGTGAACAATAAGAACAAGCTAGGGCCAATGAGAAGGTAATAAATATTTTGATTAATATCTTGCCTACTAATGTGATGAGTTGTGTAGGAGATTACAAAAGCGAACATGAGTTATGGAAGAAATTGGAAGAAGTCCACAAGAGCTCTACACAAGGTCAATTAGTGGAAGAGCATGATGAAATAAGTTCAATGGTCCAAGATGACCAAAATGAAGAATTTTCCATGCCATCAAGTAAGGAGTCATCCACCTCATCAAGAGAAGAAGAGGAAGAATCAATATCAAGAATTGAGGGGGAGAAGAGACCCTCAACAATACAAGAGCAAGAGAAGGCGATAACCTTCACCAAAGCCAAGTCAAAAGAGCACATCACATGCTTTGGATGCAACAAAAAGGGGCACTACAAGGATAAGTTCCCACTAGGTAAAAAGGAGGTAATTCCTAAGCCCAAGTCCATTCAAATTAAATCTAATATGGGTTGTAGGAATAAGGAAGCTCAAAACAAAAGAAAGGGAATTCGATGCTTCACATGCGGGGAGCTCGGGCATTATCATACAAAATGCCCAAGAAGTGGAGAGCTCAAGAAGATGGAGCACCTTAGAAAATGGGAGAAAGAAGAAAGGAAGAGGAGTACTTATCAAGGGGGGCCCCAAGGGTACGGGAGGTAACCTTTAACTCTACTTATGATTCAAATTTTTCCATGAATACTCAAAATGTTTGTATGAATGATAGAATTGACAACAATTGCTTGCCCATGCGTGTTTTTGGTTTTAAATATCATGATAGGAATAGAAACAGTTTTGTATGCCGAAACACCAGACATTCTATGATTCATGATATATCTAGGAACTCTAGGAATAAGGACCAAGGCATAAACTCTAAGAAAGGGGGAAATATGCCTAGAAAAATAGATAGACCTAGAAATGATCGAAGTAGATCTAGTGATCCTAAGGTTAGGAAGTTAGAAAAGGAAAATCAAGTGTTAAGAGCAAAACTTGATCAGTTAGAAAGAAACCTAGGTAGAGTCATTCAAGGGTCCAAGAGATTGAACATGATATTAAAGGACCAAAATCTTAGAAATGGTAGGCCAGATTTAGGATATCATACTAGGAGAACAAATGACAGTAGAAAGGGATACTCAAGGATGCCCTATTATTATAGTAGAGAAAAGATAAAAAATGGTAAGGAAAAGTCATTTAGAGAAGAAAAGAAAAAGCAAACCAAAGACAAGGTGTGGAAAGTTAAGGGAGTAGTGATGGAAGGTCAAGAAGAACCGGAGGAGCACCGGTATGGTCTTGCCATTGTGGATGAGTCATCTAGGGAGATGGCTAGGGCTAGGAGCTCTAGGGAGAGATCTAGAAGCCAAGATGGGATCCATGGTCAATGGATCTCAGGTGATTTTCTCCTAGGGGACTAGATGGTCTATGGAGGTTGCCAAGAGGTTAAAAAGGCTAAGGTTAGTCTTAATCCTAGAAAAGTGGCACACTAAAGGGTGAATTATAGAGAAAAAGGTGAAATTGGGATTTTAATTGAGACAAATTGGTATTAATGCCTAAATACCATATAACATGATGCTATGAATTGATTTTGAATGAGTATGGGAAGAAGCATCAAGGTGAGGTCAAAATTAGAACTTTTGGGAAAGGTTTCATGCTACATTTTAAAGAAACTCGAAGTTTGTACCAATCTTGGAATCCAAAATAGTTTTGGCTGAAATTATATTTTTCCTAGGTATATATAGGATCCACAAATCTCTCCACAAGAATTCATAATTTTGGGAATTTTTGGAATTAATTAGACATTTCTGAAGCTCGGATTGGGAATCTAAAAATCAGATACCAGTCGACTGGCAGGAGGCCAGTCTACTGCAAAAACCCACAGAATGTAATTACACATTGGCTCAGTCGACTGGCAGGAGGCCAGTCGACTGCGATGCAGGTTTTATAAAAGGAAAGGGCGCGCCGGGGGAAGCCAAACCTAGGGTTTTGGCTGATCACCCCCGGTGATTTCCTCCTCCTCTCGACTCCTCTTGCATCCTAAGCTCCTCCTAAGCCCTAAAGTTCTTCTCTAAGACCTCCTCTAACTCCAATCTACCTCTAGGGTTGGTGGAAAACCCCTCTTCTCAAGCCATTTTCTCAAAACCAACAACATGAAAAGATTAGCAAAGAGGCATAATGATTTAAGGTTTATTTCTCCATTTAAAACTTTGTATTGATACTAATATGATGTTTTGTGTATGTTTTCTTTGGTATTTTCTTTTTTGGGGGGTTATCTTGGTATGCATGCGTGTGTTTGGTGTATTAGGGTTGTATCTAAGAGAGCTAGGGGTGAAGGTTCATCTCATCTAGGTCCACAAGCTCCAGAAGAGTCAAGATTTAGGAGCTTAGAGTGTAAAAAGAGGTTTGAAGAGAATGAGTTTGTTCCATTGCATTGTCGGTACATAAACAAAACCTATTTCCAAGAGAAAGCACCACAGATTATTGAGATGGTTACTCACTTTGGCATAGAACAACTGGTATACTATCAACATGACATTAACATTGATCTTGTTAGTAATATGAGAGAAGTGTCCTAAGGCAATCGCCTTATGATTGTATACATTTACTTTAATAAATAAAGATTTACTATTTGAGTATACATGTTAGTATATTTGATTAAGATCTTAAACTCATTTACTGAATGTCCGCAATACAATTCACAGCATGTGAGAATTTGTGATGAATTCACAACTAGTGATTATCTCTACATGTGCAATTGTGAAGTATTGAAATTGTCCCTAGTCGATGAATTGATAAATACGGACACTATCAATTCTGTTGAGACTAGCATGGGTTATTCTCTAATCAGCTAATTCTCACTGGCTGGTGACATTGGGATGTCCGGAGATAAACATGAATGCTAGTTAAGGGAACTAGTTCATTGGAGTGACTGACTGTAAAACTTCATATGGTAATCTACATATAGATATGTCAATGAAGTTCTTACTGCAGCTTAAGTGCGATGTTCCTTTGACTTGCGGTGTTCAAGTCATCTTGGTCATGAAGACTTATACTTTGACATCTTAAGCAAGCATCTCCAAGGAGGTGTGGACCCAGGATGATTGGGTATAAGCCGAAGTGCCCGAAGATGTTTGAACAGCCTACAAAGGATTCACCACTCCTTGCGAGGAGATGTATACCCAAGGCTTATCGTCGGATTGTTACTCGAAGCCTCTGGCCAGAGCATCACATGTTCAGAGTATGAATCTCTCAGATACATGAGAGTAATTAGAATCCGTTGGACGAGAAAGACATTACTTGGGCTAGGTGTGACGTAGTCATCCTAGTGGGGACTGACACACATAGACCGTGTCCTGAACCAAGTGGGTATAAGATGGTGAAGGGAATGAGGCATGACTCATTATAGCTGCTGAAGGGTTTCGGAATTATTTCTGAGGTCAACCGTTGATCTTTCGATTAATTGGGGGTCATGATGTACTACTAGGTGCCACTCATGATCATTCTATAATTGGTTGATTATAGACGACCAACATAAATCGAAAACCTATTTAGTCACACGCACTACGAGTAATCCGAGGGATTTAAAACGAGTTGAAAATTGAATTTTCCGATCAAGAGAGATAAGTCGAATCTGAATTTTTCAGAGACGCATCGGAAGCATAAAATGGCTAAGTCTTTTGAAGGCTTATTGGACGAATTAAATGAGTTTAATTCGTAAGGTAACGGCTTGGATTTGGCCGGCCAAAGAGGGTCCCCACTCTCTTTGGTTTGGCCGGCCACAATAAAAAAGGGAAACTAAATTGTTTGGTTTAAATTATAAAATAAATCGAGCGTGATTTGTTTTATAAAATTATGGATAAAGAAATTTATATAAAGAAATTTATATAAAGAGATTTATTTTCATGAAAATTAAAATAAACCTTGGATTGGTTTATTTTATTTTATAAATTCAATTATGAATTGATTTTTCCATGATAAGAAAATTTTATATAATAAATTTCTTGTGAAAATTTATTCCATAATAAAAGGGGAGACATGGTTGTTTTTAATATAAATTAAGTTATAATAAAAACTTGGCATAACAGAATAATTCATAGAAAAATTTATAAGATAAATTTCTTATGAAATTTTATTCCGTTAAAAGGAGACTTGGCAATAAAGAGGCTACTATATAAAGGTACAAAGGCAAGGCTTGGAAATCAATTCAAGTGATCAAGGATTCTTGCCTAGCCTCTCTTCCTCTCCTTCTCCCCCTCTCCCTCTCCAAGTGGGCGCCGGCCCTAGAAGTTGCTCCTAGGGTTGCCGTGAGCCAACTCCACCAAGAAGGCGCCGAAGAAGAAGAAGAAGCGGGTCGCGACTCCTTCCTTCCTCTCCCCAGAATCTTGATTCCGTTACTTGGTGGTTAGTTTCCATCACTCTCTCTCTTGATATTCTAGTTGTGCCTTTGGAGAATCTAGTAGTTCTCGTCGGTACAAAACTCGTGGCTTTGCGAAGTCATCCCGAAGAGAACTCGGCGTGGACGCGAATAGAGGCGGAGCTTCCAAGGGACGTTACGGTTGGATCTCGTCCCTTACTTCGAGTTACGCGAGGTATTGAGTAAATTAGTTTACTTTCTGCAAAAATTTTAATTCATGATCATGTCCACACATCATAAGGTTGCATGCTAGGTACGTGGTTAAAATAATTTGAGAAATTATTTAAGCTAATTCTTCTGCTGCACGTAATTAATTTTTAAATTACGAACCCGTATCTATGTCAACATGCACCTGGTCCCAACAGATCTGTGCAAGGAGTTCTATGCAAATTTGACTTTTATTGATTCAGAAAATAATATCTATGAATCAAGAGTGGGCGGTGTTATCATTCCCTTCACAGCCATGAGTTTAGTCAATTTCTTAGAGTGTCGGGCGTCAAACAATGTCAATACCTATTTTCCCAATGTTATTGAGCCACTTGAGTTTCCAGACGTCACCATCGATCAAATTCATCCGCACTATTTAAGAAGGCATAGGCATGAATCTGAGCGTACCTTTGATGCAAAGCCCATGAGTCCATTTAGCCATGTTCTATACAAGATTATTGTAGAATGTATCCTACCCATTGTTACTAAGGGGAGGGCAGTGATTCGATTGCCTCACTTAGTAATGATGTATGCTCTTGAGCGTAGATTGGACATAGATGCGTCTCTGCATGTATTTGCCTCCATTTGTCACTTTTCCCAGAGTGTTAATGGGAAAATCTATATGCCTTTCTGCCATATATTGACTGAGTTTTTCCAGTTATGATTCGATATTCGTGTCACCAGTGGTCAGGTCAAATATCTGTCCAAGGACTATGATCAGATTGACACTCGCCAATTGTCCTTGGCGGGTATTGAGTGTAGGCACGGGACATTTGTTTGGAGGGAGCGCCAGAGGCATCGAGTTCAGATGAGGAGCCTGGCGAGCTGGTCACACGTGCAGAGTTTACCCAACTTCGGACTGACGTCCACAGGCTTCAAGAGGACGCTCAAGGCATTCGTGAGGACATCCACGAACTTCAGCAGACGGAGCAGAGGATTGAGATGGCAGTTGATAGGATGACCAGCCGCCAGGATGCTATGTACGAGATGATGCAGCAGTGGCATCTCGCTTATCAGGCTCCTCCTTCTCCTCCTCCTCCAGGCGGTGACGATCATATGTTCTTCTGATCAGATGGTGCAACTTTTGGGAGTCTTCAGTGTTGGGAGTAGTATCATTGGTTGATGTATTATACCTCTCAAACACTATCTAGTCTGATTATTGTATTTATTTGGATGACTTCAAGGCTTTGGCCCTAGATACTCTTTTAGATCTGATGTCATGGTAATTTCTGTGTTTCTGTTATGAAACCACTATGTATTACTCTATTTTGGATATTTATGACATGTGACTTGTTTTTTTTTTGGTTATTGAAATTTTATCATGACTAGATGATGTGTTGAAACTGCTTGAAAATTTTTAAGTGCTAATGGATGTTTCTCTTATAATCCTTATATATGTGTTCATGATATGATTTGGAAATGTTATATTGGTATATTATCTAATATGGTTTGGTTGGATATCAAATAATGGTTTTATATAAAAAGAATGATCATTTGGACTCAAGAGAAAAAGAGGGGGAGCTCTTGTCAAAATGGAAATATCTATAGGAAAAAGGGAAGTTTGGGAATCATTTTAAATGTCAAATGGAATTGATAGAAAGTGGCAAACATAGGATAGCATGATTAGAACTCAATGTTGATACAAAGTTGACATAATTTATGAATTTTTGAGTTTGTACTAAAAGTCAAGCACGGTTGATGTTTTTCATGAACCAAATTTTTCTAGAGTACGGAATGCCTTAACAAACGTATTTGCAAAGTTTCACATTTTTTCGGATTTTCTGGAATTTTTTATGCGTTTCTGAATTTCAGCTGGTAATTCTGAATATGGCGTATCAGTCGACTGGTAGGATCCCAGTCGACTGGGAGAGTGGACAGTGTGTGTTCTTGTGATTTCTGAGTGGTTTTTCAGAAATATAGTTAGTTCCACTTGACACCAGGGCTAGGGTTGCTTGGGGCAATCATTTTGATGATGTCAAAGGGGGAGAAATGTGTGTGTTAAGTGAGGTTAGGTCGAAATCTAACTTAGTTTGGGTTGTGATTTGGGTTGTGAAACCTTAGAGTTGAGTTGGGAAAACTTAACTTGGGATTAGCAATAAAAATTGAAATTTGGGAGAAAGCATAGGTTAAGGGGGAGGTTGCCACTTGTGTATTATGCTTTAATTTTCAATTGCTTTTGCTATTATTGCTATATGTTTACCTAACTCAACATATTGCCACGCATCAAAAAAGGGGAGATTGTTGGGGCAATCGACCCGAAACGATCTGGAGGATCATGATATTTTGATATGTGGGCAATATGGTTAAGTTAGGATTTGTGCTGGACTAATGTGTATACATGAGTGTGCAGGTGTACAGGTACACATAGACTTGGTTGATGTCTTCAGGTGAAACCCTAGGCTTAGGTGTGTCCCAGTCGACTGGCCCATTGGCAGTCGACTGGTATAGGTTGAAACAGGCTGGCAGATTCGAACGTTATGCTGTAACGATCGAATCTGAGTGGGACCAGGTGACTACCATTTTGGCAGTCGACTAGTAGCGACTGTTTCAGATTCGAGCCCTATTTAAAGGGGCTCGTTTCCTACTATCTTCTTTGACGAAACTCGCTTGGGAAAATTAAGTTAGTAGTCTTTTGTACCCAGATAGTGTCCGTGGTGTTGTGGCAAGGTTTCTCCACCTACAAGGAGTGACGAGGGCTAGCCGAAGGTTATCCGGAGAGTGATCCACCGACGGATTCTTAGATTAATCACCCGTCCGGGGTGGATACCAAGTAAATCAGGTTGTTAACATTGTTTTATTCAATTGCATATTATTGTTTCTGCTGCGCTAACGAATTTGTAGAGATTAATCCGAAAAAGTACTATTCACCCCCCTCTAGCACGACAAGACGATCCATCAAGGGTTTTCTATTATCTTTGCACTTCAGACCCAGAAGTTTATATTGCATGGATGTCAGAGTTTTCTATTGTCATTGATCAGCACTGATGACAATAGTAGCCCTCAGCTCTCGGATGTTTCAGTGGTCCGAGAATTTTCGGACGTATTTTCAGTGGAGCTTCATGGTTTGCCTCCCAGAAGGCAAGTTGAGTTTATGATTGAGTTGATTCCGAGGACTACGCCGGCATCAATGGCTCTGTATCGTATGGCGCCTAAGGAGTTGGACGAGCTAAAGGTCCAGCTTCAAGAGTTGCTTGATAGGGGATTCATTCGTCCTAGCGTATCTCTATGGGGTTCGCCAGTTCTGTTCGTCAAGAAGAAGGATGGTTCTATGAGGTTATGCACAATTTACAGGCAGTTGAATGCAATGACCATCAAGAACAAATATCCCCTATCTCATATTGAAGATTTGTTTGATCAGTTGAAGTATACCCAGCTCGATGCTGCTTCATATGTATGTAAAATTAACACTACTTCATCCATTGTTCACCTTTGTGTAGATGATTTTGTTCTGATTCAATGTTGGTGTACATGCTTTAGATTGTTGAGTCCTTGATGAGATCGTTGGTGTTTAAGGAGAGATAAAGGAAACCTCTAAGATGTTCTTCCACTCGTTGAGAACAATTCTCAATTATTTATTTATTTATTTTTCATTATTTTGATCTCAGTGGCAACATCTATAAGTAGTGTCTATGCCGCATCACAGTAAACACAATTGCCACAAGGGCAGTTCTCTTGCTTAACTGGACAATAAGCCAATTACTTGGTTGTTAGTGTTGTTCAGATACTTTCTTTCAATAAAGAACTGGAAGATGTTGGGTGGAATTGATTATAGAACACTATACACAGTATGGGCCCTTGCTTTATGAATGAGAATAGTGAATCTGTTTCATGTGTGTGTGATAACATGGTTTAATAGTCTTCATGGGGAAGAGTAACTTTAATCTGATTTAGTCAGTAGGTGGCATTGATTTGAATCAGCCAGAATTGGTCGGTTTCAAATTTAATAGCTGAAAACTTTCTACTCTGCCTTTTGTTTAAAATAGCAGCTGGCAGTTGTACTTGTGCAGCTTGTTTTTTTTTTACTTGGATTTATGTTTATTGACATGTTTCTTTCACAGGACACTTGAGTTTTATGCTACTCCAATGTCTTTCCTATGTTCATAACCATAGTTTTGTTATTGTTATTCATAATTTCAACTAAAGGCCTGATTAGTGAAGATAAAGATACTTGCAACTTTCGCTTAAGTTATAGCACTATGAAGTTGTACAACCTGTTTCTGATTGCCTATAATGCTTTACTTTATGAATTGGGTTTAGCTAGATGATAGTTTAGAAGTGGCTAAATCTGTTGGTGCAAGTTATATCAATGATGTTCTCCATTAAGTGTTTTAATGTTTGACAATACACTTAAGTCAGTGATACAATGAACAGACAAAGGGGAGCAAAGGAGAAGTAAACTAAGCTGAAGAAAAGTCCTAGTTAATCTAGGCATCGAAACCCTAAGTCCCAGCGAAGGGCTGCTGGGCACCTAGCGAAGGGCTGCTAGGTATCGAAACCTCAAGACCTAGCGAAGGGCTGCTAGGCACCTAGCGAAGGGCTGCTAGGTATCGAAACCTTAAGACCTAGCGAAGGGCTGCTAGGTATCGAAACCCTAAGACCTAGCGAAGGGCTGCTAGGCACCTAGCAAAGGACTGCTAGGCATTGAAGACCTAGCGAAGGGCTGCTAGGCACCTGACGAAGGGCTGCTAGGGAATGAAGACCTAGCGAAGGACTGCTAGACACCTGGCGAAGGACTGCTAGGTAATGAAGTCTTGGTCCAAGGGACTGAGCAACTTAGCTGAGCGATGACTAAGGATAGGAGTAGAGATGGGTCAGGGGTTGGGCGTCTCGAGGTCCGGAAGTATCGGAAGCTAAGCAAAAGTCCACCCGAAGGACTAGGTGGCAACCGTCTCCTGAAAGGAGTAGGTGAAAGGCACATTCTCGGGGGTGGGAACATGCGCCGGTTCGACCTAGGGTTTCGTGGAGATCCAAAGTCCGAACCAAGTCCTTAAGCCTAATATTGTATGTATATGTGCTTTGTGTTTGTGTATCTTGCAGGTACCAAGAAACGGAGACAAAGCAAGTTGCTGGAAAATGGCTGATGGGGGTGGCGCCCAGAGCAAGGTATAAAACCAGTCTTGGGTTTAAACCATGATTGGGGGCTCCCGGAATGATGGGGGCGACCGGAGTAAAGAGGAAAATGCAGTTTTCATGAAGTAAGCAGAATAGGTGTCAAGGGGGGCGCCCGGAAGGTCCGGGGCGCCCGGGTTGAAACCTATATTTGCTGTTTCAAGTTTGGAATGCAGATAAGCGCTCAGGAGGGCACCCGAGAGGTCCGGGGTGCCCTAGTCAAAGATTTTATCACCTGCGGCGAGGTAGGCGCAAGGATAAGGTTTGATCGGGTTTATCGGGGCGTCCCCGACGTCCAGGGCGCCCCCAGGAGTGCTATATAAGGGGCTTCGACCCCTCTGCTTCAACAACAACTTCCAAGAGCGATTCCAAGCATTCTGACCAACGACAACGCGCTAGAGACAAGGCTCTACGACCGGGAGGCTCCAGGAGGAAGTGCGCGGTACTTCGGAGGTCCAGATCGGCCGAGCTTCAGACTTTGTCTTGTTGGTTTGCTTTTTATTTAATTCCACACTTAATTTTATTTATCTTTTGATTGTAAACTTGCACTGTAAGTCGGGTTTCTCCGCCTCCGAAAAGTCTGGGAAGGAGACCAATAGTGGACGGGCGTTCCCGTGCATAGGCCTTGGATGTACTGACCCTGGGGGGTCGGGAACCAAGTAAAAATCCCGTCATGTCCCTGTGTATTGCGTTTATTTTGTTTATTTACTTTTCTGTTGTGCTACTAACGTTCTAAGTTCATAACGATCCGAGTTTTCCTACGAAGTTTCAACGAGAGTTTTTCACGGTCGATATTCACCCCCCCCTCTATCAACGACACTGGTCCAACAATTGGTATCAGAGCCGAGCAGCTCTTCACCGGACTAACCGCCGACGGAGCAACGACGCCAGGAGTTGAGGGGGAGCTCAGGGGTGAATAAGGTATTTTTAATTTTAAAATGTCCATTTTTAAATTCCATGTTATATGCTTCACATGCAGGGAGAGAGGGTACTATAAAAATCAGTGCCCTACTCGTAAAAATCGTTCATCACCGCCGGCAAAGGGGGAACCAGCGCCAGGAGTCCAGAAAATAAAAGCCACATCAGATGTTTCAAGTGCGAGAAGTACGGACACTACAAAAATAAGTGTCCGGCCAAGGTACATAAGATTTATGTTTCGAAAATTTTCAAATCCCCTGCACTTTCTTATGTAAATTGTTTAGATAATGTTACTGAAAAGTTAAGCTGTGTAAGTAGGCAAATCAATATTCTGAATGATAAATTAGAAAGTGTAAATAATGTTAAAATATCAAAAATTAACTGTCTAATTTTTAATGTTAATTCAAAAATTGCTGAAATTAATTCTAAAATTAGATCTGGTGATACCACTGGTACTCCTGAAATTAAATCAGATAATGTTAAAATTCTTGATGATAATTCCGAAATTAATCTTAATTTTAACTCTGATAATTCTGAATTAAAATCTGAAAATCTCTTAGATAATTATGAATTCAAATTTGAAAACCCTTTGTACAAACCTGAACCCAAATTTGAAAATCCTTTAGATAGTTATGAATTTAAAATTGAAAATAATAAAGATAATTCTAAGGATAATTCTGAGGATAATAAAGATAATTCTAAGGATAATTCTGAGGATAAAAAGGATAATTCTAAAGACAGCGGAGATGATATCTCTTTAGATAATAATTTAATTATTCCCTTAGATAATCCTGAAAAATTAACTAGTGGCCCAAATTACTCCACCTATGTTGAGGATATTGAAAAATCTAATCTTGAAGAGGATATGGAATTATCTAAGATTAGGGCCATAGTCAATAAAAATTACAAAAATTCAAATAAATCAAAATTATTAGAAAAACTTGAAAAGAAAGATAAAGATAAAGAAGAAATTTTCGAAATAATGAAAATGATGAATTTAAACCCACAATTATTAATTAATCATTATAACCTTAAAAATTCAAATTAATCAATCTTAAATATTCAAATTCAAATTAATTAAATCATAAATATTCAAATTCAAATTAATTAAATCTTAATTATTCAAATTCAAATTAATTAAATCTTAATTACTCAAATTCAAATTAATTAAGTAAATTTAAATTAAATTAAATTAGAATTAAATCTTAATCAAATTCAAATTAAATCTTAATTAAATTCGAATTAAATCTTAATTAAATTCGAATTAAATCTTAATTAAATTTGAATTATATCCTAATTAAATTCGAATTAAATCATAATTAAATTCGAATTGAATCCTAATTAAATTCGAACAAAATCTTAATTCAAATGAAATGAAATTAAATTAAATTCAAATTAAATTAAATTCAAGTAAAATTAAATTCAAATTAAAATTAAATTCAATTCAAATTAAATTCCTATTAAATTAGAATTCCAATTAAATGAAGTTCAATCCTAATCAATTGAAACTTAAATTAATTCAACATCAATCAATTCTTAATTAACCTGAATCCAACTAAAATCTTAAATAACTTAAACTCAAACTAAAATAAAATTTTACCCAAACTATAACAATTAAAATTAATAACATTAAATATGTCAAAGTGGGTTGGCATATTCGCGGGTTCACTCGACATGTATCAAATCGAGAATTTGATACATTTTTAGAAACTTAAATAAAATGACTTGAATTGTTTGACTCATGCATAATTGTCATGTCATGCATTTGTTATTTCTTTTAAATATATGACATGTCATTCATATTTTATGCATATATTAGAACGGCTATAGGAAAAAGAATAATTGAAACTTAATTAACCTAGTATTGGGTGGCGGTGAGATGATAGTACGTTAGGGAAGCCTCTTCTAATAAGATCAAGTATACACTACTTGGTCTCTTTAGACTGGTGAAACTAGCCGAAGCTACCGATCCAAGACCCAAACTAGTTAGACCAGAATTTTTCAAAAAGTAATTTTGAAAATGAAATTTCATTAAAAGGTTTTGTCAAGGAAAGAGTTGATGATCCAATAAGGCTACGGCCAAAGAATGCCTAGTGCCTCGCCAAGACTTGGAAGCCAATTTTTGAAATTCAAATTCAAGTTACTTCTTATCAAATTCAAATCTAACACAAGCTTCAATTAAATCTCAGAGTTAATAATAAATTAAGAAAAATGATTCAAACATCTCACAATACACCTATAAGGCAACTATGCTTGTTGTATTGATACATCTAAAATGGGTGAGATGTTAAGGACTAATGAATTGAAAAGTATTTTTCAAAATTAATTCTCAAAATTGTTAGAATATTTTCCTAAAAATATATTTTCAAAATAGTGCTTCAACATAATAATGTTTTTATGAAATTCATGCTTGTCTGATTGAATATATATATTATATATTTTCAAAAATATATCTTTTCAAAAACTGTTTGACTCACGCAATTAGACACAAGCCTCTTAGGACAACACTAAAGTTCCTTAAGGCACTTAGATAGAGTCAAATGGTATCGCGTACAGGGGGAGTGCTTTTCATTTTTTTGGTTTTCGAAAACTGCACTTTAAACATTACTATTATTTGAAACTACTTTTCGAAAACTGAGTTTTAAATCACTATCACTTGTGTTTTCCGAAAAAGATTTATGTTGTAAAAAATATATGTTCAAAAATTTATCTGTCTCTTTGACTTTGATAAACCCTAAAGACACAGAGGAAAGGTTCACTTCATGATCTTCATGAACTCCTAGGATGTGCCAAATTTAGGGGGAGTCTGAGTCAAAAGAAGAATCTCAGAAAGTTTTTTTTAATCATTCATTCTTGAAAATTATTAGACTATTCTTTTGATCTGAATCAAACCTTAAGACTCAGAGGAAGAGTACTTGTGGTCAACAAGCTTCCCAGGACTGGGTCAAGTTTAGGGGGAGGTCAAATTAAAAGAATTATTTAATAACATGTTTTCATATCTTCAAAATCTTGCTAAAAATCTAAGTCTTTCAAAAGTACTATCATTTTTTTGGTAAAATTCTGTTAATATTTACTTGAGTTTGAAATATTTCCAAGATATTTAGGAAAATGTCCTTATAGTTAACAAGGTTTTCTGGGATTGTGTCAGACTGGAAAAGAATCCTAGTCAAGTAAAATATGATGTTTCAAAAATTCATTATATTTTTTCAAAGTCTCATCTTTTTCAAAAATAGTTAGTACTTGCAAAATATGCATAATATTTATATTTTCCAAAATAGCATTCTTTCAAAAGTTATGCATTTTCCAAAAGTACTTAATTATTCAAAAATTCAATACATTTTTCAAAGGTACTTATATTTTTCAAATATTACATAATTTTTCAAAGTACTAGTACTTTTCAAAGTGCATAGCATCTTTTTCAAAATTATGTATTTTTTCAAAAAATGCAATATATCATTCAAAATACAATGCTTTCAAAAATTTTGCACTAAATATTTTCAAAAAGAACCAAAGGTTTTCAATGTTGGTGCAAGTATTTTCTCTTGTTTTTTTATGTATGACAAAGGGGGAGAGGTGTGCTTAAGTTAGAAAAATTTTTTCCCAAAGATCAAAAATGTAGTTTCAAAACTTATATCATTTTTTTGTTTTTTTTCAAGGATAGTAAGTTAGCCCCTTTAAACCAATCTAACTTAAGTTATTGTCAAACATCAAAAAGGGGGAGATTGTTGGTGTAAGTTACATCAATGATGTTCTCCTTTAAGTGTTTTAATGTTTGACAATATACTTAAGTCAGTGATACAATGAACAGACAAAATGGAGCAAAGGAGAAGTAAACTAAGCTGAAGAAAAATCCTAGTTAATCTAGGCATCGAAACCCTAAGTACCAGCGAAGGGCTGCTGGGCACCTAGCGAAGGGCTGCTAGGTATCGAAACCTTAAGACCTAGCGAAGGGCTGCTAGGCACCTAGCGAAAGGCTGCTAGGTATCGAAACCGTAAGACCTAGTGAAGGGCTGCTAGGCACCTAGCGAAGGACTGCTAGGCATTGAAGACCTAGCGAAGGGCTGCTAGGCACCTGGCGAAGGGCTGCTAGGGAATGAAGACCTGGCGAAGGACTGCTAGGTAATGAAGTCTTGGTCCAAGGGACTGAGCAACTTAGCTGAGCGATGACTAAGGACAGGAGAAGAGACGGGTCAGGGGTTGGGCGTCTCGAGGTCCGGAAGTATCGGAAGCTAAGCAAAAGTCCACCCGAAGGACTAGGTGGCAATCGCCTCCTGAAAGGAGTAGGTGAAAGGCGCGTTCTCGGGGGTGGGAACATGCGCCGGTTCGACCTAGGGTTTCATGGAGATCCAAAGTCTGAACCAAGTCCTTAAGCCTAATATTGTATGTATATGTGCTTTGTGTTTGTGTATCTTGCAGGTACCAAGAACCGGAGACAAAGCAAGTTGCTGGAAAATGGCTGATGGGGGCGCCCCCAGTGTTGGGGGCGCCCAGAGCAAGGTATAAAACCCGGTCTTGGGTTTAAACCATGATTGGGGGCGGCCAGAATGATGGGGGCGCCCGGAGTAAAGAAGAAAAATGCAGTTTTCATGATGTAAGCAGAATAGGTGTCAAGGGGGCGCCCGGAAGGTCCGGGGCGACCGGGTTGAAACCTATATTTGCTGTTTCAGGTTTGAAATGCAGATAAGCGCTCAGGAGGGCTCCCGGGAGGTCCGGGGTGCCCTGGTCAAAGATTTTATCACCTGCGGCGAGGTAGGCGCAAGGATAAGGTTTGACCGGGTTTATCGGGGCGCCCCCGACGTCCAGGGCGCCCCCAGGAGTGCTATATAAGGGGCTTCGACCCCTATGCTTCAACAACAACTTCCAAGAGAGATTCCAAGCATTCTGACCAACGACAACGCGCTAGAGACGAGGCTCTACGACCGGGAGGCTCCAGGAGGAAGTGCGCGGCACTTCGGAGGTCCAGATCGGCCGAGCTTCAGACTTTGTCTTGTTGGTTTGCTTTTTTTTTAATTCCACACTTAATTTTATTTATCTTTTGATTGTGAACTTGCACTGTAAGTCGGGTTTCTCCGCCTCCAAAAAGTCCGGGAAGGAGACCAATAGTGGATGGGCGTTCCCGTGCATAGGCCTTGGATGTACTGACCCTAGGGGGTCGGGAACCAAGTAAAAATCCCGCCGTGTCCCTGTGCATTGCGTTTATTTTGTTTATTTACTTTTCCGCTGTGCTACTAACATTCTAAGTTCAGAACTATCCGAGTTTTCCTACGAAGTTTCAACGAGAGTTTTTCACGGTCGATATTCACCCCCCCCCTCTATCAATGGCACTAGTCCAACAAAACCGTTCCCACCTGTCCCAGGCAAATGCATGTCTAGTGGTCTACAGGATTTGAACTTAGAGGAAACCCAGCAAATTAAGGGTCATAAATAATCACTTCCTACTTAATGAGATGTTTGACAAATCACATAGATATTTGTGATTTCTTTTTGCACTTTAATTTAATTTCGTTGTGGGATTACCGAGGTCTCATAGAAGACACGATGCGATTTAGGTGATCGTTGATCGATTAACCAAATCTGCTCATTTCTTAGGGATTCAGAGGAAAGATTCACTGGACAGGCTGACAGAGTTGTACTGCCGTGAGATTATCAGGCTACATGGTGTTCCTCTGAGCATCATATCAGACAGAGATCCGCTTTTCACTTTGCGATTTTGGCAGAGCTTGCAGCAGGTCATGAGTACCGAGCTTTGATTCAGTACAACCTTTCATCCGCAGATAGAAGGACAGTTAGAGCATACCATTCAGACGCTAGAGGATTTGTTGAGATCCTGCGTTATGGACTTTGGAGGCAACTGGGAAGATCACCAGTATTTGGTTGAGTTTGCCTATAATAATAGTGATCATTCGGCTATTCAGATGGCACCCTTCGAGGTGTTGTATGGTAGAACTTGCAGGACACCCACCCTCTTGGAGGAGGTTGGGGAATCTCAGTTGCAAGGTCTTCAGAGTATTCAATGTGACACAGAGCTAGTCCGTATTATAAGACACAGGCTATCAGAGGCTCAGGATCGTCAGAAGAGTTATGCAGATCGGAGACGCAGATCATTGGAGTTCTTCGTGAGCGATCACACGGGTATCACCCACGAAAGGGGTGAAGCGGATTGGGTTGCGAGGTAAGCTAGCTCTGCGCTACATTTGACTATTTTAGATTCTGAAGCGAATTGGAGAAGTAGCTTATCGTCTGGCATTACCACCATCTATGGCTATAGTTCACGACGTGTTTCATGTTTCCATGTTAAGGAAATATGTACCAGATCCCGCGCATATTTTATCGGAGGTGCCGGCCACACTTTAGTCAGATGCTACCTACGAGGAGGTGCCTATGCGGATTCTGGACCACAAGGAGCATCGGTTGAGGAACAAGACAGTTCGGTTGGTCAAAGTTGATTGACAGCACCACTCTGAGGAGGATGCTACTTGGGAGCTCGAGGATACGATTAGAACTCGCTACTCTCATCTATTTACTTGAGGTGCGTATGATCGAGTTGCATTGTGTGTTGTATTCAGTATTTTATATTATATCTGGGTTGTTGATACCTGTTATGGTTGACTAGTAGCTATTGTGGTTGACTAGTATTTGTTGTGGTTCACTAGCGAAATTTGGGGACCAAATTTTTGTTAGTGGGGGAGAATGTTAAATACTGAATTTTATGTGGTTAAAAAGGAAAAAAATTTAAAAATTAGGGAGCAGTTTGTAAATAGGTAAATTTGGAGGGGTTTTTTTTTGCAAAAAGCCAAAATCAATTAAAAACCCTAAACATTACCTCAAGAAATTATTTTCCCCTCTCCTTTGATGGATCGTCTAGGCGTGCTAGAGGGGGGGGGGGGTGAATAGCACTTTTCGTTTAAATCTCTACAATTTCGTTAGCGCAGCGGAAACAATAATATGCAAATGAATAAAGCAATGCTAACAATGAAATTTTTACTTGGTATCCACCCAGATGGGTGACTAATCCAAGGATCCATGCCGCGAGCACCACTTTCACTATCGAAAATTCTCCTTCAGGTGGAGAAACCTTTACAGTGGTGATCTTCCTCTTTTCAAATGCAGTAATGAGAGAGAGAGAGTAGAAGACACTCTTCAGATGAGCAGCACTTCGACACTGTACGAAACTGTACCGCTCACGTGAAAAAAGGTGCTCCTTTTAAAGGAGAACATGACAAACTCGCAGTCTGTCCAGCCCCGCACCAGTCGACTATCCCTGGGGCAGTGGATTGGCCTAGCATTAATTGCTAGCCAACGGCTAGTTTTCGGGTATACCAGTCGACTGCCTATGGGCCAGTCGACTGGTAGAAGGCTGAAAACTTTTTGTGAGTTTTGGCAGTCGACTGCCTTCTGGCTAGTCGATTGCCCACTCACTCCCAGCCAGTCTTCACAAAGTCCTTCTCGTATGCCTTCAGGTTCACTCCTTGGCTCGCCCCTTGAAGTCATCTTCCTCTGGCTCTCGTCCCTCGGATGCGCACACAAGCTTCCCTTGGCTTGCCTCCATGCCACCCTTCATGTGTGCCCTTGAAGTCCACTTTCCGGCTTGCCCTTGGAGTCCTCCTCCCTCGGCTCTCGTCCCTCGGATATATCCACTATGTGTGATTCTCCAAGTCCTACAAATTCAATCACACACATCAAATACAACATAACACTCTAACCTTAAACATATTCACCCACACGCATCAAAACCATGATCTTTCAATCATTCACGGGTCAATTGCCTCAACAATCTTCCCCTTTTTGATATGTGGCAATATGTTTAAGTTTAGAGATAAATAACAACCAACAATAACAATAGCAAAAGATAGCAATTGAAAAAGCAAAAGACATATAACCCTAAGAGGTAACCTCCCCCATAATCCATATCTTTTCCCATTTTCAATTATAATCATAATCCTAGTTAAGTTTCCAATTAACACTAATCATCATTAAAAATGTAAGACATATCAACCAAAGAGGTAACCTCTCCCTTAATCCATGTCTTCTCCCCATTTTTAATCATTCAAGGTCTAAGTGAGAGGGAAAACCTTAAACCATCCATTTTAAGTTAAAATTCTAACTTAAACAACCCATTCTCCCCCTTTGACACTATCAAAATGATTGCCTCAAGCAACCCAACCCTAAGACATCAAATGAGAGAAAATTTAATTTCTGAAAATTCTCACAGCAGCTGAAATCAGACGTGCCAGTTGACTGCCCTATGGGCAGTCGACTGATATGCTATCAGTGTCAATTTTCAGCTTTTCTGTCGAATTTTAGAAACGCCCAGAAAAATCAGGAAAATTCTAAAAATTATAAAATTTTGTAGACATGTTTGAAATGATATACTCTATCAAGGAAAAATATTAGTCCATATAAAATTTCAAACATGCATGACTTTGGATGAAAATCCAAAATCTTTGAAAACCACTAAGTTTTGTACCAAACCTACAATCTAATTTTGTAATCATATGACTTTCAAAAGCATTGCAAAGCATATGAAGCATGAAATGATTTTCAAAGGTTTAAAATGTCCAACTATGATCTTTGGGCAAAATGTCCATTAATTAAACACTTGTCTTCCCCATAGTTGGTCTAGTTTTCATATTTTGATACTTCTAATGGTTCAACAATGTGCCACAAGCACAAGTGAGCCAAATGTGTCACCCTAATGGATCAAGCACCCTTTTTCAAATCCAATATCTCAAAGTTCATCCTACACTTCCACAAAACACATTCCAATGCCTCTTCTTAAGGATGTAAACTCCGATTCGGGAAGAGGCTAGGTAAAGTTGTCGGCTAGGTTCGACTTTGATTCAACATAGTGTAATTCTATGTCTCCCCTTGCCACATGGTCTCTAATGAAGTGATGTTTCACTTCAATGTGTTTTGTTCTAGAGTGGTGAACTGGATTTTTGGTCAAGTTGATTGTACTTACATTATCACACAAGACTTTGACCTTGGTATAATGTAACTCATAATCTTCTAAGGTGTGCATGATCCAAAGGAGTTGGGAAACACACCCACCCATTGCCACATATTCCGCCTCCGTTGTTGATGGGCAACGCATGGTTGATTCCTACTACTCCAACTAACTAAGGAAGACCCAAGGAATTGACACCCTCCACTTGTACTATTCCTATCTAGATTACAACCCGCATAGTCCGAGTCGATGTATCCAATTAGATCAACACTAGGAGTTCTAGGATACTAAAGTTCGACATTGAGGGTACCTTTGACATATCTTAGGATCCTCTTGACTACAACTAAATGGGACTCTTTGGCACAAGATTGGTACCTTGCACACATACCTACCGCAAAAAGTATATCGGGTCTACTAGCGGTTAGGTATAGGAGACTACCAATCATGCTCATGTATTGTTTAAAGTCTACCATTTTCCCTTCAATGTCACTATTCATTTTCACATTGGTTCCTATGGGTGTAGATGCTATCTTAGCATTTTCAAAATCAAATTTCTTTAACATTTCCTTAGTATATTTGGTTTGAAAGAAATGTGTACCTTCATTAGTTTGCTTAACTTGAAGGCCTAAAAAGAATGTTAATTCTCCTACAAGACTCATTTTAAATTCATCTTTCATACACTTGATGAATTCTTGTAAGAAGTCATTATTTGTTGACCAAAAAATTGTTGGTGCAGAATGCACCCAAGTCAAACCTGTGTTTTGATAATAGCAACATAGGTCAAAAGTTAAGTCTTTCATGTTTTCTAAACAAGTTAATCAAGTGTGCAGTGAAAGCCCTAGCAAAGGACCGCTAGGCACTGGCGAAGGAATGCCAGAGTTAAAAGCCCTAGCGAAGGACTGCTAGGCGCCAGGCGAAGGACAGTCTGGGACTAAAGACCTAGCGAAGGACTGCTAGGCACCGGGCGAAGGACAGCTCGGCATCCAAGCCCTGGCAAAGGACCGCCAGGCAAAAGTCCAACCAAAGGAGCGGTTGGCATCAGGTAAATTCTCCCGAGAGGAGTAGGTGAGGACGCGTTCCCCGTCGAGGGAACAGTAGGCGTCGGTTCGACGTAGGACTCCATTTTGGAGACCAAAGTCAGAACCAAGACAGCTAAGGCTGTATAAAATAATAATTAATTGTGTTATTGTGTTTTGGACTAACCCTGGATGCAGGACCGAAGGAACGTGTGTCTGCAACTCAGAGAGCCTCAAAGGAGTGAGGCAGCAGCTGAGTAAGGCGCCCTGAGTGTCCAGGGCGCCCTCAAGGTGAACCAGAACCAAGCGAAACAAAAAGAGCTTGGGCTGCTTACTGGGCAAGGCGCCCTCAGCAGCGAAGGCGCCCTTAGCAGCCAGGGCGCCTCCAAGCCCAAGACTGCGAAGCCAGCTTTATCCACAGCCGAGATTTCTGCGCGGAAGAAGTCAGCCAAGGCGCCCTCTGCGACCAGGGCGCCCCAGAGGTCAAACCTCATCCCTATTCCGGTGGGATAACGCTTGACCGAGCGAAGCGCGGATCGGCTGACACGTGGCAGGGCGCCCCCGACGTCCAGGGCGCCCTAGGTGCTATAAATAGCACCCCTCGACCCCAAGCTTCAAATAAACTTCGTACAAAAGCCTCCACGCTCTTCTGTGCTCACGCCTTGTTCCAGAAACTGCCCAACTCGAGCAACGACGTCCTGTTGCTCCGGAAAGTCAACCTACAACCGGACGTCGGTAACAGAAGAATTCTTTTTATTAAAAGTTTATAGTGCTGTACTTGTAAATCTCTTTCTGTAAACTGATTTTGCGTTCATATAGAATTGCCTAAAGTAAACGATCAACGATCGTGGGCCTTGGAGTAGGAGTCGACCTAGGCTCCGAACCAAGTAAAAAATACTGTGTTCGCGTGTTTTGTTTATTTCCGCTGTGCAAATTACTCTCGCCATAAATTCGAAAAGTTTGTCGATATTCACCCCCCCTCTATCAACTCTATTGATCCAACAAGTGGTATCAGAGCGGGGTTATTCAAACTTGGTGCAACCACCAGTTTGAAAATTTCTTTTCGGATTTTCGAATTTTTTTTAATATTTTTTTTTCTTTTTCGTTCGACCTTTTTTTGTTAATCGAGGTTGGTGCAACACCCCTCGATATTTTATTTCCTAATCCAGCACTACTAATCCAAGACCTAGTCTTGGAAAATTTATTTTTCTGTTCGTTGTTTTTAGATCCAATGGCCATGCAAGAGGGATTCAGCACCGTCAGACCTCCACTTTTCAGTGGAGAAGACTTTTCTTACTGGAAAAGTCGTATGGAGGTCCACCTGAAAACTCAGGTGGATATGTGGATCATCATCCAGTCCGGTCTGGAGATCCCCAAAAACGCCGAAGGACAACCACAAAGCTACTCTGAATGGGACAACTCCCTTAAACGCAAAATAGAAGCCGACACAAAAGCGACACAAACCCTACAATGCGGGCTGACAAAGGAAGAGCTGAACCGCGTGGGCCCCTTCAATAGTGCAAAGGAGCTATGGACAAAACTGATCGAGCTGCACGAAGGGACTTCAGATACTCGGATCAGCAAGCGGGATCTGCTACTAAACAAACTCTACACTATCAAGATGGCCGACAACGAAACAGCAGCCTAGCTCCACGCACGAATCCAAGAGGTAATGAACGGTCTTCACACAATAGGTCACAAGGTTGAAAACCGTGACCTAATAAGGTATGCTCTAAACGCCTTCCCTAGAAACACCTTGTGGGCATCTATGGTAGATGCATACAAGGTCTCTAGGGATCTTTCTAAAATAAAATTAGACGAATTATTTTCTGAACTAGAACTGCACGAACAAACTAACACCAATATGGTTGAGAAAGGTGTTGCTTTTCTTGCAGACAAGACTGGAAGAACAACGAAGAAGAAGCCTGAACCTGAAACCGAATCTAACTCAGACTCAGATTCAGAAGGAGAAGATAGAGATCAAACTAAGCTGGTCCAGCTCGCTCGAAGCTACTACAAGGAGCTGAAGAACCGAACCAACAAACGAAAAACCGGTCGAAGAAAGGACGAACAAACTGAACCAGCAAACAAGCCCAATGTGACCTGCTACGAGTGCAAGAAAAAGGGCCACTACAAGTCAGAGTGCCCTAACCTAAAGGAGACTAAAAAGCCGAGAAGAAAGAAGACACTGCAAGCAACCTGGGACGAGTCTTCCTCAGAAGAAGAAGAAGAGGCACCCCAGTCCAACCTCCTAGCTCTGACCGCCTCAGATAAAGTCGAGACAGAGTCAGAATCAGAACAAGAGGACGGCGAGCTGACCTTCACAGAAGACGGAGAAATTAAGGTAACAGGTTTTAATAGATTACAGTTAACTGAATTGATTTCTTTTCTTTCTCGTGATTTGGCAAAAGCCAAACTCCGGGTCGAATCCCTCCGACAGGAAGTAAAACTCCTGAAAGAGGGAGCTGACTCTAAACCCTCAACCGAGAAGGTTCAGGAAGGAACTCCCACTCAAGTTGAAAAACTTGAAAAGGAAAACTCCTACCTGAAAACTCAGGTTAAGGATTTTAGAACAGCTTTAGAACGATTTACATCTGGTTCCAAGGGTCTTGACATGATCCTTGGAAAACAGAAATCAGTTCTAAATCGATCCGGACTTGGCTACCGAACCAAATCTCGACAAAGATCATATTTGACTGTACTGAATCAGTACAGAGGAAAAATTCAGGCATGGGTACCTAAACTGTGCCTGAACCAACCTACTGGATCAAATCAGTATTGGATCCCCAAGGACAAGATTCACATCTTGCCCAACCATCACCATCCCCAAGGACAAGATTCACATCTTGCCCAACCATCACCGTGGCTTTAGTCCAGGGGGAGCCAAACTGAAAACTATTTTCATTATTAGATAAACTTGTAATTCTTGATTGAAATTGCTTGTTTGATTGTCTATTTAATTTCTTCAATTTACCATGCTTAGACTTAGGTTAGTTTAAGGACTAAACAAACTTAGCTGAAATTTGACAACATAGTATTGGGTAGAGGTGAGATGATAGTACGTTAGGGAAACCAATTCTAATAAGATCAAGTTCACTTGGTCTCTTTAGACTGGTGAAACTAGCCGAAGCTACCGATCCAAAACTCAAACTAGTTAGACCAGAAATTTTTCAAATAATAATTTTGAAAATGAAATTTCATTAAAAGGCTTTGTCAAGGAAAGGGTGGATGATCCCATAAGGCTACGGCCAAAGAAGGCCTAATGCCTCGCCAAGACCTGGAAGCCAATTTCTGAAATTCAAATTCAAATTATTTTTGTCAAATTCGAATCTAACACAAAAATTCAGTTATTTGTAGATGTAAACTTCTTTTAAAATTAATTAAGTTTTCAAAATTAATCAAAATTTTTCAAAATAGTTTTTCTAATCAAAACCTGTCTCACGAAACCTATAAGGTTAACGTGATTGAAAACCCTAGATTTGGGTGAGACAGACTAGGTAGTGAAACTCAATTTAAGCTATTCCTGATTCTAATTGGATCCAAATCAAGAAGATTCTTTATGCGTAGGAACATAAAGATTTGGACCAATGGATGTTGGATAGCGGTTGCTCCAGACACATGACTGGAGATAAATTGAAGTTCACCAAGCTCAAACTCAAAAACCTAGGCTCAGTGGCATTTGGCAATAATGTCACACTCAAGGTAATTGGGTCAGGTAACATTGAGCTTAAATCTGATTTCATTATTAAGAAAGTTCTATTAGTTGAAAACTTTAATTTTAACTTGCTTAGCATAAGTCAGTTATGTGATTCTGGTTATAGAGTTACTTTCAACAGTTCCAACTGCCTAATTAAAAATGAACAAGACTCAGAAATCATACTTAAGGGCACTAGGAAAAACAATGTATACACTATAAATCTTCCTATTATACCCAAATGTATATTAACACAAATAGAACAATCAAACCTCTGGCATAGGAGATTAGGACATACTAATTTGAGAACTATCTCAAAAATTACCCAACTTGGCTTAATCAAAGGTATCCCCAACATCAAAAATAATGAAAACCTAATATGTGAATCATGCAATCAAGGTAAGCAAACCAAATCCAATCACAAACTAATTCAGTCTGATTTAACTCAAACCACACTTGAGCTCCTGCACCTTGATCTATTTGATTCACATGGAGCCAAGTCACTAAGCGGGAACCGATACTGCTTAGTAATAGTTGATGATTACTCTAGATTTACCAGGGTCAGGTTCCTAAAAATCAAAGATGAAACCCTAAATCTATTTATTGAATTCTGTAAACTAATTGAAAATCAAAATGACACTAAAATTAAAAGACTTAGGAGTGATCACGGGGGAGAGTTTGAAAATCAAAAATTTGATGAATTCTGCAAGGTAAATGGGTATTTACATGAATTTTCATGTCCTAGAACCCCCCAACAAAATGGGATATTTGAGCGAAGGAATAGAACACTACAAGAAGCCGCTAGGGCTATGCTCAACAAGTTTAAACTAGCAAACCAATTCTAGGCAGAAGCAACTAGTACAGCCTGTTATATCCAAAATAGGGTTTTGATTAATAAGCGACACAACAAAACCCCCTATGAACTGTACTACCATAGACTTCCAAACCTACACTACCTAAGATTCTTTGGATGCAAAGTCCATATCCTAAACACCAAAGACCATTTAGGAAAGTTTCAATCCAAGTCAAGCCAGGCATTTTTCTAGGGTATTCAACCACAAGTAGAGCCTATAGAGTTTACAACAAACAAACTAAGAAAATTGAAGAAACAACAAACTTAATTTTCGATGAAGAAATCAATTCAAATTCTAATAATCCAGAACCAATTTCATCAAACTCTGACCAAGAAAATGAACGACTTATTGAACCATAAATTGAACCCTTAAACGAACTAACTATTGAACCAATTAATGAACCAAGAATCGAACCACCAAATGAACCAGTCCAAAGAGTCGAACTAAATAGTGAACCAAACCAACCAGCCGGACCTGAGGCTGAACCAAGCTTTAGAAGAACAAAGAAACCCAGACTAAGTCACCCGACCAATCAAATTGTAGGTGATCCAACTCTAGGAGTCAGGACTAGGTCCTCGTATAGGAACCTTAGTCAAATAGCTATGATATCAAAAATTGAACCCAAAACTATAGAGGAAGCCCTACCTGATCCAGATTGGATTATAGCAATGCAAGAAGAACTAGCTCAATTCGAAAGGAACCAAGTCTGGGAATTAGTATCTAAACCTGAGGGCAAATCCGTAATTGACACTAAGTGGGTATTTAGGAACAAGCTGAATGATCAAGGAGAAATAGTCAGAAACAAAGCCCGCTTAGTAGCAAAAGGTTTCAGCCAAGTAGAGGGATTAGACTACGATGAAACCTATGCTCCAGTAGCTAGACTTGAGTCCATTAGAATGTTGTTAGCCTTTGCATCCCATAAAGGATTTAAGTTATATCAAATGGATGTAAAGTCAGCCTTCTTAAATGGATTCATTAAAGAAGAAGTCTATGTAGGACAACCCCCAGGGTTTGAGGACTTAGACAAACCTAACCACGTTTACAAACTAACTAAAGCATTATATGGATTAAAACAAGCACCTAGGGCCTGGTATGAACGTTTATCAACCTACTTAACTTCTAAAGAATTCAAACAAGGTCAAATTGACTCAACTCTATTCATTAAAACCCTAGGAAAAGATATATTCATTGCCCAAATTTACGTAGATGACATAATCTTTGGATCCACCAACACAAACTTCCTGAAAGAATTTGTCAAAATAATGGAAAATGAATTTGAAATGAGCTTGGTTGGTGAACTTAACTTTTTCCTAGGCTTACAAATTAAACAAACTAGGGATGGTAACTACGTTCATCAATTCAAATATGCTAAAGAGTTAATAAAGAAATTTAAAATGGACAACTCTAAAAGCATAAGTACCCCCATGGCCACTAATGTAAAAATAGATAGTGACCCTGATGGTAAACCAGTGGACCTTAAGCTTTATAGGAGTATGATAGGTAGCCTATTGTACCTTACAGCCAACAGACCTGATATTCTTTTTGCTGTAGGGATGTGTGCTAGATACCAAACCTGTGCTAAGGAAACGCACTTAGCAGCCCTAAAACGAGTACTAAGATATGTAAAGGGCACCCTAAATGTAGGGATTTGGTATCCTAAGACCTCAACCTTTGATTTGACAGGATACACAGATTCTGACTATGCAGGCTGTAAATTAGATAGAAAGAGCACGAGTGGAAGCTGCCAACTGTTAGGTCAGAGTCTAGTCAGTTGGTGCAGCAGAAAACAACACTGTGTGGCTTTATCCACAACTGAAGCTGAGTATGTGGCATTAGGAGAATGTGTGGCACAACTTTTATGGATGATGCACACACTTAAAGATTTCCAGCTCAACTACACCCAAACTCAAGTATTTATTGACAATATAAGTTCAATTAATTTAACTAAGAACCCAATTCAACACTCCAGAACCAAACATATAGAAGTCAAACATCATTTTGTAAGAGACGATGTAGCCAGGGGTGAAATAGCACTTAAGCATATTGACTCTAAATCCAACCTAGCTGATATATTCACAAAACCCTTACCTGAATCTGAGTTCAGTTCACTAAGAAGGCAGTTAGGATTGTGCTTTGTAGAATAGAGTATCTCGATTTTTTCTCTACTTGATTTCAAAAATCAGTTTTCTAAAAATAGAATTTGAAAAATTACTTTACCCAATTTTAAAATCAGTTTTTCGACTTAGTTTTATATTTATTTTAAAACTACCCCCTTTAAAAACTAGGGCCTTTTCGAAAATGGACTTAGCCTAGGCCCTAGCTCTAGAACTGCATGCACCTATAGACTTAGAAGCCAGCATCTCACAAGCACCTTAAGGTACTTTTGATTGATAACCTAGAAAGGGTTGAGATGCTTAGGTCTTTGCCTCAATTCAAGATGCTTTAAGTCAGTGCATCTGCAGTAATTGGGGCACTAAATACAACTTATACAGCAATCAAGTTAAGTGTCAAGCTTAGAAAATCTAACTTGAACAGAAACACTTAACTTGACTAACCCTAGCAAAAACTACTGTATATAACAGGTAGTAAGTAGCTAATTGGGTTAGACAGGTCTCTACAGAAAAAAATTGATTGATTTAGTGTAAATCTAACTGGTTCAGTACAGCAAATTATTATTTATTTTTTATTCATGCTATATTTATCTGTTTTGATATATGGCAAAGGGGGAGATAGAGATAGGAAAGAGAAAAATTATTTTTTTTCTAAAATTTTCCTTTATTCAAAAAGGTTCAAAAACATACTTATCATTTACTCAAGCTTTCAAAATTTTGCTAAGTACTCTAGCTTCAAAACTCTTTACTCAAGCTTTCAAAATTTTGCTAAGTACTCTAGCCTTTCAAAAGGTTCTTACTTAAGCTTGTCAAAATTATTTTTACTCTAAAGCTTAAGTTTTTCAAAATTGTTAAGTACTAAAGTGTTTCAAAACCTACTAAGTACTTAAGCTTGTTATATCCTACCGAGTATTTAAGCTAACATTTTGAGTACTTTAAAACTTAAGACTTTAAAAATTTCTTAAGTACTCAAATTATTGTTTTCAAAGTACAAGTAAAGTCTTTAAAACCCCACGAATTTTTGAAAAATCTAGGGGGAGATTCCTTCCAGGGGGAGGGAACAAAAGTTAAAACTTTTTCATGTCTTGCTTAAACTTAACTTTTTGAACTAGGGTTGCCATAAATCAAAAAGGGGGAGATTGTTGGTGCAGAATGCACCCAAGTCAAACCTGTGTTTTGATAATGGCAACATAGGTCAAAAGTTAAGTCTTTCTTATTTTCTAAACAAGTTAATCAAGTGTGCAGTGAAAGCCCTAGCAAAGGACCGCTAGGCACTGGCGAAGGAATGCCAGAGTTAAAAGCCCTAGCGAAGGACTGCTAGGCGTCAGGCGAATGACAGTCTGGGACTGAAGACCTAGCGAAGGACTGCTAGGCACCGGGCGAAGGACAGCTCGGCATCCAAGCCCTGGCAAAGGACCGCCAGGCAAAAGTCCAACCAAAGGAGCGGTTGGCATCAGGTAAATTCTCCCGAGAGGAGTAGGTGAGGACGCGTTCCCCGTCGAGGGAACAGTAGGTGTCGGTTCGACGTAGGACTCCATTTTGGAGACCAAAGTCAGAACCAAGACAGCTAAGGCTGTATAAAATAATAATTAATTGTGTTATTGTGTTTTGGACTAACCCTGGATGCAGGACCGAAGGAACGTGTGTCTGCAACTCAGAGAGCCTCAAAGGAGTGAGGCAGCAGCTGAGTAAGGTGCCCTGAGTGTCCAGGGCGCCCTCAAGGTGAACCAGAACCAAGCGAAACAAAAAGAGCTTGGGCTGCTTACTGGGCAAGGCGCCCTCAGCAGTGAAGGCGCCCTCGTCAGCGAAGGCGCCCTCAGCAGCCAGGGCGCCTCCAAGCCCAAGACTGCGAAGCCAGCTTTATACATAGCCGAGATTTCTGCGCGGAAGAAGTCAGCCAAGGCGCCCTCTGCGACCAGGGCGCCCCAGAGGTCAAACCTCATCCCTATTCCGGTTGGATAACGCTTGACCGAGCGAAGCGCGGATCGGCTGACACGTGGCAGGGCGCCCCTGACGTCCAGGGCGCCCTAGGTGCTATAAATAGCACCCCTCGACCCCAAGCTTCAAATAAACTTCGTACAAAAGCTTCCACGCTCTTCTGTGCTCACGCCTTGTTCCAGAAACTGCCCAACTCGAGCAACGACGTCCTGCTGCTCCGGAAAGTCAACCTACAACCGGACGTCGGTAACAGAAGAATTTTTTTTATTAAAAGTTTATAGTGCTGTACTTGTAAATCTCTTTCTGTAAACTGATTTTGCGTTCATATAGAATTGCCCAAAGTAAACGATCAACGATCGTGGGCCTTGGAGTAGGAGTCGACCTAGGCTCCGAACCAAGTAAAAAATACTGTGTTCGCGTGTTTTGTTTATTTTCGCTGTGCAAATTACTCTCGCCATAAATTCGAAAAGTTTGTCGATATTCACCCCCCTCTATCGACTCAATCGATCCAACAAAAATGATATCATCTACATAGACTTGGGCAACAAATATATCCTTATCCTTAGATTTTAGGAACAAAGTAGGGTCAATTGTTCCTCTCCTATACCCCTTAGACACTAGAAATGAAGAAAGCCTTTCATACCAAGCCCGGGGAGCTAGTTTCAATCCATATAAGGCTTTTCTTAATTTGTAAACGTGTCTTGGATAGTTAGGGTCTGCAAACCCGGGGGGTTGTTCTACATAGACCTCTTCTTTAATGATCCCATTAAGGAATGCCGATTTCACATCCATTTGGTAAAGTGTGAACCCCAGTGAGCGACATAGGCTAGTATGATTCTAATAGATTCTAACCTAGCTACGGGGGCATAAGTCTCATCATAATCTAATCCCTCAACTTGGTTAAACCCCCTAGCTACCAATTTAGCCTTGTTCCTAGTGATTTTACCTTGGTCGTCTAGTTTGTTCCTAAAGACCCATCTTATGGCAACAATGGTGCAATCATTGGGCCTAGGAACCAACTCCCAAACTTCACTCTTCTCAAATTGATTTAGTTTTTCTTGCATGCCTAAGACCCAATCAACATCTCCTAATGCTTCATCAATGGACTTGGGGTCTAATTGAGAGATTAGAGCTATTTTGTTAGTAATATGAGAGAAGTGTCCTAAGGCAATCGCCTTATGATTGTAATCATTTACTTTAATAAATGAATATTCACTATTTGAGTATACATGTTCATGTATTTGATTGAGATCTTAAACTCATTTACTGAATGTCCGCAATACAATTCACAGCATGAGAGAATTTGTGATGAATTCACAACTAGTGATTATCTCTACATGTGCAATTGTGAAGTATTGAAATTGTCCCTAGTCGATGAATTGACAGATACGGACACTATCAATTCTGTGGAGACTAGCATGGGTTATTCTCTAATCAGCTGATTCTCACTGGCTGGTGACATTGGGATGTCCGGAGATAAACATGAATGCTAGTTATGGGAACTAGTTCATTGGAGTGACTAGCTGTAAAACTTCATATGGTAATCTACATATAGATATGTCAATGAAAATTCTTACTGCAGCTTAAGTGCGATGTTCCTTTGACTTGCGGTGTTCAAGTCATCTTGGTCATGAAAACTTATACTTTGACATCTTAAGCAAGCATCTCCAAGGAGGTGTGGACCCAGGATGATTGGGTATAAGCCGAAGTGCCCGAAGATGTTTGAACAGCCTACAAAAGATTCACCACTCCTTGCAAGGAGTTGTATACCCAAGGCCTATCGTCGGATTCTTACTCGAAGCCTCTGGCCAGAGCATAACATGTTCCGAGTATGAATCTCTAAGAATCATGAGAGTAATTAGAATCCGTTGGACGAGAAAGACATTACTTGGGCTAGGTGTGACATAGTCAGCCTAGTGGGGACTGACACACATAGACCGTGTCCTGAACCAAGTGGGTATAAGATGGTGAAGGGAATGAGGCACGATTCATTAAAGCTGCTGAAGGATTTCAGAATTATTTTTGAGGTCAACCGTTGATCTTTCGATTAATTGGGGATCATGATATACTACTAGGTGTCACTCATGATCGTTCTATAATTAGTTAATTATAGACGGCCAATATAAATCGAAGGCCTATTTAGTCACACGCACTACGAGTGATCCGAGGGATTTAAAACGAGTTGAAAATTGAATTTTTCGATCAAGAGAGATAAGTCGAATCTGAATTTTTTAGAGACGCATCAGAAGCATAAAATGGCCAAGTCTTTTGAGGACTTATTGGACAAATTAAATGAGTTTAATTCGTGAGGTCATGGCTTGGTTTGGCCGGCCAAAGAGGGTCCCCACCCTCTTTGTTTGGCCGGCCACAATTAAAAGGGAGAACCAAATTGTTTGGTTCAAATTATAAAATAAACCGCGCGTGGTTTGTTTTATGAAATTATGGATAAAGAAATTTATTTTCATGGAAATTAAAATAAACCTTGGATTGGTTTATTTTATTTTATAAAATCAATAATAGATTGATTTACCATGATAAAGAAATTTATATAAGGAAATTTATATAAAGAAATTTCTTTCAATAATAAAAGGAGAGACATGGTTGTTTTTATTATAAATAAAGTTATAATAAAAACTTGGCATAACGGAATAATTCATAGAAAAATTTATAAGATAAATTTCTTATGAAAATTTATTCCGTTAAAAGGTGACTTGGCGATTAAGAGGCTACTATATAAAGGTACCAAGGCAAGGCTTGGAAATAAATCTAAGAGATCAAGGATTCTTGCCTAGCCTCTCTTCCTCTGCTTCTCTCCCTCTCCCTCCTCTAGTGGCACCGGCCCTAGAGGCCCTCCCTTTGGTTGCCGTGAGCTTCCTCCACCGAGAAGCTGTCGAAGAAGAAGAAGAAGCGGGTGCAACTCCTTCCTTCCTCCCGGAATCTTGATTCCGTACTTCGTTTGGTGGTTAGTTTTTCCATCTCTCTCTTGGTATTCTTGTCGTACCTTTGGAGAATCTAGTAGTTCTTGTCGGCACGAAACTCGTGGCTTTGCGAAGTCATTCCGAAGAAAAACTCGGCGTGGACGCGAATAGAGGCGGAGCTTCCAAGGGACGCTACGGTTGGATCTCGTTCCTTTCTACGAGTTACGCGAGGTATTAAGAAAATTAGTTTACTTTCTGCAAAATTTTAAATGTATAATCATGTCTCAACAACATAAGGTTGCATGCTAGATACGTGATTAAAATAATTTGAGAAATTATTTATGCTAAATCTTCGGCTGCACGTAATTAAATTTTAAAATTACGAACCCGTATCCATGTTAACATGCACCCGGTCCCAACAGTGGTATCAGAGTCGGTTAGTGTTCGACATAATCATATAATTGTTTTGCGAAAAACTTTGTCATGATCTCAATTTCGGAAAATTTTCCAATTATGAAAACTTTCCAATTATGATAAATTTTAGATTTAGGAATTTCAAAGTTTGAAAATCCTCATGAAATTTCGCAAACTTTTGAAATATCCTAGTTTCTGAAATTTTATGATAATTGTGAAAAGTTCCCATTTTTGGAAACTTTCTAATTTTGGAAATTTCCTATTTTGGAAATTTTTCAATTTTGGAAATATGTAAGTTTTCTTTGTACCAGAAACTTACAATTATTCTGAAACCTATTATGAAATCTCGCAATTTTGGGCACTTTCTTTCAAGAAAGTCTAAACAAATTTATGGATCATTAGTTGACAATTAAATTCGAATTTGTTTTAAATTATTAACAAAATTCTTTACTTTGGGGAGTGCCTCGGGGAGCCACCCAAATTAAAGTTAGTTGTTGTAATTTAATTTCCTATTTTGAATAAAATTATCATGTTTAATTTGGTTACGCCTCGGGGAGCGGACCAAATTAGATTTACAACAAATTCCTTTTTTTTGGGTATCTGAGCCTCGGGGAGCCACCCAAAGAAAATATTTTGTTGTAATTAATGAATCCATAAATAAAATATGTGATCAAATCTTGGAAATTTTGAGGTGATTCTCAAAACGATAATTTCCTTATTTGATTTAAGAGGTGATGCTTTATATTGTTGGCTACAAAATTAATTAGGAAAATGGTTTCCTATAGAGTTTTCTTAAATAAAGATTTTCATGAAAATAATATGTGGTTGAATTAAGGGAATCTGTCTCTTAATTTAATAAGATTTGATTTAGAGAAATCAAAGTCTTAAACATATTATTTCCGAAATTGATTATGATATTTAGGAAATTGTTTCCCAAAACAATTCCTTGAATAAAGTATGAAATTAGAATTAGGAAATCCAGTTCCTAATTCAATTAATGAGACTTGATAAATTAAGTCACATACATACTTTATTAAGGAAATCGTTAGTACATGACATAATTATATGTCATGAATGTGCTTAAGAAAGGATGAGACCCAAAACCCTTTACAAAATATTAAGACTAACACCTTCCATTAATATGGTTAGAACCAGAGTTTTATTTTTCGTTTGGGTTGATGAACACATCCATGCCCGGCTTGAACCTCAACATGTTCAAACCATGGAATTAGTTTATGATTAATATAGTTGGAGTCAGAGGTCAATCCTTAGTTTTGGTTGTTGGACACATCCAAGCCTGACTAAACGGTTGAATGAACTCCAACCATATTAAAACTATTTCTTGATTAATGGGTCAGCCTTAAGCTTGGAGCATCGATTTGTTGTGCCACAGCCAAGGTCGATGTAAAGAGAGGTGCAGTTGGGTGCTATGTATATTGTTGCATACTTGTTAATGAGTTAACAACCCAATGATTTATGCAAACATTCAATTAGTTGATAGCATAAAGTGATAGTTGCATATATGTGATATGTAATCGGTATAATTACCTACCTTCATAGCTAAGAATAACTTGATGGCCACAGCCATGGTTGTTCTTATCTATGATTGGATATCAACCTATTTGGAGATGTTCCTACGATCTCCCGAATTGATAAAAAGGGTAATTCAATTCGAAAAGTAAATAGGATTTAATTAATGTATGTTGATGCATTCTTTATCATTCTTCTCACATAAGCTCAATTTGTATTTCTAGGATAATCACTCGATCATGTCTTCTCTGAATTTGCGTTCCATTTTGGACACCAATAAACTGACTGGGCCAAACTTCTTGGACTGGCTTCGAAACCTGAGGATAGTCCTCAAGGCAGAGAAGCTTGCCTATGTCCTTGAAGATCGACTTCCCGACCGTCCTCTAGAAGATGCAACTCCAGACCAGTTAGTGGCCTATCAGAAACATGTGACCGATTCTGAACTTGCGAGTTGCATCATGCTAGTCGCTATGGTACCTGAGCTGCAAAAGCAGCATGAGCATATGGATGCTTATACCATCATCTTCCATCTTCATGAGCTATTTGAAGAGCAGGCGAGATCCGAAAGGTTCGAGGTCTCCAGACTCCTCTTCACCTCTAGGATGCAGGAAGGCACTTCTGCCTCACAGTTTGTGTTGAAGATGTTAGGGTACATTGAGCGATTGGGCACACTCGATTTTGCAATGGATCATGAACTAAGTATTGACTTAATTCTACATTGTTTGCGCAAAAGTTATTCACAATTTGTGATGAACTATCGGATGAACAAGCTGGAGACTACCATTCCTGAGTTGCTCAACCTGCTGAAGACTATAGAGTCTTCTGTGAAGCAGGATCAGAAGATGGTACTGTTAGTTGGTTCCTCGAAGAAAGGTTCTAAGAGGAAAGCCAAGGAACAGAATAAGGGAAAGAAGAAAAAGGCCAAAAAGACTGAAAAGACACCAAAAGGCACTTACCATCATTGTGGCAAGGAGGGTCACTGACGAAGAAACTGCAATGTTTATCTTGAGTCCTTAAAGAAGAAGGCATCCGATGCCCCATCCTCTTCAGGTATCTTCGTTATTGAATGTCACTCTATTTCCTGAAATACCTGGGTACTTGATACTGGGTGTGGCTCACATATATGTAATGGCATACAGGGGCTAAGGAATAGAAGAAGACTCGTTAAGGGAGAAGCGAATTTGCGAGTTGGAAATGGAGCAAAGATTGCTGCTGTTGCCATCGGAACATATTTGCTAAAGCTCCCTACTAGACGTGTCTTAGAATTGGATAATTGTTATTTTGTTCCTTCGTTAATAAAGAACATTGTATCTATTTCATGTTTGAATAAAAAGGGTTATCATTTAACTTTTAGTAACAATTGTTGTTACATAACTTTAAATGGTGTTCTTTATAGGAACGGAACTTTGTGCAATGGTATCTACACGTTAGATTTATCCGGTGATGTTTTCAATATCGAAGTTAGCAACAAACGTGCTCGAATAGATAATCGAATAAACTCCTATACATGGCATTGTCGTCTTGGCCATGTAAGTAAGAAACGCATGACCGAATTACACCGATGTGGAATTCTGGAATCATTTGAACCCGATTCATTTGATACATGCGAATCATGCTTAAAAGGCATGATGACCAAATTACCCTTTTCCGGAAAAGGTAAACCAGTGGAAGAATTGCATGGTCTAATACATACTGATGTATGTGGACCAATGTCAACTCTTGCACAAGGAGGCTATAGCTACTTCATTACCTTTATCAATGATCATTCACGATTCGGGTACGTGTTCTTGATGAAACACAAATCTTAAGCTTTTGAGAAATTCAAAGAGTTCAGAAATGAAGTAGAGAAACAGCTTGGCAAAAGTATTAAGATACTTCGATCCGATCAGGGTGGTGAATACTTGAGTCAAGAGTTTCAAGATTATCTTAGGGACAATGAGATATTGTCTCAATGGACTCCGCCATATACACAACAGCATAATGGTGTATCTGAGAGGCGTAACCGAACCTTGATGGACATGGTTAGATCCATGATGAATCATGCAACTCTTCCAAAATCCTTTTGGGGCTATGCACTTAAGACAGCTGTTTACTTGCTAAACAGAGTCCCGACCAAGGTAGTCTCTACTACTCCATATGAGACGTGGAATAATAAGAAACCTCACTTAACTCACCTTAAGATATGGGGTTGTCCTGCTTATGTGAAGCGAACTGTATCAGAGAAATTGGATGCTAAGTCTGATAAATGTCTATTTATTGGATACCCTAAGGAAACGAAGGGTTACCAATTCTATCATCCCTTGGAACAAAAGGTGTTTGTTTCAAGGCATGCTGTATTTCTAGAAAAAGAATTTCTTTTACAAGAAAACAGTTGGAGTGACATTGAACTTGAAGAAGTTCAAGAAACTCCAATAGACATTACAGAGACACCTAGTCTAGACCCACAACCAATAACTCATAATGATGAGCTATCAGTTGAACCTAAAACAACACCACCTCTTTGTAGGTCTGATAGGACACGTAACATTCCAGAGAGATACGGATTTTTCATAAGTGAATCGAACGATGTGTTACTCATAAGCGATGACGAACCTATCAGTTATGAAGATGTTCTGAAAAGTTCAGAAATGGACAAATGGCTTGAAGCCATGAAGTCGGAAATGGATTCCATGTACGAAAATTAAGTATGGGACTTGGTTAACCCACTTGAAGGGATTAAGCTCATAGGGTGCAAGTGGGTTTTCAAGAAGAAAACCGACATGGAAGGTAATGTTACCTTTAAGGCTAGATTAGTGGCAAAAGGATATCGTTAGAAACAAGGAATTGATTATGACGAAACCTATTCGCCAGTAGCTATGCTTAAATCCATTCGGATGCTCCTGGCCATAGCAGCTCATTATGATTATGAGATATGGCAAATGGATGTGAAAACAGCATTCCTTAATGGAAACCTGCTTGAGGATGTATACATGAAACAACCTGAAGGTTTCACATCGGTTGATAAAACCAAAATATGCAAGCTTCGACGATCCATATATGGACTGAAGCAAGCATCCAGGAGTTGGAACATCCGTTTTGATGAGACAATCAAAGAGTTTGATTTCTCACAAAATCCTGACGAACCTTGTGTGTACAAGGTTAGTGGGTGTGCAGTCGTATTCCTAGTGCTATATGTCGATGACATATTGCTTATAGGAAACGATATATCAGTCTTACAATCAGTTAAAATTTGGTTGTCCAAAACTTTCTCCATGAAAGACCTGGGAGAAGCAACCTATATCCTTGGGATTATAATCTATAGAGATAGATCAAAACGGTTGCTTGGTCTTTCGCAGTCAACATATATAAACCAAGTGCTAAAAAGGTTTAGCATGTCGAAATCCAAGAAAGGTTACCTTCCCATCAGGCATGGGATCAACCTTTCAAAGCCTATGTGTCCGCGCACAGAAGACGAGAGGATTTGCATGAATAAGATTCCTTATGCATCCGCGATAGGATCTATCATGTATGCTATGTTATGTACTAGGCCCGATGTATCGTATGCTCTGAGCGTCACGAGCAGATACCAGTCTGATCCAGGAATGGATCATTGGGCGGCTGTCAAGACAATCCTTAAGTACTTAAGAAGAACTAAGGATATGTTCCTAATATATGGGGAAGGAGATATGGTAATACGTGGGTATACAGATTCCAATTTCCAGACAGATAAGGATGACTCCAAATCTCAGTCTGGATACGTATTTACTTTGAATGGAGGCGCAATAAGTTGGAAGAGTTCCAAGCAAGACACTGTAGCGGATTCTACCACGGAAGCGGAATATATTGCGGCTTCGAAAGCAGCAAAAGAAGCTGTCTGGATCAAGAAGTTTGTCTGAGAACTTGGAGTGGTTCCAACCATTGATGAAGCAATACTGGTTTACTGCGACAATAATGGAGCTATTGCACAAGCAAAGGAACCAAGGTCTCATTAGCAATCCAAACACGTGCTTCGCCACTATCATATGATCAGAGTGATTATAAGTAGGAATGATATACAAATTGAGAAAATTCCCACTGAAAGGAATTTAGCGGATCCTTTAACTAAGGCCTTGCCTCAAAACAAGTTTAAGGGTCATGTTAGAGCCTGTGGTATTGGATACCGTAGCGATTGGCATTAGGCCAAGTGGGAGTTTGTTAGTAATATGAGAGAAGTGTCCTAAGACAATCGCCTTATGATTGTAATCATTTACTTTAATAAATGAATATTCACTATTTGAGTATACATGTTCAAGTATTTAATTGAGATCTTAAACTCATTTACTGAATGTCCGCAATACAATTCACAGCATGAGAGAATTTGTGATGAATTCACAACTAGTGATTATCTCTACATGTGCAATTGTGAAGTATTGAAATTGTCCCTAGTCGATGAATTGACAGATACAGACACTATCAATTCTGTTGAGACTAGCATGGGTTATTCTCTAATCAGCTGATTCTCACTGGCTGGTGACATTGGGATGTCCGGAGATAAACATGAATGCTAGTTAAGGGAACTAGTTCATTGGAGTGACTAGCTATAAAACTTCATATGGTAATCTACATATAGATATGTCAATAAAAGTTCTTACTGTAGCTTAAGTGCGATGTTCCTTTGACTTGCGGTGTTCAAGTCATCTTGGTCATGAAAACTTATACTTTGACATCTTAAGCAAGCATCTCCAAGGAGGTGTGGACCCAGGATGATTGGGTATAAGGCGAAGTGCCCGAAGATGTTTGAACAGCCTACAAAAGATTCACCACTCCTTGCGAGGAGATGTATACCTTGGTATTCTTGTCGTGCCTTTGGAGAATCTAGTAGTTCTTGTCGGCACGAAACTCGTGGCTTTGCGAAATCATCCCGAAGAATACTCGACGTGGACGCAAATAGAGGCGGAGCTTCCATGGGACGCTATGGTTGGATCTCGTCCCTTTCTACGAGTTACGCGAGGTATTAAGTAAATTAGTTTACTTTCTGTAAAATTTTAAATGTATGATCATGTCTCCACAACATAAGGTTGCATGCTAGATACGTGGTTAAAAAAATTTGAGAAATTATTTATGCTAAATCTTCCGCTGCACGTAATTAAATTTTAAAATTATGAACCCGTATCCATGTCAACATGCAACCGGTCCCAACATATTTGACCAGTTTTGTAACACCCCAAAATTTCACCATGAATAATATTGTGAATTCATTATGAAATATTATGTGAATAATATTGTGAATTCATTATGAAATATTATGGGATTCATGAAGTATTATAGATTCATGAATATGAAATATTAAAAATATTATGAAATAATATTTATGGAATATTATGAAATATTATGAATTCATGAAATATTATTAATATTATGAAATTTCATGATAGGCTTGGCTTAAAGGGCTTTGATATGGATTAGTACAAATTGTGATAAAAAGAAGAAGTAGAAGGAAGGAAGCAAGGATTGAACCTTGAACCTCCTAGTTGCACTCTCCATGTCTTAACCACTACACCAAGCATTGTTTCATGTTGAGAGAATAAGAAACATGCTTGTTAAGCGTGTAATAGTGAAGAGACATGTCTTTTCATGAGAAAAGTATAAATAAGAGAGGGAAGAGGTGTGAGTAACTTCCTCTTCTTCTTCCTTTCTCTTCCCCACCGAAACTTCATTGCCCCTCTCCCTTGTGTTTTCGAAAAAATACAACCTAGGGTTTCTAACCCTAGGGAAGTGGAAGGAAGGAGACTATCTAAAGGGTCTTGCCCTCCACTAGGGCCAAGAAGTTCTAGAGGAGTTTTGGCGAAAGGAACCTCCACTTCTCCTTCAACCAAGAGTACCCTAAGGATCTAGGGAAGGCGAAATTCAAGCGAAAGGATGTAAGTATCCCCTCGCCTGCAGTGTAATCGTTATTGTTTGATTTGTATGTTTCTTCTTATTGTTGTTTTTGAAAAGGAAACCTTCCTCCTTTATGAAACTTTCGGCCACCTCCATTTAATAGGCCTTGGTTACTTCTTATTGCATGAGGAGATCCCTAGGAATTTAGGGTATGAATATATGTTGGTTTCCTTCATGTTGTGATAACAAAAAGTAGGGTTAGCCACCCTACAACTTTCGGCCAAGAGGGAATGGGCTAGTTTTTTTTTGGGTTGTTTGCTATCCTATGATGTGTCCATGTTTAGTAGTGTAGGTAAGGTGTTTGAATAAATATTTGTGTGAAGATTGGATGTCAAATACCTAGCCTACCCTACCCTTACATCATTCGGCCAACCTAGGAAGATTAGGATTTAGGGATGCTTGATTTGCCTATGATGAATCTATGCCTAGTAGTGTAGACAAGGTGTTTGAATAAATGCTTGTGTGAAGGTTTAATTTCAAAACCCTAGTTTCCCTACCCTACACCATTCGGCCAAGGCATAAAACCTTAGGGTTTGTGAAGGTTAAATTATTTTATGTGATATGCTTATGTAAAATGATATGAGATGTATATGCATGTGATATTCAAAGGAAATGTTTGATTGGATTCCTTAGCATGTAACATTTGGCCAAGGCATGAAACATGAGGTTGTGAAGAACAACTTACCCTATGAGATTATGATTGTGTTTAGTAAGATCATATGCCTATATATGTGATGATTGTATGAGATGTACCCTAGGAGATATGCTTATGTTTGGGATGATGATATGTATATGCAAATGATGTTTAAATGGAGTGTTGGATTAGGAAAAAAAATGGAACTCTCCCTAGCCTTGAGTTTCAGCCAAGACCCTAGTTTTAGGGTTAGGAACCATTTGATTTACCCATGAAGCATGCTACCACTTCCTATGATATGAATATGGTTTATGTGACCAACCTTGTCATATATAAGATATGTTTAAGGGGTTGAATTATGGAGATCTATGTATGAGCATGCATTATAGCCCATGGGGCACCCTTATGAAATGCATACTTTATACTAGGCTAGTTATCATGATTATGGAGATCTATGTATGAGCATGCATTATAGCCCATGGGGCACCCTTATGAAATGCATGCTTTATGCTAGGCTAGTTATCATGATTATAGATGCATTCATATGCATAAGAATGAGCCTTGTAGGGCATGAACGAAGAAGGCTTAGGGCCTAAATAATGCTTCCCTAGAAGGTTGGGACTAAGAGCATACTTTATGAAAATAAAGAACATGATAATTATTTTATTTTGTAATGGCTTGTACTATAGACTCTTAAAGCGAGTCAAATGATTATGATACTAGGCTGAAGGACTTTTGAGAAGGCCTAGTAAACCCTAGTGGTTCGGGATTAGCTACCTCATTCCTATTTAGGGGCGCTCGCAAAACATGAAATACAAGCCGGGCCCTAATGATTATGCTATGTTCAAGTATTATGTTTATATGTTTTCAAAGAAACCTTCCTATGAAGTTAATATGCTTGGATGTTTAACATGCTTAAACACTTACCAGGCTTGAATGTGATTTATTCTCTTATCTTTCTATGATATGGATTTTGCGAGTAGGACAGGATCTTACTAAGCATTTGTGCTTACTAGTTTATGTGTTGTCTTATGCTGCAGATAAGGATAAGAGACACTTAAACTAAAGGAAGAGGCAGGAGGGCTGAAGATGTGTGGGGTGGTGGCTCGGGAAATAAAGATCTTCATATCTACAATATTATGCTCATGTTAACATTTCTTTAGTAATGAATGTTACACTTGGATTACTCATATACTTGATTATATTATGAGTTGAACCCATCATGTTATAGGTTAGTTTTGAACAAGCATGCTTAGTACCTTGTTATTAGTACTTTAAAAAAAAGAAATTTATACGAATGATAGTACGTGACCCCGCCCCGAGAGTAGATATAAGGGCGGGCGTCACAAGTTGGTATCAGAGCAGTTTCCCCTCCACCACACACACATCAAGCTTCATCCTGCCGCTTCCAAGTAAGAGATCCTAATCTCGCCTTACTTTATTTCATGTACAGTAATGATTATATAGAGATGATTTATACTTGCATAACAAGAGAAAGTAGCGTTAAGTCTTATATAGTTATTTATCACCTGTATGATAGATAATGACAAGTAATTGTAAGATATGTGAACATGAACGATACTTCCTTTATGCATGATAGTATGTGCTACTCCTAGTTAATTATGCGTGGATGTAGGAATAACTATTACCTCATACTAGTCTCATTCTTATGAAGATGGCTAGAAGACGTAGTAACCGTCTTAACGGGACTGCCCCTCCACCACTTAACGAGACACACCACCACTCAACGAGACAGTACCCCCACCAAATTTGGCACATGTTGTAACCGAACTACAACGCCAGATCGCGGAGCAACAACTGATCATCACTAACCTGATGAATCAGCAGGGGAACTCTACCACCCCACCACCAGTGAACCAGACGATTATTCCAGTCGCAACCCCGGTTACGCCAGCACCCCCGGCAGCCCCTGTCACGGTAGCCCGACCAGAGGCTTACCTAATCCAATGGCAGAGGCTGAAACCGGAAGGTTTCTCCGGTGCTAGTGAACCCTGGGACGCGCAGGCCTGGTTCAAAACAGTGGAAAGCACCATGGAATTGCTCGACTGGCCCGAGCAAGAGAAGATCAAATGCGCATCGTTCTGCCTTTCTGGAGATGCGCGTATGTGGTGGGAAAGAATAAAGACCAAACGCCAGGTGAACCAAATGACATGGAAGGACTTCGAATCGGAATTCTTTGAAGAGTTCTTCCACCTGCGGGTCACCAACCGGCATTTCGACGAGTTCACAGAGTTCCGACAAGGTGAGCTATCAGTCAGCGAGGCAATGAAGAAATTCAACAGACTAGCCCGCCTCTGCCTGGAGCTAGTCAGCACTGAGAAAGAAAAAGTCAGACTTATGCTGAAGATGCTGCGGCCTGAAATTGCCCTGAATGCGGCCGGCGGGGTCAACCGGCCACAGACCGCAGAAGAGCTGTTCAGCAGTGCTCTGATTGCTGAGCACTACCTGAATAACATCAACCAGCAAAAGAAGGTGCTGACTGAAAACAAGAGCCAAACCCAAGCCGGAGGTGAGAAGCCTCAAAATGATAGTTGGAAGGGGAACCACAATGGCAAGAGAAAGAACGACTCACAAAGTGGTCCCGCCAGCAAGCAACCCAAGTTCGACCCGTGTGCTACATGCGGAAGGCTGCACCCAGGAGCTTGCCGCCAGGGGACAGGCAAGTGTTACAACTGCGGACGGGTAGGGCACAAGGCCCAAGATTGCCGCGCCAAAAAGCAAGCACCTCCCCAACCGCACGTACCACCGGTTACGACGAATGCAAGGGTTTTCTCATTATCCAAGGAAGACGTGACGAATACATCAAATGTAGTCACAGGCCATTGAGTTGGACTAGTTTTGTATGAAGAATTATAAGATGGAATAAAATAAATTTTGGTGATATAATAAATGAGATCTCATTTACCCATAATCACAATAAGTATATAATTACAATGTATGTGTATAAGTATACCAGGGTTAGCACCTGAAAGAGTAAACCAAATATTAGAGGATATGTTATGAGCTTGTGCCTTGGACTTCAAGGGAAGCTGAGTCCGAGATATGTGGGACCGTATCAAATTCTGAGACGGATAGGCAAAGTGGCCTACGAACTGGAGTTACCGCCAGAAATGTCGGCTATCCACAATGTCTTCCATGTATCAATGCTCAGAAAATGTACCTCTGATGTGAATAAGATGATAGAGCCCCAACCAGTACAAGATCAAGAAAGCTTAAGTTCCGAACGCTGACCTATACAGATCTTAGATCGGGAAGTTAAAAAGCTAAGGAACAAGGAAGTACCCTTAGTAAAGGTTCTGTCAAGAAGCCACCTGGGAACAAGAAGAGGCAATACGATTAAAGTACCCGGAACTGTTTTAAAGTTCGGGACGAACTTTTTATAAGGTGCGTAGGATTGTAACACCCCAATTTTTACAATTTGAGTACCTGGGAATTGTTTAAAGTTCGGGACGAACTTTTTATAAGATGTGTAGGATTGTAACACCCCAAAATTTCACCATGAATAATATTGTGAATTCATTATGAAATATTATGTGAATAATATTGTGAATTCATTATGAAATATTATGGGATTCATGAAGTATTATAGATTCATGAATATGAAATATTAAAAATATTATGAAATAATATTTATGGAATATTATGAAATATTATGAATTCATGAAATATTATTAATATTATGAAATTTCATGATAGGCTTGGCTTAAAGGGCTTTGATATGGATTAGTGCAAATTGTGATAAAAAGAAGAAGTAGAAGGGAGGAAGCAAGGATTGAACCTTGAACCTCCTCGTTGCACTCTCCATGTCTTAACCACTACACCAAGCATTGTTTCATGTTGAGAGAATAAGAAACATGCTTTTTAAGCGTGTAATAGTGAAGAGACATGTCTTTTCATGAGAAAAGTATAAATAAGAGAGGGAAGAGGTGTGAGTAACTTCCTCTTCTTCTTCCTTTCTCTTCCCCACCGAAACTTCATTGCCCCTCTCCCTTGTGTTTTCGAAAAAATACAACCTAGGGTTTCTAACCCTAGGGAAGTGGAAGGAAGGAGACTATCTAAAGGGTCTTGCCCTCCACTAGGGCCAAGAAGTTCTAGAGGAGTTTTGGCGAAAGGAACCTCCACTTCTCCTTCAACCAAGAGTACCCTAAGGATCTAGGGAAGGCAAAATTCAAGCGAAAGGATGTAAGTATCCCCTCGCCTGCAGTGTAATCGTTATTGTTTGATTTGTATGTTTCTTCTTATTGTTGTTTTTGAAAAGGAAACCTTCCTCCTTTATGAAACTTTCGGCCACCTCCATTTAATAGGCCTTGGTTACTTCTTATTGCATGAGGAGATCCCTAGGAACTTAGGGTATGAATATATGTTGGTTTCCTTCATGTTGTGATAACAAAAAGTAGGGTTAGCCACCCTACAACTTTCGGCCAAGAGGGAATGGGCTAGGTTTTTTTTGGGTTGTTTGCTATCCTATGATGTGTCCATGTTTAGTAGTGTAGGTAAGGTGTTTGAATAAATATTTGTGTGAAGATTGGATGTCAAATACCTAGCCTACCCTACCCTTACATCATTCGGCCAACCTAGGAAGATTAGGGTTTAGGGATGCTTGATTTGCCTATGATGAATCTATGCCTAGTAGTGTAGACAAGGTGTTTGAATAAATGCTTATGTGAAGGTTTAATTTCAAAACCCTAGTTTCCCTACCCTACATCATTCGGCCAAGGCATAAAACCTTAGGGTTTGTGAAGGTTAAATTATTTTATGTGATATGCTTATGTAAAATGATATGAGATGTATATGCATGTGATATTCAAAGGAAATGTTTGATTGGATTCCTTAGCATGTAACATTTGGCCAAGGCATGAAACATGAGGTTGTGAAGGACAACTTACCCTATGAGATTATGATTGTGTTTAGTAAGATCATATGCCTATATATGTGATGATTGTATGAGATGTACCCTAGGAGATATGCTTATGTTTAGGATGATGATATGTATATGCAAATGATGTTTAAATGGAGTGTTGGATTAGGAAAAAAAAATGGAACTCTCCCTAGCCTTGAGTTTCGGCCAGGACCCTAGTTTTAGGGTTAGAAACCATTTGATTTACCCATGAAGCATGCTACCACTTCCTATGATATGAATATGGTTTATGTGACCAACCTTGTCATATATAAGATATGTTTAAGGGGTTGAATTATGGAGATCTATGTATGAGCATGCATTATAGCCCATGGGGCACCCTTATGAAATGCATGCTTTATACTAGGCTAGTTATCATGATTATGGAGATCTATGTATGAGCATGCATTATAGCCCATGGGGCACCCTTATGAAATGCATGCTTTATGCTAGGCTAGTTATCATGATTATGGATGCATTCATATGCATAAGAATGAGCCTTGTAGGGCATGAACGAAGAAGGCTTAGGGCCTAAAGAATGCTTCCCTAGAAGGTTGGGACTAAGAGCATACTTTATGAAAATAAAGAACATGATAATTATTTTATTTTGTAATGGCTTGTACTATAGACTCTTAAAGCGAGTCAAATGATTATGATACTAGGCTGAAGGACTTTTGAGAAGGCCTAGTAAACCCTAGTGGTTCGGGATTAGCTACCTCATTCCTATTTAGGGGCGCGCGCAAAACATGAAGTACAAGCCGGGCCCTAATGATTATGCTATGTTCAAGTATTATGTTTATATGTTTTCAAAGAAACCTTCCTATGAAGTTAATATGCTTGGATGTTTAACATGCTTAAACACTTACCAGGCTTGAATGTGATTTATTCTCTTATCTTTCTATGATATGGATTTTGCGAGTAGGACAGGATCTTACTAAGCATTTGTGCTTACTAGTTTATGTGTTGTCTTATGCTGCAGATAAGGATAAGAGACACTTAAACTAAAGGAAGAGGCAGGAGGGCTGAAGATGTGTGGGGTGGTGGCTCGGGAAATAAAGATCTTCATATCTACAATATTATGCTTATGTTAACATTTCTTTAGTAATGAATGTTACACTTGGATTACTCATATACTTGATTATATTATGAGTTGAACCCATCATGTTATAGGTTAGTTTTGAACAAGCATGCTTAGTACCTTGTTATTAGTACTTTAAAAAAAAAAATTTATACGAATGATAGTACGTGACCCCGCCCCAAGAGTAGATATAAGGGCGGGCGTCACAAGTTTGATCCCTAAAATAGGACCTAGTCCTTACTCCTTGAGTTACATCACCAACTATTTGGTCAATGAGATGATCATGGTGATGTCTCAAGGGCCTAGAGGTTGTGGGTTCATTTACTCCTTCTTCCTCGTCCTCTAGGGTACTTCTTACTCCCCCTTGATCATTGCCCTCCAAATGTAGGTCTTGGATTTTTTGGGCAAAGGGTTGAACTTCTTCTATATCCTTATCAATTGAGGTTTTTCTAGGGTAGGTACTTGTTGTTTCATCAAACTTAACATTTGAGGATTCCTCAATCACTTTTGTCCTCTTGTTGTAATCTCTGTATCCCCTACTAGTGGATGAGTACCCAACTAGAATCCCTTCATCGACTTTTGACTCAAACTTTCTTAGGTTATCTTTGGTATTTAAGATGTAGACTTTAGATCCAAAGACTTTAAAGTAATCGACTTGTGGTACTCTCCCATTCCATAATTCAAAAGGTATTTTTCCTAGAAACCTATGTACCAACACCCGGTTTTGAATATAGCAAGCGGTGTTAACCGCTTCGGCACAAAAATAGCTACGGAGAGAATATGCATTAAGCATAGTCTTAGCAGCTTCTTGTAGGGCTCGGTTTCTCCTCTCAACTACCCCATTTTGTTGAGGAGTCCTTGGGCATGAAAATTCATGCTTGTATCCATTTTCAATACAAAATTGTGTGAAACTTGCATTTTGGAACTCCCCACCGTGGTCACTCCTAATTCGGTTTATTTTGATATATTTTTCGTTTTCTACCCATTTACTAAATCCTATAAAAATCTCTAGGGTATCATCCTTATGTTTCAAAAAGTAAACTCATGTAAACCTAGAAAAATCATCTACTATTACTAGACAATATTTGCTACCTACAATTGAGGGAGTACTATGGCTATCAAATAGATCTATATGTAAAAGCTCTAATGGTAAAGAGGTAGTGGTTAGGGTTTTACCTTTGTGTGATGATTTTGATTGCTTACCCTCTTGGCATGCATCACACAATTTGGTCTTCTCATATTTGATCATGGGTAGCCCCTTCACCAACTCTTCCTTGGCCACTCTTGCAATGCTCCTCATGTTAACATGCCCAAGTCTCCGGTGCCACAACCACCATTCCTCTTCTTTAGACATGAGACACTTAACAACATTGTTAGTAGCAAAGGCATAATCAAGATAATATAAATTTGCCTCTCTAAACCCTTCTAATATGACATCATTTGATTTATTATGTTTAATTATGCACTTCCTAGCATGAAATTCGACTCAAAAACCGACATCACATAATTGACTCACACTTAGTAAATTGAACTTCATATCATTAATTAGGAGTACCTTATGTATAGAAATCATGGGAGATACCTCAATGATGCCCCTACCAACAATCCTCAATTTTTCACTATTTCCAAAAGAGACCGTCCCTTCTCTCAAGTAGCTAATAGTAGTGAATTTGCACACATCCCCGGTCATGTGTCTTGAGCATCCACTATCTACTATCCACATAGTTGAAGCCTCCTTCACCTTTACCTATACAACATGAAAAATATACTCTTTTGGTACCCAAATCTTTGATCCATAAGCATCATTTAAAAATCTTTTAAGTACCCAAGCCCTCTTTGTGTTTCCCTTAGCCCTTAGTCTCCTAGATGCACCAATCCTACCCGTGAGTGATATAAAGGTCACTTCCTTTGTCTTTAGCCTATATCCTTGACCGACCTTGTTGTAGACGACCCTTTGACTGTTAATTATCATCTCTAAGTTGCTAGATCCTACTTGGAATTTCCTAAGGGCCTTTGTGAGGTCATCTACCTTTTTCCTTAGTTCCCTATTTTCAGTTTCAAGATGTGAAGCATGTGATGTAATAGAACTCGCATGCAATTCTTCAAGTTTGGTAGATTCTACTCTAAGCATGACAATCTCTTCTTTTAGATCCTTAATCTTACTTCTAGCCTTAGCTAAGTCCATGTTAGTGCTAGAAATAATCTTAACTAAAGTAGAGGAGGGTAAGTGGTATACCTCACTTACCGAAGCTTCTGACTCGGATGATGAAGAGGAGGAGCTCTCATCTTCACTGCTTGAGCTTCTTTCATCGTCTGATGAGTCTGAGTGATCCTGTGCCATAAGAGCAAAATGGGAGACTTGCTTTTCTTCTTCCTCTGAGGATGACGGATCATCCCACGTCGCCTTGAGGTTGGTGGCACTCTTCTCCATTCCCTTTGACTTCTTCTTGTCACCTTTCTTCTTCTCCTCCTTCTTGTCATCTCTTCTCTTCAATTGAGGGCACTCGTTCTTCATGTGTCCCTCTTGGTGGCAGTTGTAGCATATGATATCCTTGGTCTTACCCTTACCTTTGGACCCTTTCCTAGCATAGGACTTGTTAGACAAACTTTTAAATACTCTACGAAATTTTCATACCATGAATGTCTCTTGATCGCTATCCAAGGAGGCGCTTGATTCCTCTGAGTCGGATGAGAAGGAGTATACCACCTTCTTCTCCTCCTTTCTCTTCTTCTTCTCCTTTTCTGCAACAAAAGCAATACCTTTCTCTTTGGCTGAGACATTAGCTTGCTCGTGTAGCTCAAATTCACAAAAGAGGTCATCTAATTTAACTATGGGCAAATCCCTTGATACCTTGTAAGCATCAACCATGGATGCCCACAAGGTGGCTCTCGGGAAGGCTTGTAGAACGTACCTGACGATGTCCCGGTTCTAGATCTTCTCTCCAATCACGTTGAGCTCATTGATTACCTCCTTCACCCTTCCATGTAGCTGGCTGACAGTCTCGTTGCTCTTCATGGATAAGGACTGGAGTTGGGCCACGAGCAAATCCTTCTTTGCTCTTCTGGACTCATTTGACCCCTCGTTCAATTCAACCAATTTGTCCCACAGTTCCTTGGCGCTCTTGAACTGGCGCTTTTGAACGGTCCCACCTTGTTCAGTTGCTCCTTTGAGAGCCCGCACTGCAGTGTGGTGGTGGCCTTGGCATTAGACTGCGCCCTCTTCATTACTTCTTTCGACCATGATCTCATCGGTGTCGGTTCTCCTCTTTCATCGACGGGTGCCTCGAAGCCATCTGCAACACTAATCCAGTTCTCAATATCGTTCATAAGGTAGTATTGCATCCTACCTTTCCAGTACGCGAAGTTATTCCCGTCAAAGAAGGGTGGTCGTGCGATGGAGTATCCCTCTTGAAACGCCATTGTACTTGCTCCGGTTGATGATTAGTTCTTCCGAAACGAACCGGCACTGATACCAACTGATGGATCGTCTAGGCGTGCTAGAGGGGGGGGGGGGTGAATAACACTTTTCGTTTGGATCTCTACAATTTCGTTAGCGCAGCGGAAACAATAATATGCAAATGAATAAAACAATGCTAACAATGAAATTTTTACTTGGTATCCACCCAGATGGGTGACTAATCCAAGGATCCACGCCGCGAGCACCACTTTCACTATCGAAAATTCTCCTTTAGGTGGAGAAACCTTTACAGTGGTGATCTTCCTCTTTACAAATGCAGTAATGAGAGAGAGGAAGTAGAAGACACTCTTCAGACGAGCAGCACTTCGATACTGTACGGAACCGTACCGCTCACGTGCAAAAAGGTGCTCCTTTAATAGGAGAACAGGACAAACTCGCAGTCTGTCCAGCGCTGCACCAGTTGACTGCCCCTGGGGCAGTCGACTGGCCTAGCATTAATTGGTAGCCAACGACTAGTTTTCGGGGTATACCAGTTGACTGTCTATGGGCCAGTCGACTGGTAGAAGGCTGAAAACCTTCTGTGAGTTTTGACAATCGACTGCCCTCTGGCCAGTCGACTGCCCACTCACTCCCAGCCAGTCTTCACAAAGTCCTTCTCGTATGCCTTCAGGTTCACTCCTTGGCACGCCCCTTGAAGTCATCTTCCTCTAGCTCTCGTCCCTCAGATGCGCACACAAGCCTCCCTTGGCTTGCCTCCATGCGACCCTTCACGTGTGCCCTTGAAGTCCACTTCCCAGCTTGCCCTTAGAGTCCTCCTCCCTCGGCTCTCGTCCCTCGGATATGTCCACAATGTGTGATTCTCTAAGTCCTGCAAACTCAATCACACACATCAAATACAACATAACACTCTAACCTTAAACATATTCACCCACACGCATCAAAACCATGATCTTTCAATCATTCACGGGCCGATTGCCTCAACATCCTTGTCGTTTCTTTTTTCCCCCGATGATGAGCGGATTCACTCTGCGGTCGCCGAAGCCCAATGCCGCACATTCTCCTTCTCCTTCCTCTTTTCCTTGCGTGAACAAGCCGGCAAACGTCTTCCCTCGCATGGAGCCCTAGCCGAGTCTCCTTGGTCGCGCCGTGCCCTTGCGTGGAGCCCTAGCCAACGCCGCACCTTTCTTCCCTTCATCGAAGAGCGGAGACGACGCAAAGAGGCTGGAGGGGTGTTCTCCATTGCGTCTACGGATCGTGAGCAGTCACTGTTGCGCCGGTCATTCATCACCGGAGTCGCGTCGCCTTCCACCAAATTTCTGATCGCCAATCACAGGGTAAGTTTCCACGGTTGTTCAATCAAATGCTAATGGTATATGACTTCAAGAATATTATTAGATTGTAAGGATTTGTTTGTTTAGTGTCTCTTTTAGTTGATTTGAGCATGGATTGAGGTTGATCAGTGGGATTGAAATGGTCTTTGATTAAATTTCTGATTGTGATCAGAATTTAGGGGATTGGGTGCTTTTTAGTTGTACTTGGTTGACTGTGTAGCTTTCTGCTGTTAGTATTTGATCATGTAACTTGTTGTGGTAAGCTACCAGTGAAGCTAGAGGTTGTTCCATCTGTATGGCTGAAATGATGTTGGTTTGCCTCTGTTAGTGTAGACGAATTCGTAGAATGATACAATGTCAAATTTGTGGATGAATCGCTTGTGGTATTGTTTAGATCAGTGTAGTTGAATTGCTGAATTGATCAGATGTCATGTTTGGGTATGAATTTGTTCCTGATGAATTGATGGTTGATCTTGCTTAGCTGCAGTTTTGATCTATTGGTGCTACAATGAATGTTAGAATTGAAATTTATTTGTGTAGATGAAGTGTAGCATAACTATACTGTAGATCAAGGAGTTTCCTTCTTATGTTGTAAGATTTGGATTATGATTAGGGTGGTTTCTTGGGTTAAATTTGATGTTTAACTTTATAACTTAATTATGATAAATTAGGTTAAGAAGGAAAAAACTGTTGTTCAACGAGTTAATTTGGTAAATCTGAAGTGCGACTTAGAACATATATAAGTTTATTAATTAGTTTAACTGTTTTATTTAATTGTATAGATAGCTAATTTAGACATTGATATAAGACTTTGATTCGGACTCGTTTGGTTTATTGTGGAAGGTCTCTTCGTTTACGAACTTCTAAAAAAGGCGGGTGATTCTCCTTTGTACTCGTGTAGTTCTTTTACCTTTAAGCATGACTGTTTTTTGTCTAAATAGGTTGCTTGACCTTGTTCCTTGTCTGTTGTTATTTTAATATCGCTGTTGATACTTTTTTCGTTGATCTTCGAGTATTTGATATTTCGTATCCGTACAGTATTCCGTTGAATTTTGATTTTGTAAAGTACCGCTTGTACTTGAGTACTTAGAGGTTCATTAAACACAACTAGGTTTATTTGATATTAGAATTATCCTAACTAATAGTGTAGATGCATAATCGTTAGTTTTTTATACATGGTTGATTGTACCGTTGCATCGTTGATACTTGTTAGATTTGTTGCTTCGTTGGTTTTTCGGTTGTTTGTACATCTTATAGCATGCACCATACTTGCACGTTGCATACTAACGACTGTTGGGCTTTCATTTGATTAAGTCGTCGTTAGTCATTTAATTGCTCTGTGCATTCAACCACTTGTTGTGGTAGTTGATAGAGTGAGCAACTGTCCTGTTATGCCACACATGTTGCAACTGTAGGCAAACAGTGACACCCTCACCGTTGTTTAGAGGGATATTAGAGCTGTTGATAGCTCCCCCTTTATTCCGGGGTTTGGAGCAGTTGGCTCACTAGCATTAGAGCTGTTGATAGCTCCCCTTTTATTCTAGGGTTTGGAGCAATTGGCTCCCCAGCATTAGAGTTGTTGATAACTCCCCCTTTATTTCAGGGTTTGGAGAAGTTGACTCTCGAGCATCCTGTCCACTCAACCATGTGTATTAGTGATATTCGTTGGAGTGCGAATAGTTGTCACAGTGATAACTGTTTAAGTCGCACTACGGTTTCAATTAATTTTCTCGTTTCAAGCAATTGTGTAGTAATAGTTGAACCCGAATCGTCTCTCAAGGACGCAATATGATGCATGCACTTCTTTGGTCTATAGAAAACCGTAAACTGCAGAAAAATGAAAACTAGCTAAACCAAACATGTTTTCTTGGGTTTTGAGGATAATAAAACAATTAAACTTAGCTATCAACTTCCACCTAATAACCTTAACTACTCGGATTTGAAGTATTAAGCTAACTAAATGTAGAGGACAACAAAAGAGCACTCACAACCAAGAAATTTCAGCAAGGATTCATCTAAAACTCCTAACTAGAAGGCAATCAATTTCATACACAAGCACATGTTTGATAGGAGCAATTCAACAAACACCTTGCATTCAAGTAGTAAAAGGTTGAGAACATGGAAAAATTCTACAAAAGGTATACTGTAAATCTAGAAAACTAAGCTGGAAATTAAGTTCTTAAGCTAGAAATTATGGTTCTAAACTGGAAATTGCGGTTCAAAACTGGAAATTAAGCAGAAATTCAAAATCAAGTAAAGGGAAAATGCGGTTTGCGTTCTACATCAAGTAAAAGGAAAGAAACAAGCAAAAGTAGGCTGAAAATTGTTGTCCGGTGGAGGACAACTCTGCTCCGATGAAGCTGATCACTTCCCAGCCGGATTGGAAGATGGAATGGGCTGTGGAGTTGAGGAATTGAGCTTCTCCAAGCTGCTAGTTCGAGAGAAAACCCTTCATGGCTGCCTGATACCGAGAGCTCCTTCCTCCTCTCCCCTTGCGTTGGCTGCGTAATCCCCTTCCCCCTTGAACCGTAGCTTCCTTTTCTTTCCCTAGCTCTTCTCTCCACCCTTAATTCCCCTTGATGAGTGGCCAAGATTGGTTGTAGAAATTTTCATAAACTTAAGTGCCTAGATTCAAGTGGAGGGTGTTGGTGTGCAGACAGCACCCAAGTCGAACATATGTTTTGATTAATGGCAAAGGGTTCAAAAGTTAAGATGTTATGTTTATCTAACATGCTACCTGAGTATGCAGATTCAAGTCCCAGCGAAGGGCTGCTGGGCACCTAGCGAAGGGCTGCTAAGAACCTAAGACCCGGCGAAGGACTGCTAGGCTCCAGGCGAAGGACTGCTTGGAACCGAAGCCCTAGCGAAGGACAGCTAGGCTCCAGGCGAAGGACTGCTTGGAACCGAAGCCCTAGCGAAGGACAGCTAGGCTCCAGGCGAAGGACTGCTTGGAACTAAAAACATGGCGAAGGACTGCTGGGCATCTGGCGAAGGACTGCTGGGCAAAAAGTCCAACCGGAGGAGCCGGTTGGCAACAGGTAAATTCTCTTGAGAGGAGTAGATGAGGACGCGTTCCCCGTCGAGGAAACAGTAGGCGTCGGTTCGACCTAGTGCTCCATTTTGGAGACCCAAAGTCAGAACCAAGACAGCTAAGGCTGTATAACCCTAATATGTTATTGTTTTATGTTGTTTTGGACTAACCTTGGATGCAGGACCGAAGCAATGTGTGTCTGCAGCTCAGAATACCTCAAAGGAGAGGGGCAAGAAGCTGGGCAGGGTGCCCTTAGTGTCCCGGGCGCCCCCAAGGTTAAGGCAAAACAAGTTAAGCAAGAAACCGCTTCTGAAGTTCACTGGGGGAGCGCCCCCTGATCCCGGGCGCCCTCATGCTCCCGGGCGCCCCCATGCTCAAGCCAACGAAGCGGATAACATTTATCCAACCGAGAAGCTCGCTGAAAGGGTCAACCAGGGCGCCCCCAGCGTCCCGGGCGCCCCGACAGTCAACTCTCAGCTCTATTCGAGTGAGATAAGGGCTGACCGAGATTTTCTCGGATCGGGTGACACGTGGGGAGGGGGGCGCCCCGGAAGGCTATAAAAGGCCTGTCGACCCCAAAGCTTCCAACAACACTTCCTTCAACGCAAAAACGCTCTTCTACCCAAGCGCTCTGCTCCGAAAACCTTCCAACTCGAGATAAAAGCGTCAACGATGTCCCGCTGCACCGAAGAACGATCTACACCGGACGTCGGTAATGAAGAGTCAAGTTTCAATTGTATTCTTACTGCACTTATTACTGTACAACTGTTTGTAAGATTTTGCGCGATTATAGAATTACCCCCAGTAAACGGTCAACGACCGTGGGCCTTGGAGTAGGAGCCGACCGTGACTCCGAACCAAGTAAAATCTTGGTGTTTGCGTGTTGTTTTTATTTTAATTTCCGCTGTGCATTCTCTATCTTACAATCCGAAACGTTTTACACTATTCACCCCCCTCTATCGTTTTCTCTTGATCCAACAAGTGGTATCAGAGCGGGGAAGCTCAAAATTAGTGCAACCACCAATTTGAGAATTTTTCGGATTTTTACGAAATATTTTTAATTCTTTTTCCGTTCAAAATTTTTTCGTTAATCGAGGTTGGTGCAACACCCCTCGATAAATTTTTTTTCTCCTGCACTACTAATCGAAGACCAAGTCTTGGGATATTTTCTCCTTTTTTCTCTCAGTTTCATTATAAATGGTCATGCAAGAAGGATTCAGCACAGCCAGACCTCCACTTTTCAGTGGAGAAGACTTTTCCTACTGGAAAAGACGAATGGAGGTTCACCTGAAAACTCAGGTGGACATGTGGATAATCATCCAGTCTGGACTGGAGATTCCAAAGAATGCTGAAGGAGTGTCATTGTCGTACACTGAGTGGGATACCTCTCTGAAAAGAAGAATTGATGCTGATGCGAAAGTGACCCAGACCCTTCAATGCGGCCTGACCAAAGAAGAGTTGAATCGGGTGGGACTATTCAACAGTGCCAAGGAGCTGTGGGGCAAGCTGATCGAGCTGCACGAAGGAACTTCAGACACTCGAATCAGCAAGAGAGATCTCCTTCTGAACAAGCTGTACATGATCAAGATGAATGACAACGAAACAGCAGCCCAACTCCATGCCAGAATTCAGGAGTTAATGAACGGACTACACACAATCGGTCACAAGGTAGAAAACCGTGACCTGATAAGGTACGTTCTCAATGCTTTCCCGAGAAACACCTTGTGGGCATCCATGGTAGATGCATACAAGGTATCAAGGGACCTTTCAAAAATAAAGTTAGATGAATTATTTTCTGAATTAGAATTGCATGAGCAGACTAACTGCAATCTGGCCGAGAAAGGCATCGCATTTCTTGTAGGTAAAGCTGGAAAGACAACCAAGAAAAAGCCTCAACCTGCACCCAAGTCTGATTCAGACTCAGACTCAGAAGATATCGAGGGAAATCGACCAAAGCTGGTTCAGCTAGCCCGAGACTACTACAAAGAACTAAAGAACCAGACCAACAGAAGAAAAGCCAACCGAAGAAAGGAAGAACCGGCTGAACCCTCAAATGACAAGAACAAACCAAACGTGACCTGCTACGAGTGCAAGAAGAAGGGTCACTATAAGACAGAGTGTCTGAACCTAAAGGAAACCAAGAAGACTAGAAGGAAGAAGGCACTTCAGGCAACGTAGGACGAGTCCTCCTCCGAAGAAGAAGAAGAGGTCCCACAGTCAAACCTGCTAGCCCTAACCAACTCAGAAGAAATTGAAACCAAGTCAGAATCGGAGCCGGACGACGGCAAACTTACATTCTCAGAGGACGGCAAAATAACTGTATGTGGTTTTTCAAGAATTCAATTAAAAGAGTTAATTTCCTATCTTTCTGGAGATTTGCCGAAAGCTAAACTCCAAGTCGAATCTCTCCGACAGGAAGTAAAACTCCTGAAATAGAGAGCTGACTCTATATCCTTAACTGAGAAGGTTCAAGAAGGAATCTCTACTCAAGATGAAAAACTTGAGAAAGAGAACTCCTCCTTGAAAACTCAAGCTACGGATCTTAGATCAGCTTTAGAACGATTCACTTCTGGTTCCAAGGGTCTTGAAATGATTCTTAGAAAACAGAAGTCAGTTCTAAATCGATCCAGACTAGGCTATAGAACCAAATCTAGACAAAGATCCTACTATGCTGTACTGAACCAGTCCAGACCTAAAGTTCAGGCATGGGTACCCAAACTATGCCTGAACAAACAAACTGGATCAAATCAGTATTGGATCCCCAAGGACAAGATTCACATCTTGCCAAACCATTATCGTGGCTTTAGTCCAGGGGGAGCCAAATTAAAAATAATATTTATTGTTAGATAAAATTTAATTTTTTGTTTGCAAATTGCATGATTGATTGTTTATTTATTTCCTGCAAATTATCATGTTTAGACTTAGGAATGGTTAGTTTAAGGACTTAACCAACTTAACTGAAATTTGAACAACATAGTATTGAGTGGCGGTGAGATGATAGTACGTTAGGGAAGCCAATTCTAATAAGGTCAAGTATACTCTACTTGATCTCTTTAGACTGGTGAAACTAGCCGAAGCTACCGATCCAAGACCCAAACTAGTTAGACCAGAATTTTTTAAAAAATAATTTTGAAAATGAAATTTCATTAAAAGGCTTTGTCAAGGAAAGGGTTGATGATCCAATAAGGTCACAGCCAAAGATGGCCTAGTGCCTCTCCAAGACCTGGAAGCCAATTTTTGAAATTTAAATTCAAATTATTCTTTGTCAAATTCGAATCTAACACAAATCTTCAGTTAATTATAGATTCAAACATTATTTTTAAAATAAACTCAAAATCAATTTTTTTTCAAAATTAATTAGACATTTTCAAAATAAATCATGATTCTTCAAAAATAATTTTATCTACCAAAACCTGTCTCACAAAACCTATAAGGCGAACATGATTGATAACCTTAGATTGGGTGAGACAGCAAACTTAACTTAATCAAAATTCATTTAATAACTGCATTGTTGTTTAAATACAAACATTTAGTTTAGAATGTCATTGACCTAACACTAGTCAAACCATGGTCAAAGTAGTCAAACCATGGTCAAAGTAGTCAAATCATGGTCAAAATGGTCAGACCATGGTTAAACCAGTCAAACAGGTCAAATCTGGTCAAAAGCAGTCAAACAAAGTCTATCAAGACAAAATTAGACAAAAAGCTGTCACCGGGGCCCCTGTGACCCTTCGGGCGCCCCCCCACTCCTCTCTTTTCATCCTTCAAGACAAAAAGCTGCAAAAGCAGCTATTGAGGGCGCCCCGACCCTTGCGGGTGCCCCGAAGCTCACCAAATGGCAGAGAGCCTGCCACTTCTCGCTGACCAGGGCGCCCGGGTCCTCACGGGCGCCCTCATATAATTTGTCAAAAGCTGAAAGCTGCCAAAAGACAGCTGCAGCCCTGCGGGGGGCGCCCTCACCCTCTCGGGCGCCCTCCTACACCGGGGCGCCCTCTACCTCCAGGGCGCCCAGGAATGCCCTATAAAAGGGCTCCATGCCCCCATTCTTCTCTCCACACCCAAAACTTCTTCTTCTCTCCAACTCCCTTCCTTGCAAGTGACCCTGCAACCTTCTCGAGCTCTCAGTAAAGCCTCCCTGAGCTACCACCCGGTATAATTTTTGCATTTAAGTTAATTTTAACTTTCTTTAATGCAATTCCTTCATACTTTCTTTAATGCAATTCCTTCATAATATTAGAAAACGCCGAGCAAACCAAGCAAACCCCGGTACCGAACCTAGTCCCGATCCTAGGTTCCCAACTTTAGAACTTTGTAATAAGTTTGCTCGAACGACATACAAGCCTATAAAAACGAGCTACTTAAATAGACAATTTTCTCCCAATCTTGTCCCTTGGCTATGAACGTTATAAACTTTTACCAACTCGAAAACCTCGTATTCTGCACTCATTCAATCAACACATCCTTATGTGCAGAATTCTATAACAACATAATTAGACAGGATGGTCTTATGTTCGCCACCACCGTTCAAGGGATTCCCTTGACAATCACACCTTCACTACTCAACCGATTCCTTGGACTACGACTCTCACAGTCCACCTTTTGCTATTACCCTCCTAGGGAGCTTCCCTTTGATGCTTCCTACTCTCACATTACTCTAGATACTCTACACTCCTACTTCTATAGGCATATTAGAAACCCCCTGGCCAGATGATTTCAGTCTGTTGACCTACAGGTCTAGGACTACGCTCTATATAGAGTTATAGTCCGATGCATTCTGCCTTTATCCACTAGAGATGTCGCGACTATGCGACCATTTCACACCTTCCTCCTATATGCACTGATTCATCAGCTTGATATCGACATTGGACTACACATGTTCCATGCGATCCTACATGCATCCAGTGTTACCACGCAGGGGCGGGTACGCACTCCCTATTGCCACATCATCACTTCCATCCTACATCATCACGGTCGTAACATCACCGAGAGAGAGATGGCCGCATTGACTGACTTCGATGAGATAGGTTATAGGAACTTCTCCCTAGCTGGTATAGAGGTCTCGGGTACCGGGGTTTTGTCTTGGAGACGTCAGAGAGCCGGACCTCAGATCGACTCGGATGAGGAGGTTGAAGTCGATGTCGCATATTTGGCAGCCGAGGCTCGTGCGCACATAGACGAGCCACCACCGCTGACTATCGACCAGCAGTTCACTCAGATGCAGACGGAGCTCCACAGCCTCCGAGAGGAGGTCGAGGCTTACCACTTCGAGCAGATGGACGATCGAAGAGCAGATGGACGATCGAAGTAGATGATGCTCGATACACTGAAATGATGTCACTACTCAGAGCATGGCAGCCCAGCTCTTCTGGCCATCCTGATCCCTCCTCCTAGATTTGATTAGCATTGTACTAGTAACTACTTGACTGCCCCTACTCAGTAGGGTTGACTCATATTTGACCTGTATGACTATGCTGGTTCTCTCTTTTACCAGCTAACTTATTGAGTTAGAGTATTTGCTTGTGTTGATTACCTGATCATTATTAGGATTATGCTTGGTAGAATAGGGTTACTATATTCCTTCTTTTTGCTTTATTTGATTTGAAAAATCAATTTCTAAAATAACTTTAAAACTGCTTTACTTGATTTCCAAATCAGCCTTTAATTAATTTGAAAATCTTTTTAGCCTTCCTTTTAAAATTTTTTTTACTTAGTTTGTTTCAAAAACTACCCCCTTCAAAACTAGGGCTTTTTCGCAAATGGGCTTAGCCTAGGCCCTAACCCTAGAAATGCATGCACCTATAGATCTAGAAGCCTGGATCTCACAAGCACCTTAGGTTACTGTTGATTGATAACCTAGAATGGGTTGAGATGCTTAGGTCTTTGCCTTAATTCAAGATGCTTTAAGTCAGTGCATCTGCAGTAATTGGGGCACTAAATACAACTTAAACAGTAATCAAGATAAGTGTCAAGCTTAGAAAATCTAACTTGAGCACAACACTAAACTTGACTAACCCTAGCGAAAACTACTGTTTATAACTGTTAGTAAGTAGCTAAGTGGGTTAGACAGGACCCTAAAGAGATAATTGAAATTGGTTTGATTCAGTTTATATCTTGATTTGGTTCAGTATAACACATTATTCAGTTATATTGGTATGCAATTTATTTTTATTTGCTATATTGCCTTGTTGTTTGATATATGGCAAAGGGGGAGAGATAGGAAAGGAGAGAAACATTAAAAAAATTTTGAATTTTTCAATAAATTTTTTTTTTAAATTTTCATCCTTTCTTCAAAAAGTATTTAATCTAAGTTTTTCAAAACTATTTCCAAAGTACTTAAGCTAAGCTCTTTTCAAAAACTGTTTTCAAAAGCACTTAATCTAGTTTGTTCAAAAATATTGTGTTTTCAAAATTGATTCTAAGTATATGGCCCAAGAAGTTTTCAAAAGCATTTTCTAAGTACTTAAACTTAAGGTATGTTCAAAATATCTCTAAGTACTTATTTCTAACTTCTCTAGAAAAGTTTCTAAGGGTCTAAAAGTACTAAATATATTGAAAACTTTTAAAAGTGCTTCCAAAAACTTAAAAGATGTTTTAGAAATTTTTGTTTCACTAAGTTATTTCTCTAAATTTCTAAGTATAAAAAATGCCCAATCAAAAGGAGTTTTTTCTTGAAAACCCTTCTAAGTTTTTTGAAAAATTAGTTTCATCATTTTTTTGACTTGGAAATTTTTTACCCTACGAAACTTTGGAAAACCTAGGGGGAGATTCCTTCCAAGGGGAGGAAACTAAATTGTTATACCAATTGAATGAATTAACTTAACTTTTTGAATCGGGTTGTCATAGATCAAAAAGGGGGAGATTGTTGGTGCAGACAGCACCTAAGTCGAACCTATGTTTTGATTAATGGCAAAGAGTTCAAAAGTTAAGATGTTACATTTATCTAACATGCTACCTGAGTATGCAGATTATAGTCCCAGCGAAGGGCTGCTGGGCACCTAGTGAAGGGCTACTAGGAACCTAAGACCTGGCGAAGGACTGCTAGGCACCAGGCGAATGACTGCTTGGAACCGAAGCCCTAGCGAAGGACAGCTAGGCTCCAGGCGAAGAACTGCTTGGAACCGAAGCCCTAGCGAAGGACAGCTAGGCTCCAGGCGAAGGACTGCTTGGAACTAAAAACCTGGCGAAGGACTGCTGGGCATCTGGCGAAGGACTGCTGGGCAAAAAGTCCAACCGGAGGAGCCGGTTGGCAACAGGTAAATTCTCCTGAGAGGAGTAGGTGAGGACGCGTTCCCGGTTGAGGGAACAATAGGCGTCAGTTCGACCTAGGGCTTCATTTTGGAGACCCAAAGTCAAAACCAAGACAGCTAAGGTTGTATAACCCTAATATGTTATTGCTTTATGTTGTTTTGGACTAACTTTGGATGCAGGACCGAAGGAATGTGTGTCTGCAGCTCAGAATGCCTCAAAGGAGAGGGGCAAGAAGCTGGGTAGGGCGCCCTCAATGTCCCGGGCGCCCCCAAGGTCAAGGCAAAATATGTTAAGCAAGAAATCACTTCTGAAGTTCACTGGGGGGGCCCCCTGGTCCCGGGCGCCCCCATGCTCTCGAGCGCCCACGTGCTCCCGGGTGCCCCGCACTCAAGCCAACGAAGCGGATAACATTTATCCAGCCGAGAAGCTCACTGAAAGGGTCAACCAGGGCACCCCCAGCGTCAACTCTCAGCCCTATTCGAGTGGGATAAGGGCTGACCGAGATTTACTCGGATCGGGTGACACGTGTAGGGGCGCCCCCAATGATTAGGGCGCCCCGGGAGGCTATAAAAGGCCCCTCGACCCCAAGGCTTCCAACAACACTTCCTTCAATGCAAATACGCTCTTCTACCCAAGCGCTCTGCTCCGGAAACCTTCCAACTCGAGATACAAGCGCCGACGACGTCCCGCTGCACCGAAGAACGATCTACACCGGACGTCGATAACGAAGAGTCAAGTTTCAATTGTATTCTTACTGCACTTATTACTGTACAACTGTTTGTAAGATTTTGCGCGATTATATAATTGCCCCCAGTAAACGGTCAACGACCGTGGGCCTTGGAGTAGGAGCTGACTGCGACTCCGAACCAAGTAAAATCTTGGTGTTTGCGTGTTGTTTTTATTTTAATTTTCGCTGTGCATTCTCTATCTTACAATCCAAAATGTTTTACGATATTCCCCCCTATCGTTTTCTTTCGATCCAACAGAGGGTTGTGATCAGATCACCTCCTTTGATGTACAAGCTCTTCTGATCGGTCACGGGACCGATCAGGCATTCCCTGATTGGATTGGTAGGCATCTGATAGTTCTGGACGGCTGTTGATCGGTCTGAATGCTCCATGATCGGTCTGAGTGACCGATCAGGCACCTCCCTGATCGGTCTGACGGCCGATCAGGGTCTGATCTGTAGCTGAAATTCGGAGTTCTTCTGTGCCAACGTCTTCTGATCGGTCACGGGACCGATCAGGCTTTCCCTGATCAGATTGGAGACCGATCAGGGCATCGACAGAATGAAATGTAGCAGAGTCTGATATTGTTCATTATGGATCCATCTTAGCTCTTTTGATCCTTTGATGCACAAGCTGTCCAAACAATAAGTAGAGTGAAATATGTGTGTAAAAATGTAGGAAAATTAATTAACCAATGAAAATGCACTCTATTAACAATTATGAATCATTTAATAAACAAATACACACCTAGAGCCCCAAATTTCCCACTAATGGCACAAAAATTATCCATCAAGTTGTTAATTATCACTCCCCCACACCTACTCTTTGCATGACTCGAGCAAAAAGAAAACCAAGTTTATTAACTTAGGCAAGTTCACCTAGCATAGAGGAAATCACATAGTGGTAATTATTCAAGATCATCAAGCATTTTGGAACCAAGTCCACATCAATTCCAATCTCACACTAGCCAATTGGTAGTGGTAAATTCATCCAGTCAATAGATCAAGTATAAAACTCTCATATGACTATCCCTAACTCTCAAAACTCAATAAGTAGTGGAGTTCCACTCAAGAATCATTATGCTTCTTCACTATCATAAGTTTGCTCACCCCCTGATTTTCACCAAAAGAATGCATTTGACACATACAATAAATAGAGCTTATTAATGGAGGAGATGAAACTGTAAGGAAAGTAAACAAGAAGAAGATTTATGCTACTAAGTGAATAATTCAATGGGGCAAAGCAAAAGGAAACATTAGATGATGGAACTTGATGAATTAGTTAGCTTGTATGTGAACTCATCTTATCACCCCCATTAAAGTCAATGCCTCTGATCTAATTGAGTGTATCTGATCGGATTGATGAGAAACATTACTGAATGTTCGGTTCTGTGCCTCTCTGTTGATCGGTCAAGGGATCGATCTAGCTGCCTTCTGAACGGTCTGGAGTGCCTCTGATCTATCTGAGCTGACTCTGATCGGTCTTGGTGACCGATCAGACTCCTCCCTGATCGGTTTGGAGACCGATCAGGGCACCAACAGGAGGCAATGTGCAGAATCTGAAACTATCTTCTGCCACAGTTTTGCTTCTTCCAATCACTAACCCACTCTTAAATTCAATTGGCTCCTTGTTCACCACTTCAAATTCAGAAATCTAACCACTTCAGCAGCTCTTCCAAATGTTTCTAGCAGCTTTGAAGATTTCATACTTGTAGAGTTTCTGCAAAGTTTCTGATTCAGAAATTTCAGCAAATTTTTTTCTTCTTATTCAGTTTTTCTTGCTAATTAAGCAAGCTTCTCAGGAAAATACAAAGTAGGTCAATACCCTATGATAATGAAGGCATTTTCATGTGCTCTTTGAATGCAGTAAACACAATTCTTATTTCTGGAATAATCCAATGCATGTACCAGTAATCTAGATTTGCATCTACCAAAGACTTTCCACTCATCGAATGACTATCTTAATCCATTGTTTCTCAAGAAACCACAACAGCAGTAAGATAAATGTATCTTCTCAATTTTAAATGAAGTAAACCACCATAAAAGATAAGAGCACAAATTATAGAGTTGTAACCATAACCACTGGTCCTACCGAACTTTAGTGGCTCGGAGTTTCTAATAGTCTTCAGAAAAGCTTTAAAACTTCAGAATTTGCAACTTCCAGCTGCTTACAAAATCAAAGGATAACTCCAAGAACTTGAACTGCACTCATTTCATTTTATTTCTCTTTTTTTCCCTTTTTTTCTTTTTTTTTCCCAGCAACCACACCATCTTTCTTTTTTTTCCCTCTTTTCTTTTCACTTCTGTTTTGTTAAGTTTTTTTTTCGAATGCAAATGAAGATACTGCATAGTTCTTAGAGACTACCTTGCCTTTAGCATTGAGGCTTTCAAATTCTTCATTCTAAGTCCAAATCTCATCCAAGAGATCCATTTAGTTTCAACTAGGCTATTCCACTCTTTTTTTTCATTTCCCTTACTTTGCGCAATCTCCATAATCAATTAGAGTTGGAATTCGAACTCCACAGCTTCATTCTTTGAGTTGTTCACTGCCATCATGTCAAGATCGAACTAATTACATCCAAGGTCAATTTCTTTTCCCCCACACCTAAGATTTTGTCCATCTCAAGCAACTAATTCATCAAGTTCTTCACCAACTTAGAGGAAAAGAAATAGGACAGAAATAACAAAAGAAGTGGATAATTGTGCAAAGGAAAGGAAGATTCACAAAGATCATGATGAATAGCTCTACCATTCCATATATCATATGCCCCTATGATTCCAAAAAGGAAATGAGTAAGTTCTAAAGTTCCAAAGCATGAATGTTCATCACACAAAAAATAATCTATGGTAGGCACCAAGTGGTCCTCTCTAAGAACAATATTAATCATGCTCAATCCAATATTAGAATCCTTCATCAACCAACAACTAGATGCAAGTTGAGAACTAACTAAGTCATGATATCCATGACCCAATGATCTAAATAATTTTTTTTCACTTTATGATTTTTCCAATGCATAGAAAAATTTAAGAGAAGTGCTACTTGCAACTAACAAAGCAAATTGCGAGAAAATCAAAATGTATATACAGAAAGGAAAAGCAAAGAACGGACTCCCCTTTAAGTCGGATAGATCGCATGGTACAAGTCCACACTCTCCATTCTTGTTCTCTCTATGCACTCGTGGTAATGCTTCAATTGATGTCCATTCACCTTGAAGGTCGTGCCCGCCATGTCCTGTATCTCAATAATACCAAAGGCAAACACATTAGTAACAACAAAAGGACCCTCCCACCTAGACTTCAACTTACCTGGATACCATTTGAGTCTAGATCTAAACAAAAGCACCTTCTCTCCCACATGAAACTCTTTCCTCAAAATGTTCTTATAGTGGAAAGCCTTGGTCTTTTCTTTGTAAATGCGTGAACTCTCATAGGCTTCCAATCTTAGTTCCTCGAGCTCATGTAGGTGCAACTTCCTTTCTTGCCCAGATTTTTCTAGGTCAATGTTGCAAGCTTTAACCGCCCAATAAGCCTTGTGTTCCACCTCCACCGGTAGATGGCAAACCTTACCATAAACAATCCTATAGGGAGACATCCCAATGGGTGTCTTGTAGGTAGTCCGGTAGGCCCATAACGCTTCATCAAGTCTCTTGCTCTAGTCCTTCCGGTCTAACCTTACAGTTTTCTCTAAGATAAGCTTAATCTCCCTATTTGATATTTCATCTTGTCCATTTGTTTGAGGATGATACGGGGTGGACACTTTATGGATCACTCCATACTTGCTCAAGAGCGCCTTCATGTGTCTATTGCAAAAGTGGGACCCTTGATCACTGATGATCGCCCTGGGTACCCCAAACCTGTAAAATAGGTGAGTCTTGACAAAATCCACAACAGCAGATGAATCGTTAGTTCTAGTGGGGATTGCCTCCACCCATTTAGACACATAATCAACAGTCAACAAGATATAAATAAATCCATATGAAACAGGAAAAGGACCCATGAAATCGATACCCTAAACATCGAAAATCTCGTAAAATATCATGAGTTGTTAAGGCATCGCATTCCTACGTCCTAAGTTCCCTACTCGCTAGCAGCACTCACAAGTCTTATGGAAGTGATAAGAGTCTCTAAACAAGGTAGGCCAATATAACCCTGCATCCAAAACCTTCCTAGTTGTACGTTGAGGACCAAAATGCCCCCCATATGCAAGTGTACGACATATTATTTTCATAAAAATCTTATTTAAGGAAATTGTTTCCCAAAATAATTCCTTGAATAAAGTATGAAATTAGAATTAGGAAATCCGGTTCCTAATTCAATTAATGAGACTTGACAAATTAAGTCACATACATACTTTATTAAGGAAATCGTTAGAACATGACATAATTATATGTCATGAATGTGCTTAAAAAGAAAAGGATGAGACCCAAAACTCCTTACAAAATATTAAGGCCAACACCTTCCATTAATATGGTTAGAACCGGAGTTTTGTTTCTCGTTTGGGTTGATGGACACATCCATGCCTGGCTTGAACCTCAACATATTCAAACCATGGAATTAGTTTATGATTAATATAGTTGGAGTCAGAGGTCAATCCTTAGTTTTGGTTGTTGGACACATCCAAGTCTAACTAAACGGTTGAATGAGCTCCAACCATATTAAAATTATTTCTTGATTAATGGGTCAGCCTTAAGCTTGGAGCATCGATTTGTTGTGCCACAGCCAAGGTCAATATAAAGAGAGGTGCAGTTGGGTGCTATGTGTATTGTTGCATACTTGTTAATGAGTTAACAACCCAATGATTTATGCAAACATTCAATTAGTTGATAGCATAATGTGATAGTTACATATGTGTAATATGTAATCAGTATAATTACCTACCTTCATAGCTAAGAATAACTTGGTGGACTCTAGCCATGGTTGTTCTTATCTATGGTTGGATATCAACCTATTTGGAGATGTTCCTACGATCTCCCGAATTGATAAAAAGGGTTATTTCATTCGAAAAATAAATAGGATTTAATTAATGTATATTGATGCATTCTTTATAATTCTTATCACATAATCTCAATTTGTATTTCTAGGATAATCACTTGATCATGTCTTCTCTGAATTTGTGTTCCATTTTAGACACCAATAAGTTAACTAAGGCCAAAAAGATTGAAAAGGCACCAAAAGGCACTTGTCATCACTATGGCAAGGAGGGCCACTGGCGAAGAAACTGCAAGGTTTATCTTGAGTCTTTGAAAAAGAAGGCATCCGATGCCCCATCCTCTTCAGGCAATTGCGTTATTGAATGTCACTCTATTTCCTTGTACACCTGGGTACTTGATAATGGGTGTAGCTCACATATATGTAATGACATACAGGGGCTAAGGAATAGAAGAAGACTCGTCAAGGGAGAAGCGAATTTGCGAGTTGGAAATGGAGCAAAGATTGCTTCCATGGCCATCGGAACATATTTGCTAAAGCTCCCTACTGGACTTGTCTTAGAATTGGATAATTGTTATTTTGTTCCTTCGTTAATAAAGAACATTGTATCTATTTCATGCTTGAATGAAAAGAGTTACTATTTAACTTTTAGTAACAATTGTTGTTACATAACTTTAAATGATGTTCTTTATGGGATCGAAACTTTATGCAATGATATCTACACGTTAGATTTATCCAGTATAAGAAACGCATGACCAAAATACACCGATGTGGAATTCTGGAATCATTTGAACCTGGTTCATTTGATATATGCTAATCATGCTTAAAAGGCAAGATGACCAAATTATCCTTTTCCGAAAAAGGTAAACTAGTGGGAGAATTGCTTGGTCTAATACATACTGATGTATGTGGACCAATGTCAACTCTTGCACAAGGAGGCTATAGCTACTTCATTACCTTTATCGATGATCACTCACGATTCGGGTATGTGTTCTTAATGAAACACAAATCTGAAGCTTTTGAGAAATTCAAAGAGTTCAGAAGTGAAGTAGAGAAACAACTTGGCAAAAGTATTAAGATACTTCGATCCGATCGGGGTGGTGAATACTTAAGTCAAGAGTTTCAAGATTATCTTAGGGACAATGGGATATTGTCTCAATGGACTCCGCCATATACACCACAACATAATGGTGTATCTGAGAGGCGTAACCGAACCTTGATGGACATGGTTAGATCTATGATGAATCATGCAACTCTTCCAAAATCCTTTTTGGCTATGCGCTTAAGACAGCTGTTTACTTGCTAAACAGAGTCCCGACCAAGGTAGTCTCTACTACTCCATATGAGACGTGGAATAGTAAGAAACCTCATTTATCTCACCTAAAGATATGGGGTTGTCCTGCTTATGTAAAGCGGACTGTATCAGACAAATTGGATGCTAAGTCTGATAAATGTCTATTTATAGGATACCCTAAGGAAACGAAAGGTAACCAATTTTATCATCCTTTGGAACAAAAGGTGTTTGTTTCAAGGCATGCGGTATTTCTAGAAAAAGAATTTCTTTTACAAGAAAACAGTAGGAGTAGCATTGAACTTGAAGAAGTTCAAGAAACTCCAATAGACATTACAGAGACACCTAGTCTAGACCCACAACCAATAACTCATAATGATGAGCTATCAGTTGAACCTAAAACAACACCACTTCCTCGTAGGTCTGATAGGACACGTAATATTCCAGAGAGATACGGATTTCTCATAAGTGAATCGAACGACGTGTTAGTCATTAACAATGACGAACCTATCAGTTATGATGATGTTCTGAAAAGTTCAGAAAGGGACAAATGCCTTGAAGCCATGAAGTCGGAAATGGATTCCGTGTATGAAAATCAAGTATGGGACTTGGTTAACCCGCCTGAAGGGATTAAGCTCATAGGGTGCAAGTGGGTTTTCAAGAAGAAAATTGACATGGAAAGTAATGTTGTTACCTTTAAGGCTAGATTAGTGGCAAAAGGATATCGTCAGAAACAAGGAATTGATTATGACGAAACCTATTCGCCAGTAGCTATGCTTAAATCCATTCGGATGCTCCTAGCCATAGCAGCTCATTATGATTATGAGATATGGCAAATGGATGTGAAAACAGTTTTCCTTAATGGAAACCTGCTTAAGGATGTATACATGATACAACCTGAAGGTTTCATATCGGTTGATAAAACCAAAGTATGCAAGCTTTGACGATCCATATATGGACTAAAGCAAGCATCCAGGAGCTGGAACATCCGTTTTGATGAGACAATCAATGAGTTTGATTTCTCACAAAATCTTGATGAACCTTATGTGTACAAGAAGGTTAGTGGGAGTGTAGTCGTATTCCTAGTGTTATATATCGATGACATATTACTTATAGGAAACGATATATCAGTCTTACAGTTAGTTAAAATTTAGTTGTCCAAAACTTTCTCCAAGAAAGACCTGGGAGAAGCAACCTATATCCTTGTGATTAGAATCTATAGAGATAGATCAAAACGGTTGCTTGGTCTTTCGCAATCTACATATATAGACCGAGTGCTAGAAAGGTATAGAATGTCGGAATCCAAGAAAGGTTACCTTCCCATCAGGTATGGGATCAACCTTTCGAAGTCTATGTGTCTGCGCATAGAAGACGAGAGGATTTGCATTAATAAGATTCCTTATGCATCCGCGATAAGATCTATCATGTATGTTATGTTATATACAAGGCCCAATGTATCGTATGCTCTGAGCGTCACAAGCAGATACCAGTCTGATCCAGGAAGGATCATTGGGCGGCTGTCAAGACAATCCTCAAGTACTTAAGAAAAACTAAGGATGTGTTCCTAATATATGGAGAAGGTGATATGGTAATACGTGAGTATACAGATGTCAGTTTCCAGACAGATAAGGATGACTCCAAATCTCAGTCCGGATACGTATTTATTTCGAATGGAAGCATAATAAGTTGGAAGAGTTCCAAAAAAGACACCGTAGCGGATTCTACCACGGAAGCGGAATATATTACGGCTTCGGAAGCAGCAAAGGAAGCAGTCTGGATCAAGAAGTTTGTCTCAGAACTTGGTGTGGTTCCAACCATTAATGAAGCAATATCGGTTTATTGCGACAACAATGGAGCTATTCCACAAGCAAAGAAACCAAGATCTCATCAGCGATCCAAACATGTGGTTCGGCACTATCATCTGATCAGAGAGATTATAAGTAGGAATGATATACAAATTGAGAAAATTCCCACTGAAAGGAATTTAGCGGATCCTTTAACTAAAGCTTTTCCTCAAAGAAAGTTTGAGGGTCATGTTAGAGCCTGTGGTATTGGATACCGTAGCGATTGACATAAGGCCAAGTGGGAGTTTGTTAGTGATATGAGAAAAGTGTCCTAAGGCAATCGCCTTATCATTGTAATTATTTATTTTAATAAATGAATATTCACGATTTGAGTATACATGTTTATGTATTTGATTGAGAACTTAAACTCATTTACTGAATGTCCGCAATATAATTCACAGCATGAGAGAATTTGTGATGAATTCACAACTAGTGATTATCTCTACATGTGCAATTGTGAAGTATTGAAATTGTCCCTAGTCGATGAATTTATAAATACGGACACTATCAATTCTGTTGAGACTAGCATGGGTTATTCTCTAATCAGCTGATTCTCACTGGCTGGTGACATTGGGATGTCCGAAGATAAACATGAATGCTAGTTAAGGGAACTAGTTCATTGGAGTGACTGGCTGTAAAACTTTATATGGTAATCTACATATAGATATGTCAATGAAGTTCTTACTTCAACTTAAGTGCGATGTTCCTTTGACTTGCGGTGTTCAAGTCATCTTGGTCATGGAGACTTATACTTTGACATCTTAAGTAAACATCTCCAAGGAGGTGTGAACCCAGGATGATTGGGTATAAGGCGAAGTGCCCGAAGATGTTTGAACAGCCTACAAAGGATTCACCACTCCTTGCGAGGAGATGTATACCCAAGGCCTATCGTCGGATTTTTACTCGAAGCCTCTGGCCAGAGCATGACATGTTCAGAGTATGAATCTCTTAAATACATGAGAGTAATTAGAATCCGTAGGACGAAAAAATATTACTTAGGCTAGGTGTGACGTAGTCAGCTTAGTGGGGACTGACACACATAGACCATGTCCTGAACCAAGTGGGTATAAGATGGTAAAGGGAATAGGGCACGATTCATTATAACTGCTGAAGGGTTTCAGAATTATTTCTGAGGTCAACCGTTGATCATTCGATTAATTGGGGATCATGATGTACTACTAGGTGCCACTTATGATCGTTCTATAATTGGTTAATTATAGACGACCAACATAAATCGAAATCCTATTTAGTCACACGCACTATGAGTAATCCGAGGGATTTAAAACGAGTTGAAAATTGGATTCTCCAATCAAGAGAGATTAGGTTTAGTTAAGCCAAACGATAAGTCGAATCTAAATTTTTCAGAGACGTATCGGAAGCGTAAAATGGCTAAGTCTTTTGAAGACTTAATAGATGAATTAAATGAGTTTAATTCATTGGGGCATGGCTTGGATGGGCCGGCCAAAGAGAGTCTCCACCCTCATTGCTTGGTCGGCCACAATAAAGGGAGAGAACTAAATTGTTTGGTTCAATTTATAAAATAAACCAAGTGTGGTTGGTTTTATAAAATTATGGATGATATAAATTTTTATATAATAAACCAAGGTTGGTTTATTTTTCATGGAAATTAAAATGAACCATGGATTGGTTTATTTTATTTTATAAAATCAATCATGGATTGATTTACCATGATAAAGAAATTTATATAAAGAAATTTATTTTTCATGGAAATTAATATGAACCATGGATTGGTTTATTTTATTTAATAAAATCAATCATGGATTGATTTTCCATGATAAGAAAATTTATATGATAAATTTCTTATGAAAATTTATTTCATAAGAAAAAGGGAGACTTGGTTGATTTTTATCATGAATTAAAATATGATAAAACTTGGCATGATGGAATAAGTCATAAAAAATTTATATGATAAATTTCATTTGAAAATTTATTCCATATGAAAAAGGATACTTGGTGGTTGAGATGCCACTATATAAAGGACCCAAGGCAAGGCTTGGAAATCAATCCAAGAGATCAAGGCATAAGCTCTCTCCCTCTCCTTCTCTTCGCCCCTCTCCCTTCTCTTGTGCCGCCGGCCAAAAGAAGGATCCCTGCTGCCGTGAGCTACTGCCACCACCGGCCTCCTTCTCCGGCGACCAACCACCTCCGGCCACTAAGCAGCTGCCGCAAGGAGAAGAAGTGGGCGCAACTCCTTCCTTCTTTCCGGAATCTTGATTCCGTTCTTCGCTTGGTGGTTAGTTTTCTGACTTCTCTCTTGGTATTCATGTCGTGTCTTTGGAGGATCTAGTAGTTCTCGTCGACACGAGACTCGTGGTTTTGCGAAGTCATCTCGAAGAAAATTCGACGTGGACGCGAATAGAGGCGGAGCTTCCAAGGGACGCTTACGGTTGGATCTCGTCCCTTCCTTCGAGTTACGAGAGATAATACGTAAATTAGTTTATGTTTCTGCAAAATTTTAAATATATGATCATGTCTACACAAGATAAGATTGCATGCTTAAATGTGTGGTTAAATAATTTGAGAAATTATTTATGCTAAACCTTCCGCTGCACGTAATTAATTTTAAAATTACGAACCCGCATTCATGTCAACATGCACCCAATCACAACCAAACACCCTAAGATGTCTAACTGTAGGTGGTTTTCCAAACCAAAGTTCGTGAGGAGTCTTCCCTAAGAATCTATGAATGAGGACTCGGTTTTGCACGTAGCAAGCTATGTTTACAGCTTCTGCCCATAAGTAACTCAGTAAGGAGTACTCATTGAGCATGCTTCATGCAGCCTCTTGTAAGACTCGGTTCTTCCTCTCTACAACACCATTTTGTTGTGGTGTTCTAGGAGTGAAGAACTCATGTATATATCCTCTCTTGACAAAACTCTAAAAATCTTTGGGTTTGAAATTCTCCTCCATGATCACTTCTAATTGTTTTGATTGTTGATGATTTTTCATTTTCAACTCTTCTACAAAATGAAATAAAAACATCTAGAGTTTGATCCTTATGTTTTAGAAAATATGTCCAAGTATATCTAGTGAAATCATCAATGATCACAAAACAATATATACTACCATTCAAAGATATAATTGTACTACAATCAAATAGATCCATGTGAAGTAAATCTAAAGTCGTAGAAGTACTTATAGCGCTTTTACCTTTGTGTGAAGTTTTCGTTTGCTTACCCATTTGACATGCATCACAAAGCTTATCCTTTTCATACTTAATGCTTGGTAAGCCACGAACTAATCCCTTGTTGGCCAATTTCTGGATGTTCTTCATGTTCACATGTGCCAACCTCCGGTGCCAAAGGGTAGACTCATCTTCTCTTGACATGAAACACTTAACAAAAGCATTAGTAGCACTTTTAAAAGAAACTTGATAAATGTTATCTATCCTTGTGCCTACTAGTACCGCGTCAAGTGTGTCATTTTGTCTAACTAAACATTGACTTGAATGAAAATCAATTGTGTAACCCACATCACATAATTGACTGACACTTAGGAGATTAAATGTCATCCCCTTGACTAGAAGGATATTCATAATCCGAAGATATTCGGATATTTGAATGTCTCCTATCCCTACAACCTTAAGGCTACCATTGTTACCAAAAGATACATTACCTCTATTTTTACTTTGAAGGGTAGTGAATAAAGATCTATCACCAGTCATATGTTTGGAGCACCCACTATCAACGAACCAAGTTGATAGATGCTCCCCCTCAATCAAAGCCTACACAAATACGAAAAATGGAAGATTTAGGTACCCAAATCTTGAGACCTAAAGCATCTACAATGCATGACTTAGGCACCCATGCCTTGACCACTTTCTTTTGAACCCTAGGAGTCTTAGGAGATCGAACATGAGTCCTAGACATTAAGGAAACAAATGATGGTTCTTTAGGCCGGTAACCTATACCGACATTGTTGTAAACCGCCCTTTGTGCATTTAAAATCATATCTAAAGTCTTGGAGCTAGTTGAGAATTTCTCAAGAACACTCTTGAGTCTCTCAACCTCACTCTTCAAGGCTTTGTTTTCATCTTCTAACATCTCTACATGCAAATCATCAATATCCTCATCCTTAGAGGATTTCAATTTTCTACATCTACTTTCAATGATTTAACCTTTTCTTTTGACTTCTTTAATAATTCGGTTAAACATGCAATGGTTCTATAGCATTTGTCTAATTCGGGAGAGATTACCTCTTCATCATCTGAAGATGATGATGCCGCGTTTGAAGAGTCCATGGATTCATCACTGCTTTCTTGATCTTCAATGGCCATGAGTGCTACATGGCGAGTACTCTTCTCCTCCTTTTCATCTTCGGAAGAACTAGAGGACGATTCATCCCATGTGGCCTTCAAGGCCTTCTTTTTCTTCTTTGATTTCTCCTCCTTCTTCTTTAGCTTAGGGCAATCTTTCTTGTAGTGCCCTTTCTTGCTACACTCAAAGCAATTAATATTAGTTTTATCAATCTTAACTTCACTAGGGTTACCTTTGCCCTTGTAGCGCCGGCTCTTCCTCATCATCCTCCTTACAAAGTTGGTCATCTCGGATGAGGAAGACTCGCTACCATCCTCCTCGGACTCGGACTCGGATGAAGACGAAGAAACGTCCTCCTTCTTCTTCTCCTTCTTCTTCTTGGTCTTGTCCCCTGCCAAAAGAGCAATCCCCTTCTCCTTGGGGCCTTTGTTAGCCATTTCGTGTAGCTCCATTTCACAAAATATATCATCCAATTTTACAATTGACAAGTCCTTAGAAACCTTGTAGGCATCCACCATGGATGACCACAAGGCATTCCTTGGAAAAGCTTTTAGAACGTACCTCACAAGGTCGCGGTTCTCGACCTTTTCGTCAATGGAGTGGAGACCGTTGAGAACTTCTTTGAATCTACTATGAAGCTCACTTACCGTTTCACTCTCCTTCATGGAGAGATTTTATAGTTGATTAAGGAACAAGTCCCTCTTAGCTATTCTTGAGTCCCGGGTGCCCTCATGAAGCTCGATAAGCTTGTTCCATAAATTCTTTACGCTTGTGAAGGGACCAACTTTGATTAGTTGGTCCTTGTTCATTCCACATTGCAAGGTAACCACCGCCTTCACATCGGCTTCTCCTTTCCGGGTTTGCTTAGCCGACCATCGCGAGGACTCCAATTCTTTTCCCTTCGTGTCTCTTGGCGGAATGAAGCCTTCCTTCACGGAGAACCACATTCCAATATCGGTCTTGAGTTAGTACTCCATGCGAGACCTCCAATATTGAAAATCAGATCCGTCGAAGAAGGGAGGTCGGGTGGTGCTAAATCCTTCTCTCAATGCCATCGTTGATACCTCTCGGATGTTAAGCCGCTTGAACAAAGCCCCAAGCTCTGATACCACTTGTTGATGCTTGAATGGCTAGAGAGTGGGGGCGGGGGTGAATGTAGCCAGCCACTAATTTTTCAGCTCTTTTAGGTTTTCTGCAGTCAGGTTAGTAGCAGTGGAAGACAAAAACAAAAATAGAAATGCAGAACCTAAAACCCTAAACTAAGCACAAGCTCAAAACGCTAACAAGGAGGATTTACAAGGTTCGGGGATAACTTGCCCCTACTCCTTGGCGTGCCCGTGAGGTGGGCGATCCCTTGATCGTCGGCAGATCAAGCCCCGAAAAATCTGGATATCAAATGGAACCTCCTTCTCGATGGAGAAACCTCTCCACAGCAGTTTCAACAGAGTAATGAACTTAAGAACAGTGAAACAAGGAGGCTTACAGAGCACTAGGACAGAAAGAACACAAGAGCTCTACACCAAGCTCCACCCAGCACAAACCTTATGCAAGAACTCCCAGCACTTCGTGTCTGCTTGCTGATGGACTCGCCAAGCTCCTTGTCTCTTCCAAGTGCTCAAGTATCAGCGTATATGCTCAAGCTTCACAGATTACTAAAGTATGATCGAGTGTTATAGCTAGAGCTCAAGAGTTGTCGCAAGAACAGAAGAGTTTCCTCCTCTCTTTTTCTCAGCCACCACTTAACTTGCTGCTCACCAGCTACTCATCTGCACTAGCCCATCTAGCTGACCTCTTCTGGACTCCCTCCAGTCGAGTCTCAGGTCAGCTCCTCAGTCGTTGCCAGCTTGTGCCAGTAGACGTTGTATCCTACGAAGGAAAACTGCCAAACCTGATGGAGCAAAAGAACCCAGTTGACCCTCCTTGAGTAATCCTGAGTTACTTGCACACTTAGCAGTTGTTTAGCACAACAAATCAACAGAGCATCGATAATCAGATGTTCAGAATAGATATCAGTAGTGTATCAGTAGAAATCAGAACGCGATCAGAACTCTGACAGCACATTTTGAATTAAAGTTCAGCATCTGATCGGTCACTGGACCGATCAGAGAGGACACTGATCGGTCACCAGACCGATCAGGATAGGCTCAGAACAATCAGGTTCCCTCCTGATCGATCCATCATGAGAAACCAAGAATCACGGAATTCTTGTGATCGGTCACCGGACCGATCACAGGTCGTGGATCGATCACCTGACCGATCCAACCCTTGCAGGGGCTTTCCCAAGCTTCGGCAGTCCAAACCCACTGATCGGTCACCTGACCGATCAGGGTGTGCCCTGATCGGTCTGATGACCGATCAGGCCATTCCCTGACCGATCAGGATGCATCCTGATCAGTCATAAGGGGGAACTCGCGGTATTTGATCGGTCAAGCGTCCGATCCAAGTTTCCCACTGAAGCCTACTAACTTCTCCCTGATCGTTCACCAGAACAATTAGGAGCCGATCAGTAGCATTCTCTTCTCTCCCTGATCGTTCACCAGAACGATCAGGAGCCGAACAGTAGCATTTGGCTCTCCCTCTGATCGTTCACCAGAACGATCAGACTTCTCTGGATCGGTCACCAGACCGATTCACAACAAGGAGTTCATGCCAACTCCCTGATCGGTCACCAGACTGATCCAGCCAAGCCCAACTCCACCATAAGTCAAGAGAACAGGCTCCCAGCCATCTCTGACTCGTGCTCAGTCCCCCGGACTAAGACTCCGTGCCCAGCTCCACTCACTGGGACATCGTTCAACCTAGCTTCCCAAGCTAGGGCCTGACATCTCTCACCAGGATTTCAGTCAACCTAGCTTCCCAAGCTAGGACCTGGCTATACTCACCAGGATTTCATCCAACCTAGCTTCCCAAGCTAGGACCTGGCTTCACTCACCAGGGTTTCATCCAACCTAGCTTCCCAAGCTTGGACCGGGCTTCAGTCACTAGGATTTCATCCAACCTAGCTTCCCAAGCTATGACGTGGCTTCACTCACCAGGATTTCATTCACCCAGCCTCACTCACCAGGAGTCGTGCCCAGTCCCCAACCAGGACTTAAACCAGACTCATCTCATTAACCTAAACTAAAATCGATGTTAACACCAAAACAACAATCAGGGTCAGACTACATCAACAGTGTTTATTTTAGGAGTAGGAGCCATAGTATGGAGGAGTGTCAAGCAGAAATGCGTGACGGACTCCACCATGGAAGTTGAGTATGTGGCAGCCTCAGAAGCAGCCAAGGAAGCTGTATGGCTCAAGAACTTAATCATGGATTTGGATGTGATTCCTGGTTTGCCCAGATCTATCACAATCTTTTGTGATAACAGTGATGCAGTTGCAAACTCGAAGGAACCACGAGCCCATAAGGCGAGTAAACACATAGAGCACAAGTACCACCTGATACGAGAAATCGTAAAGCGAGGAGAAGTAGCTATCGCCAAGATTGCATTGGAGGACAACCTGGCAGATCCTTTCACTAAAGCTATTCCAGCAAGAGCTTTTGATCGGCATGTGGAGGATATGGGGGTCAGATATATGACAGTGAGAGAACAGCAGAGTCTTTGATTATAAGTGGGAGATTGTTAGATGTGTATACTAAAAGACTTGTTCTTTTTATATATATGAGATCATCTACATTTTGAAAAGAGAATTACAAACAACACAGATGCGTGTTTATATTAGTATATGCATAAAAGTCCAATACTGTGCACTGTAGATAACATAGTATGTGGTGACACACAGAAAATCGTGTTATCAGTTCCTTGCATAGTATAAGAAGAGGCTCACAACCGAGATGGAGTTCGACAAACCATCGAGATGGCTGTAGTGTAATTAGGTGTGGTTTGTCTTGACCATAGAATTATACTAGTGTGCTTCGTGTACAGTGAGCAGGACCAAAACTAGAGGTCATCCAATTTGTACTGACTTAATAATTGAATTGGACCTCGAATTTATTATGGAGTAGGACCAAAATTAGAGGTCATCCATAGTGAGCAGGACCAAAACTTGCACCAACATCATGTAGTTTAAGAGAGATTTTAAATTTACACTTACCACACCACACTACATATATGTCATGTGCTATACAAGTGTCTTTATACAAGCGTCATAAGTTGCATGATTTTGTCATAAAATACATGATTTCTCCTCCTTTGTCAATGATAAAAAAAAGATCCCAACGAGAAGGTAAGAGTGATCACAGAAAAAAAAAGAAGACATGTATAACATCCAAAAACTAATATAGAGGGCGACTTCCCCCTTAACTCATGCACCTAAAGAAATATATACCCCTAAAAAACACAACCAAGTAAACAAGTCGGAGCACTCCCCCACTCAAACATCAACTCATCAAAACAACAACAACAAAAATGTGGGGCACACCCCCATACACAAAACACGAATAGATAATAAAAACCAAAATCATGGCATATAATAGATGCCAATCATATAAAATGTGCCTACAATGAGGCAAACTAAGTTAAGTGAGGTACATGCCATAACAATATCATAACATCAGTCAATAACAAAATACAACAATCACACCCAAATGCCCTAGTCAAAACCAAAATCATGGCATATAATAGATGTCAATCATATAAAATGTGCCTACAATGAGGCAAACTAAGTCAAGTGAGGTACATGCCATAACAATATCATAACATCAGTCAATAACAAAATACAACAATCACACTCAAACACCCTACTCCTAATAAAGGTCTAACGTTGTGTAGACTCAACATTGATGGCTGGAGGCGATGGTAGAGGTGGATGTCCCAACATCTGTGACTAAAACATATGTGTCATAGAAGTAATAGAAGATAGGGTCGAGGCAACAACAAACTAGGCCACAAGCTAATGATCAACAATAGTAGTTAACTAATTATGCATCGTCCGACATAGCTCCTCGACAATTTGAACTCACTCCTAGACACATGTATCCAATGCCTCAAGCTCCTCCTCTAGATAATTACTACGATCAACATCATCCATCAACTTAGGTGCCAAAAGCTGAGGTACCTCCTCCACACCCTTAAGCTGAGTTGCAAAATCAACATTCCCATGACCAATCATCCAAACCATGACCCCGTCTCTGGGCCGCATATTAGCAAGTGAAAAGGTATGTAGACCGATTTGAGAATGTCTCCACAAAGGGTAGACATCACCCTTGGTGACATTTATGCCTAAGGGTGCTAACCATGATGTGATGATGTGTCCAAATGGCATGGGAATCTTTTTCGGAATAGGAGTGGTAAATGCACAATGTAATGAAACAAATTGAGAGCAATGTTTACATCTAACCTATACTTAAATACATATAGTCTGAAGAGATGGCTTATCCATACTTTAGCTAGACCACAGGTAACAATAGGGAGTATGCTCCCAACAATGACCTTATAAAGGGCATTGTCAGAAGCATACAAACCATTAATAGAAAATATATGCTGACCAAGAGGTCTATGATGATGATAAAATATCTCATACATCGAGTTAATGGAGAGCTGATCAAAGGGCTCAGGAAGAGGCTCTAGACAGGAAGGATAGCAAACAAAAGAGCTCTCAGATAGTCGACAACCAAGAAAAGTCCCAAGTATCCTCGAGGTAAAGTCGAGATTATGTTTGGCTATGCAAGTCCTATAAATGAGATTGTTCCCAATAGGATGCAAATTGTCAAAAAAATTTAGAGAGTAAATTAGTGTTAATGGAATGGACACAAAACACTAAATGATAAAATGCAATTATGTCAATCACATTTGAACAATAGGAGTAAAAAATCTGTGAATGCAAGTAGCATGCCAAAATGATCTGAAATTTATGCTCACTAGAAGCATTGTTGTAAAAGTCGGCGCCTAGGCCCGCCTAGGCGCCGCTTAGGCGCTAGGCGGCACCCCACCGTGGTACCGCCTAATGCCGCCTAGCGCCGCCTAGGCATCGATTAGGCGCCGACTAGGCGCTAGGCGGTAGTCCTCCGCCCGACTACCGCCTAGCGATTTTTACAACCTTGACTAGAAGCATCTACCCTAGATGTGTTAACTATAGAGGTACCCTCACCCTCTTGAAGCCTACGCTTTTGTTTAGATCTAATGAATGCATGAATGCATGATGCATCAACAAATATGATTAGTATTCCAACAATAAGCCTAATAAAAGGAGAATGTAAACATGACAAACATTAGTTCAATACCTAGGCGCCATCCCAACAGATCGAAAGAAGACATTGACCAAAGAAAGAGAAGCACTGTGCTCATCTTATCCGTCGGAGAAGTGGAATTCGGTTGCCAGCAATAGAGCCTCTAGTGAACACAATGGTTCTTTCTTGAGATAAAAGAGGAACACAATGATGGACCCTAAACCATTAGGGCGAGCGAAAAACTATGAACACCTTGTCGGAGAGGAATAAAACACTCGCCAAAGCGGGATTCGCTCATCGAAGAGAAGGTTGGACAGTCACTGAAACCCTAGTTGGAGAAAAGCACTTGGGTCAAATGGGGACTAAGGAAGAACATCATGAGATGCCAACTAGAAAACCTTTGGTTGGTTGAGCTCATAGAGAGATAACCAAGAGCCATTGAGTCTAGAACCTTTGAGAGGAGTGTCGAAGAAGGTCGGCGAGAGGAATGAGCCTGAAGCTTTGAGAGTGGGGCGTCGCCCATGTTAGGGTTTTGGGGGAAAAGAAATGCAATGTCGGAGTTGGTGGTTTTTGGGTTAAGAAAAAACGTGAAGAGGAGTTGTTCAACATTAAATTCCGATGCTATTAGTCAACTGATAGTATTATTAGTTGAATGCTTGCAAACAGTCAGGTCTTCAATCCGACTGTGCCTAATTCAAACTGCATCAGTCAAATGATAAGATTATCAATCGATTGATGACAATCAATCGAATCTTTGACTTGCGTCTGTTTTTTATCCGGATCATCACAATTGATTGATCATTCTATCAGTTGATTGTTAAAGTCACAGTGGCATGATTTTGATGCATCAGTCAAATGTGAGTTTGACATAGTCGACTGATAACCCTGAAAGTGGCTCTTCAGCTTGATTTCAGATATTTTGGGCTTATTTTCTCACTCAATTTACCTTCCAACATATTTGATCAAGTATGAGAAGTCCTAGTTCATAAGGATTGAACTTATGTTGGGTGTTTTGGTGTTGGAATGTCCAATCCTTATTTTGGACCAAATACACATGAATTAAGTATTGGACTTCCCCATGATTGGTCAAATTATTGATTCATCAAGAATTTTCAAACTCTTGGTTCAAGATAATGCATCATAACAAGCATTATGAACCAGGAAGTTGATCCTAGCTTCTCTCCCCCATCTACATGTCTCAATACACAAGCAAGGTATTCCTTATGCTCTTGGGAGATGCATTTGAGTTCATGTTTTCTTTTTCTTTTATGAGTAATCATGGAGGATTGTTTATTTATTCTACTAAGTATGTTCCCAATTCTCGTTGTAAATAGTTAAATTCAACTTCGGGGAGTGGTTTAGTAAAAATATAGGCTAAATTTGATTTGGACTCAACATAATTAAGCATAATAACCCTCAAGCTATATGATATCAAATAAAATGATGTTTTACTTCAATGTACTTTGTTTTTGAATGATTAATTGAGTTTTTAGTCAAGTTTATGATACTCCATTATCACAAAGGACTTGTACATTTTTGTACATGAGTTTATAATCCTCTAAAGAGCGAGTCATTCATAACAATTATGATATACTACCTCATAGTAATATATTTAACTTTAGTTGTGGAGAGTGTTATATAATGTTGTTTGCGATTTAACCAACTAACTAAGGAGAATCCAAGAAATTAACATCCTCCACTAGTACTCTTTCAATTCAATTTGCATCCAACATAATCAGAATCGGAGTATTCCACAAGATCAAAAGTTTCCGTTCTAGGATACCATAGAATTACTTCTTTAGTTCCCTTCAAGTATCAAAGAATTCATTTTATGACACATAAATATGATTCCTTGATATAAGATTAATATTTTACGCACATACCCATGATGAACAAAATATCGGATTTACTAGTTATGAGATAGAGAAGACTACCTATAGCACTACAATACAATTTTGGATCAACTTTCTTGCCTTCAAGATCATTATCCAATTTTGTGTTAGTAGCCATAGGAGTAGATATTTATTTGTCATTTTTAATTCCAAATTTCTTAAACATTTATTTTTTTATATTTAGATTGATGAATATATTCTCTTCTTTCATTTGCTTAATTTGTACTCCTAGGAAAAATATCAACTCATCAACCAAACTCATTTCAAATTCACTCTCCATATGATTTATGAACTCATTTAGATAATCATTGTTGGTGGAATCACAAATAATGTCATCCACATATTCTTGAGCCACAAAGATGTCATCTTCATTAGTTTTCAGAAATAATGAAGGATTAATTTGTCCTCTATGAATCATTTAGACACAAGGAATGTTGACAGCCATTCATACCAAGCATGAGGTGCTTGTTTTATCCCATACAAGGCCATTTTAAGCCTATATATGTGGTTTGAAAATTTTGAGTTTTCAATCCCCAGTGGTTGTTCAACCTAAATATCTTCCTTAATAAAATCATTTTAAAACATTGATTTTACATTCATTTGATACAATTTAAAACATTTATCATCAACGAATGCCAGCATCATTCTAATGGACTCTAATCGAGCTATGAGTGCATATGCTTCAATATAATCTAATTGTTCTACTTGATTAAAACCTCTAGCAATCAATCTAGTTTTATTTTTCACAACCACTCCCTTATCATCAAGTTTGTTTCTAAAATATACTTTGTGTCGATAATTAAGTTTTCTTCAGATCTAAGAACTAAATTCTAAACTTGACTTTTCTCAAATTAAGATAATTCATCTTGCATTGTTAAAATCCAGTCCGGATCAAGCAAGGAATCATCAATAGTTTTTGATTCAATTTGGGAGATCAATGCTATTAATTGACTTCATTTCGAAAATATGATCAAGTTCTCATGCCTTGTGTAATCTCTCCCATGACTTCATTTAAGGAATGATTAGCATATTTCCTAGTAGATTTTAGTTCTTGGGTTGTGGTGATCACAAGTTCAAGTGATGACCCTTCTATTCTTTCACTATCACTCTCTTGGTTTTCTCCCCCTTCATCATTTTCCTTATTTAATGTTAATTTTCTTAATTCAATGTAAATCAATATCAATTGTCTTTGTCAGATTTGAAGATGTATTTTCTTTAAAAATATATGTAGGGTTTCTTCAACTATTTTTGATCTCTTATTGTAATTTCTATAGACTTTGCAATGATTAGAGTATCCTACAAGAATACCCTCATTCTCCTTAGTGTAAAATTGTCCTAAGTGATCTTTGATATTTAAAATGTATACCTTATATCCAAAAACTCTATGATGTTTAATTGTGGATGGTTTTTCAAACCATAACTCATGTGATGTTTTGTCCAAGAACCTAGGTACTAGGGTTCAATTTTGTATATAACATGCCGTATTTATTGCTTTGGCTCATAGGTAGCTATGAAGTGAATGAATATTCATTCAACATGCTCCTAGAAGCCTCTTGTAAAACTTTAGTCTTTCTCTCAACAACTCCATTCTGTTGAGGTGTCTTAGGATGGGAAATTCATGTTTGTATCCCTTTTTCTATAAAAACTTCTGAATTTATCAATCTCAAATTCACCTTCATATTCACTTCTTATTTTATTTATTTTGTGATTCTTTCATTTTCTACCCTTTTACAAAAAACAATCAAGGTATCTAAAGTTTGATCCTTATGTTTCAAGAAAAATACCCATGTATATCTAGTGTAATCATCTACTTTCACAAACAATATCTACTATCATTTAACGAGATATATCTACTACTATAAAACAAGTCCATATGAATAAACTCTAATGCAATTGAAGTACTCAAGACAATTTTACCTTTATGGGCAGTTTTGGTTTGCTTACCCATTTGATTATATGAATCACACAATTTGTCTTTTTGAAACATCAACTTTATCAATCCTTACATCAACTTTTTCTTTGATAGCCTTTTGATATTCCTTATATTGGTGTGAGTAAGTCTCCGATGTCAAAGTCAAGTCTTTTCTTCTTTAGACATAAAATACCTAGCAACAGGAAATTCAATTTGATAAATATTTTCCTTTCTATGGCCTACAAGCATGGTAGTATTTAATTTACTATGCTTAATTAGACATTGATATGAGTTAGACACAATTCTTTATCCTGAATCATATAATTGATTAACACTTAGAAGATTGAAGGTCATATCATTCACTAATAAGATATTTTTAATCATGAATTGTTAAAAAAATTTAATGTATCATATATTCCTATAACCTTAAGTTCACCACTATTATCAAAGGAAACAGTACTTTAATTTATTCTTAAGTGATGAGAACTTTGATGAGTCCCCCATCATATGCCTAGATAATCCACTTTCTATAAACCATATTATCGAATGCTCCCCTTGGTGCATGCCTGGTCAAACACGATAAACTAAATGTTTTGATACCCAAATTTTGGATCTGGTAGCATTAACAACATATTGCTAAGGTATCCAAACTTGCACAGTTTTAATTTTATAAAAATGATTTCAACTGATTAAGAACATAAATTTTACTTCTTTATGTTTTGGTTTATACCCTAATCTTACTTTGTTATAAACAACTCATTGAGCTCCTAAAATTATGTCTAGGTATTTAGAACTTGAAGTAAACTTTTCCAATGCATTTCTAAGATCATCTACTTACAATTTTAAAGATGCATTTTCATTCATAAGCTCATCAAATTGATCAGTAGCATTTTCATGATACATGCAAGTCTCACATAAATACTTTTTCATCCCTAAATGACTTCAATTCATTTTTTTTAGTTCTTTAACTCTACATTTTGATTTAGATAAAGCATTTGTTAATCATGTTATGGTAGAGTTCAGTTTATCTAATTTAGAAGAAGTCCTTGTCATCACTAGATGATGACTCACTTGAAGACTCCATATATTCTCCAAGAATTTCTTTTTTATCCTCACTGCTCTCTCAACATTTTCTAAAGCCATGATAGCTAAGTGTCTTAATGGAAGATGAGTCATTCCAAGTAGCCTTTAAAGCTTTCTTTTTCTTTGACTTGTCATCTTTCTTCTTCTAATAGGTTTTTATGGGCGTACAAAGATATGTTTTTGAAAAACATGCAAAGGAAGTGATGGTGATCCCTCAAGCGCACGAGAACGTCTTCAAGTAATAAAAATATCGATCCATAGGGATTGTTGATTAAGCACTAATCGATTATGCAAAGATAAGTTATCTAGACGATGACAGAGTTGGTTTTGAGAAAGCATGCTAGAGAGAGAAAGAGAGAGAGAGAGAATTGATCTTTGGGGAAAGGGTCGGATGAGTGGATTTTTAGGATTTCGATTTCGCTACAATGCTAGTTGATGCCCTATGGATTGTTTATATTTTAGTCTTCATGTCTATATTCTTGTATAGATTCTAATTAGGTACCGGTGTTAATCCTGCAGAAGTGCACCGGAGTGCTTCTCCCTTGAGTATCCAATGTCATTAATTAGAGTAGGAAACATTAAGAGTCTGATTAAATGTAACTCTTTGTTACTAAGGGCCCCCGATTATACATCTCTAGGTTACGCTAAACACTAACTAACACGGGATAATGAGAAACTCATTAAGTCATATTAGCTAATCTCTTATAAGAGATTGACCTCCATTTCAAGGCAATGCCCAAGATGTCTAGTTAAAGGTAGCCTTTGTCACAAAGGATTCCCGATCATACGATCTTGAACACTCCCTCTAGTGGTGGTCAAACCCTCACAACTACATGTATTCACTATTCACACATTTTAACAAACATATTCAAGGTATAATACACATAGAACAAAGCATCAACATTTCATTAAATAAGAAAATACACAAATATATAGTTCATATAACATCATCACATTATAGCTACCTCCTATATCCTAGATATGGGGAATCTACTCCAACACAAGGAGAACACAACAAGAAACAAAATAAAGCAATCTCTAACCCTAGGCAAAGATGGAGTGGGAGAAGAAAGTTTATCCTTGTAGTGTGGTCTTCTTGGAGGATCTCCTCGCTCTAGAGGTGGAAAAATCATTGAGGAGGCAGCGGCATGGCTCTAGGGTCTCCCCTAGAGAGGAAGACCCTCCCCCCAAGGCCTTAAGACAAAGTCCTAGCCAAAGATCCCCAAAAATAAGAGAAGGGCACCCCTTTGTAGGGGTGTCACACAGCCCATGGCATGGGGCCGTGAGGGGTGGTGGTGTGTATACCCGCAAGTGTACAAGAATTTCGTCAAGTAATAAAAAGATATCATATCCACAAGAACTGATGAGACAAGCACTAGGGAGGTTGCACTAGTGAGTAGCTAAGTAAGCAAAAAATGGGAGAAGGTCGCACGGAACATGCTTGCTAGAGAGAGAGAGTAGAGAGAAGAGAGGAGAAGGGAGGAGATCTGGGCTCTTGGTGTTGGAAGACTGTAGGAGAAATGTCCTAGGCCATAGATTTCCATATGATGGTCTTTGAAGTTCTATGGATTGTAATACCTTGGTCCCTATGGTTTGAGATCATAGGTAGTGTAATTAGATTACCAATGTGAGTAGCTAATTCATATTGGAATGCTTTCCCCATGGGTCATCCGATATCGTTAGATAGACAAGGTAATTTAGGATGTCCGGTTAAAGGTCGGCCTCTGTCACAGGTTACCCCAGTCATACGATTCTACATTACATAATTCATCTCCTGACACGGGATTAGGAGAAACCCATTGAGTAAGGATTTGATCTATCCTTGCGTGGGCACAATGTCCATGTCAAGGGGATGCTCAAGGTTGTCTGGTTGAAAGGATATCATTGTCAAAGAGGGCTCCTCGGGCATACAACCTTGAGCATCTCCCCTTATTGACCATAGGTTCACACAATCCATTCAATCAACACATCAATCAAGCATACACTCAAGTAAATAAGCATAAACCATTCATTGAAGCATTTGATCAAACAAGATATGTTTCAAAGCATGTCATCAATACAAGGGCATTACACAAACTATGGAGTTTACCTCAAATACACATCACATCTACTCCCTAGCCCTAGAACATAGGAAGATCTACTCACTAGACATGGAAAATAAGATCTAAGACACAATATGAAAGCTTCATTAATAAAAGGGAGACAAAGTGGGGAAGAAGTTTATCCGTCGTGATTTGCAGTCTTGATATTCAATTCTATCTTTTGTGATGATGGAGGAGCGTCAAAGATGATGTGGAGTCACCAGAGGTCACCGAAATGGGGTGGTAGAGCCTAGGGATGATCCCCCTTGATGGGGAAACTTCCTCCTCTTGGAAAGGCCAGAAAACCCCCATTTATAGGAGAGGTTCACCGACCTCACATGGCCAACACATCATGGGTCATGTGGTGTGGCATGGCCTGGCCGTGTCATGCATTGAAAAACCAGCAAGACCGAAGCAAGGTCCTGCCTGGTTAGCATGACCTGGACTGAGAAACGGGGCACGACCTGGGCCAGGCACGGCCTAGACTGAGAAACGGGGAATGGCCTGGGCATAGCCATGCCTGGTGGACATGGCTGCAGTTGGGTCTAGAGGTATAGGTCATGCCATGGGGCTTGGCCCCGTCGTTGTAGCACACACGGTTGTGCATGATGGCATGACCTCAGCTAGAACACTGCATGGGTTGTGCCATGGGGTACAGCCCGACCATGTAGGTTACTGGTGGGGGTGTGTCTCGGCCAACACCTAATCTCAATGGTCTCCGACTCTGATTTGCTCCTCTTATCCATTTGGCTCCAAAACACTCCTTGAATGTAAAAACAGAGAATGACCCGATAACAAGAAATAGCGAATATGATGATAAAAGCTAAGAAAAGGGGCATAACAACATAAATATGAATCAAGCAAATCAAGTGAATGAGTGTGATAAAAAGGTATCAAATCTACGCTCATTACACCCTAAACTTAAACTTTTGCTTGTCCTCAAGCAAACACTCTGCACATACTTATGTACCAGTCGCTATGCCTCATAATCCCTAGTGGCATAACCTACCTTTATCAAATACTTTCACGAATGAGTATGCTAATGAAAACTAATTCAAGAATGGCCTAAGTAGAAGTTCTCTGTGCGTAGTGCAATAAGTGGTCATATTTTATCAAGTTTTCAATCCTAATGCCTAGTCAAATCGTCATCTAACTGACTTCCTTGGGGTCCCAGGGATAGGTACTTACCAACCACATGCTTGGTTCCTCTCCTTCAAATTACCCAAGGTCTCAAAGGAATGCACGGATCAAGAGAAGTCTAGCATTCATTTTCCCAGTAGCCTAACTCGTCCTCAAAGGGCCAAATTACTAGTTTCTACTCATGAAATTATTTTTTATCCCTTATTTAACCGCCTAATTTTTTTAGTGTTTCAAGAGTGTCACACTTACTCAAATCTCATATCAAACTGTACAAGCTTAGGTTTTGATTTTTTTGAGTGAGCTTTAATGATCTGAGCCACATCTAGTAACCAAATATAGTTTAAAAGATCACTATAGGGTGTATGTACTAGCAAATTCAATGAATCATGACTATTTATCAAGTTATCAACTCTTCAAAAATAGATAAGGTGAAAAGAGATGTTAAATCTAGGCCTAGCTCAAATTTCAATATAATAATGCTCAATTCATGCTAATGAAGATAGAGGTAGGCATTCACTCGATATACTAGCAAAAGCAAGTGGTATCATAAATATGAAACTAAAATACAAAAGTATCTACTTAAAAATAAGACTAGCAGCACAAATGTGTATCAAGTAACTCCCAAAATGACTCAATGTGTATCATGTAACAAGACAAGCAACACAAATGAACTAACTCAAGCTAAGGTGAAATGAAATGCAAACAATTAAAAATAACTATGTACATGTGTACATACCCTCCCTCCCCCCCTCCCCAAACCTGGATAACACAGTGTCCCACTATGGTTAGAAAGGAGGAGGAGGAGGAGGGTGACGAGCGAGTGGTTTGAATGGTAGTGGTGGGTAAGGTTTAGGGGGCATCTGGTCATGAGAAGGTGCGCAACATCTTGGAGGGAATCTAGGGGCCCCCTCTATATTTCTAAAATACTCATGGTACTCATAGAGGGAGTAAATCTACTGCTGAGTGGAAAAAACACTATCCCTAAGCTCCCTCATGTGCTGCCTCTCATCATAGTAATCCAAAACAAAGCTAGACATATCCTATTGAAAATCCCTCATCGTCTGAAAGTGGCCTTGTACCTCTTGGAATTGCTCTTAAGACAAATCCTGGTTACCCTTGAGTGGAAACTTGGCTCTCTTGAAGAGATTCCAATGAGGTATGAAAGTCTGAAAAATCAAATATAGAACTATCCGCACTGCCATAAGCAAAAACATGCCTAGCCTGGTTAGGATAGCTGACCTACTCTGTCACGTGTGTGACTGTTGGCTCGTGAGGCTGAACCAACTATGGATGTCTAGAAGACGAGGAGGGTATATGACTAGGTGTGGCGGGGGTCGTATCTTTAAGTACCCAGTTGGCGGGGTTGTAAATTGTGGTTAGGGTGAGATTTGGTAGAGGAAATGGAAATTCATTCCTCCTTGGAAATGCATAGTGGTTCATATCCCAAATTATCATTTTTATGTCCAAGAGAGTATCTTAGTCGATTTTGGAGTTGTCATGAATTATATCTAAACCAAATAGTTCGCAACGTAAATGAATTGCAATATGGTTTATAAACCCACCAAAGACAATGATCCTCGTGGTCGCCCTAGCGGCTTTAAATAGGTGTTGCAAAAAATGATAGTCGGTGTCAAACTCCATATTATGTAACATAGCCCAAAAAGTATAAAGTTTTATCTTCCTCACAACCCCATCACTTTCAGCATAATCGAAAATAATTTTAGATATTACCCTATCAAGATAACGAAAGATGGGGTTTTGAAGAGAAGAAGTCTTAGAACTAGATGTAACATGGGGCTCATGGAGTCTTGTGTGTTGAGTCCAGAAGGAATTCCCATTAAAACTAAAGTCAAAGCCTAGGTCTCCCCACTAGTAGGTCAAAACATTGATTGCAACCATACAAAGTTCATAAATGGTTATGATTCATTAAACAAAAACTAATCTTCCCATCATAATCTTGTTCTGAAGTAAAATTCATTTCCAATGAGCTGAGGAAATCTAGGACCAAGCATGAGTAAGTCAGGTGAGCAGAATATATTAAATCATTCCAATCCATGACACTAATCATTAAATCTACATCATCCTTAATCCATAGGATATTCAATGTATTAGGATCAAGGTAACGTGTACAAACCCATTTTCTAGCAAAAAGGGTGTCAAATCTAACTTTTTGATCATCACTATGAAAAATAATGCCAAGATAGTTAGAGCCATCATTACCCTCATCGCATGTAGCTCCCTTTCCTTTGCCCTTGGACTTTGGCCTCTCCTCAACTATCTCCTTGCCCATGGCGTTATTCTTTTTCAGATCGCCCCCACCACTGCTAGCAGAGCCACTTCTCCGGATCCTCTTCAAGATGTTGGACATGTTGCCAAATTTGGGGGGTTGGAGGTGAAAATTAGGTGGAAGAGGAAGTTAGGTGGAGGGTATACTTCTTGAAGGAAGGGGGAAAAGGAAAGGATGAGATCTCTTGAAGAAGGTGCAGAAAGGGGAGAAGATTAGTTCTTTAGAGAGAGGAAGAATAGATCTACTTCTAGTAAGAGTATATCTAGACCTTAGTGGAGGGAGAAAAGTTTTCTTAGAGAAAAGGAAGAGAGTTTCTAGAATTAGGGGGCTTGTGGGAGAAGAGATGGGAAGGGAGAAAGAAAGAAATCTAGGGAATGAGAGAATTGGGGAAGAGGTGAGGGGGGCACGGTGGAGAGGGGGGTGTGCGCCTTCAAGGGCATACGGGGTGGTTAACACAGCTGGGGAGGCGAAAGTTGTGCTACATACAACGTGTCTAGCATGGCCTGACCTGGGTCGTGCCTAATGGCACGGCCCGGGCGTGTGGTTTTCGACGTGATCCACACGGCCTAGCCAAGGAGTTGTGCCTGTTGGCACGGCTCTACCGTATCCCTTGCGGTAAGCAGGGCATGGCTAAGTGTGGAGGTCGTGCTGCGTGACATGGCTTGGTCGTGCAATCTACAGTTGACGCACGACCCAACCGTGTTAAAGAAAAGGGGGAGTTATTGGTGCAAGATGCATCAGTTGTTGAGGCAATCAACCCTTAAATGATTGGAAGATCATGGTTTCGATGTGTGTGGGTGAATATGTTTAAGGTTAGAGTGTTATGTTGTATTTGATGTGTATGATTGAGTTTGAAGGACATGGAGAATCACACATGGTGGACATATCCGAGGGATGAGAGCCAAGGAAGGAGAGCTCCAAGGGCAAGCCTGGAAGTGGACTTTAAGGGCACATGTGAAGGGTGGCATGGAGGCAAGCCAAGGGAAGGCTTGCGTGGCATCCGAGGGACGATAGCCAGAGGAAGAGGACTTCAAGAAGCAAGCCAAGGGAGCAGACCTAAAGACACACGTGAAGGAGAAGGTCTGGAGTGGCTGGAACTAAGCTGAGAGGCAGGGCAGTTGACTGGCCCAAGGCCAGTCGACTGCCAAAACTCACAGAGAATTTTCGGCCTCGGACCAGTCGACTTCCCTTGGGGCAGTCGATTGGTATACTCCAAAAATTAGCCATTGGCTAGCAATTAATGCTAGGTCAGTCGATAGCCCCTGGGGCAGTCCACTGGTGCGGGGCTGGACAGACTGCGAGTTTATCTTGTTCTCCTATAAAAGGAGCACCTTTTTGCACGTGAGCGGTACGGTTCCGTATAGTGTCGAAGTGCTGCTCGTCTGAAGAGTGTTTTCTACTTCCTCTCTCATATTACTGCATTCTGTAAAGAGGAAGATCACCACTGTAATGGTTTCTCCACCTGAAGGAGAGTTTTCGATAGTGAAAGTGGTGCTCGCGGCGTGGATCCTTAGATTAGTCACCCATCTGGGTGGATACCAAGTAACTCTTGTTGTTAGCATTGTACTCTTTTCTTTTGCATATTATTGTTCCGCTGCGCTAACGACAATTGTAGAGATCGAAATCGAAAACGTGTCATTCACCCCCCTCTAGCACGCCAAGATGATCCATCAGTTGGTATCAGAGCTGGTTCGTTTTGGAAGAACTAACCGTCAACCGGAGCAAGTATAATGGCGTTTCAAGAGGGATACTCCACCGCATGACCACCCTTCTTCGTCGGGAACGACTTCGCTTACTGGAAAGGTAGGATGCAATACTACCTTATGAACGATATTGAGAACTAGATTAGTGTTGCAGATAGCTTCGAGGCACTCGTCGATGAAAGAGGAGAACTAACACCGATGAGATCCTGGTCGAAGGAGATAATGAAGAGGGCACAGTCCAATGCCAAGGCCACTACCACACTGCAGTGCGGGCTCTCAAAGGAGCAACTGAACAAGGTGCCCGTTCAAGAGTGCCAAGGAAATGTGGGACAAATTGGTAGAACTGAACGAGGGGTCAAACGAGTCCAGAAGAGCCAAGAAGGACTTGCTCGTGGCCCAACTTCAATCCCTATACATGAAGAGCAACGAGACTGTCAGCCAGCTACATGGAAGGGTGAAGGAAGTAATCAATGAGCTCCACGTGATTGGATAAAAGATCGAGAACCGGGACATCGTCAGGTACGTTCTACAAGCCTTCCTGAGAACCACCTTGTGGGCATCCATGGTTGATGCTGTTAGTGATATGAGAAAAGTGTCTGGGACATCGTCAGGTACGTTCTACAAGCCTTCCTGAGAACCACCTTGTGGGCATCCATGGTTGATGCTGTTAGTGATATGAGAAAAGTGTCCTAAGGTAATCGCCTTATGATTGTAATAATTTATTTTAATAAATGAATATTCACTATTTGAGTATACATGTTTGTGTATTTGATTGAGATCATAAACTCATTTACTGAATGTCCGCAATACAATTCACAGCATGAGAGAATTTGTGATGAATTCACAACTAGTGATTATCTCTACATGTGCAATTTTGAAGTATTGAAATTGTCCCTAGTCGATGAATTGATAAATACGGACACTATCAATTCTGTTGAGACTAGCATGGGTTATTCTCTAATCAGCTGATTCTCACTGGCTGGTGACATTGAGATGTCCGGAGATAAACATGAATGCTAGTTAAGGGAACTAGTTCATTGGAGTGACTGGCTGTAAGACTTCATATGGTAGTCTACAGATAGGTATGTCAGTGAAGTTCTTACTGCAGCTTAAGTGTGATGTTCCATTGACTTACGGTGTTCGAGTCATCTTGGTCATAGAGACTTATACTTTGACATCTTAAGCAAGCATCTCTAAGGAGGTGTGGACCCAGGATGATTGGGTATAAGCCGAAGTGCCCGAAGATGTTTAAACAGCCTACAAAGGATTCACCACTCCTTGCGACGAGATGTATACCCGAGGCCTATCTTCGAATTGTTACTCGAAGCCTCTGGCCAGAGCATGACATGTTCAGAGTATGAATCTCTTAAATACATGAGAGTAATTAGAATCCGTAAGACGAAAAAACGTTACTTGGGCTAGGTGTGACATAGTCAGCCTAGTGGGGACTGACACATATAGACCATGTCCTGAACCAAGTGGGTATAAGATGGTGAAGGGAATGGGGCACGATTCATTATAGCTGCTGAAGGGTTTCAGAATCATTTCTGAGGTCAACCGTTGATCTTTCGATTAATTGGGGATCATGATGTACTACTAGGTGCCACTCATGATCGTTCTATAATTGGTTAATTATAGACAGCCAACATAAATCGAAAGCCTATTTAGTCACACGTACTATTAGTAATCCGAGGGATTTAAAACGAGTTGAAAATTGGATTTTCCAATCAAGAGAAATGAAGTTTGGTTGAGCTTAAGTCGAATCTGAATTTTTCAGAGACGCATCGGAAGCGTAAAATGACTAAGTCTTTTGAAGACTTAATAGATGAATTAAATGAGTTTAATTCATTGGGCGTGGCTTGGATTGGCCGACCAAAGAGGGTCTCCACCCTCTTTGCATGGCCGGCCACAATAAAGGGAGAGAACCAAATTGTTTGGTTCAATTTATAAAATAAACCAAGTGTGGTTTGTTTTATAAAATTATGGATGATATAAATTTTTTATAATAAACCAAGGTTTAGTTTATTTTTCATGGAAATTAAAATGAACCATGGATTGGTTTATTTTATTTTATAAAATTAATAATGGATTGATTTACCATGATAAAGAAATTTATATATAAAGAAATTTATTTTCATGAAAATTAAAATGAACCATGGATTGGTTTATTTTATTTTATAAAATCAATCATGGATTGATTTACCATGATAAAGAAATTTATATAAAGAAATTTATTTTTCATGGAAATTAAAATGAACCATGGATTGATTTATTTTATTTTATAAAATCAATAATGGATTGATTTACCATGATAAAGAAATTTATATAAAGAAATTTATATAAAGAAATTTCTTTCCATAAGAAAAAAGAGACTTGGTTGATTTTTATCATGAATTAAAATATGATTTTAACCATGATATAAAATCAAGACTTGGCATGGTGGAATAAATCATAGAAAATTTATATGATAAATTTCTTATGAAAATTTATTCTATAAAAAAAATGAGACTTGGCGGTTGAGAGACCACTATATAAAGGACCCAAGGCAAGGCTTGGAAATAATTTGAAATAATTGAAGTATTCTTGCCTGGGCTCTCTCCCTCTCCTCCCTTCTTTCTCTTGGCTGGCCACAAGCCTCCTCCCCTTTTCTTCTTGCCATGAGCACAAGGAGAAGGCCCGAGGCGACGAAGTTCTTCCGTTAGGAAGATCTTCCTCTCCGGCCATCATCACCTTGGGATTGGGCGCAAGTCTTCTTCCTCCTTCTCGCCGGAATTGTGATTCCGGCCAACCTTGGTGGTGAGTTTTTCCGATGTGATTACTTCTCTTGGTTTTTCTTATCGCGTTCTCGGGGAATCTAGTAGTTCTCGAGAACACGAAACTCGTGGCTTTGCAAAGTCATCCCGAAGATACTCGACGTGGACACGAATAGAGGCGGAGCTTCCAAGGGACGCTTACGGTTGGATCTCGTCCCTTCCTTCGAGTTACGCGAGGTAATACATAAATTAGTTTACATTTCTACAAAATTTTAAATATATGATCATGTCTACACAAGATAAGGTTGCATGCTTAGATGTGTGGTTAAATAATTTGAGAAATTATTTATGCTAAACCTTCCGCTCATGTAATTAATTTTAAAATTACGAACCCGCATCCATGTCAACATGCACCCGGTCCCAACAGTGGTATCAGAGCCGGTTAGTGTTCGACATAATCATATAATTGTTTTGCGGAAAACTTTGTCATGATCTCAATTTTTGAAAATTTTCCAATTATGGAAACTTTCCAATTATGGTAAATTTTAGATTTAGGAATTTCAAAGTTTAGAAATCCTCATGAAATTTCGCTAACTTTTGAAATATCCCAGTTTCTGAAATTTTATGATAATTGTGAAAACTTCCCATTTTTGGAAACTTTCCAATTTTGGAAATTTCCAATTTTAGAAAATTTCCAATTTTGGAAATATGTAAGTTTTCTTTGTACCAGAAACTTACAAATATTCTGAAAACCTTTTATTTTTGGAAAACTTTCCATTTATGGAAAGCTCGTAATTTTGGGCACTTTCTTTTCATGAAAGTCTAGACATTTTATGGAAACATTAATTGACAATTAAAATCAAATTGGTTTTTAAATTATTAACAAAATTCTTTACTTTGGGGAGTGCCTCGGGGAGCCACCCAAATTAAAGTTAGTTGTTATAATTTAATTTCCTATTTTGAATATGAATTGTTAAAATTAATTTGGGAAGGCCTCGGGGAGCCATCCAAATTGTATTATTAACAAGTTCTTTAATTATCAAGTTTAATTTGGTTACGCCTCGGGGAGTGGGCCAAATTAGTTTTACGACAAATTTCTTTTCTTTGGGGAGTGCCTCGGGGAGCCACCCAAAGAAAATAATTTGTTGTAATTAATTATTCATAAATAAAATATGTGACCAAATCTTAAAAATTTTGAGGTGATTCTCAAACGATAATTTCTTTATTTGATTTATGAGGTGATGCTCTTACATATTGATGTCTCCAAAATTAATTAGGAAATTAGTTTCCTATAGAGTTTATTTCCTTAAATAAGATTTTCATGAAAATAATATGCGGTTAAATTAAGAGAATCTGTCTCTTAATTTAATAAGATTTGATTTAGAGAAATCAAAGTCTTAAACATATTATTTCCGAAATTAATTATGACAATTTAGGAAATTGTTTACCAAAACAATTCCTTGAATAAAGTATGAAATTGGAATTAGGAAATCCGGTTCCTAATTCAATTAATGAGATTTGATAAATTAAGTCACATACATACTTTATTAAAGAAATCGTTAGTATATGACATAATTATATGTCATGAATGTGCTTAAAAGAAAAGGATGAGACCCAAAACCCCTTACAAAATATTAAGGCCTACACCTTCCGTTAATATGGTTAGAACCGGAGTTTTGTTTCTCGTTTGGGTTGATGGACAAATCCATGCCCGGCTTGAACCTCAACATGTTCAAACCATGGAATTAGTTTATGATTAATATAGTTGGAGTCAGAGGTCAATTTTTAGTTTTGGTTGTTGGACACATCCAAGCCTGACTAAACGGTTGAATGAGCTCCAACCATATTAAAACTATTTCTTGATTAATGGGTCAGCCTTAAGCTTGGAGCATCGATTTGTTGTGCCACAGCCAAGGTCAATGTAAAGATAGGTGCAGTTGGGTGCTATGTATATTGTTGCATACTTGTTAATGAGTTAACAACCCAATGATTTATGCAAACATTCAATTAGTTGACAGCTTAATGTGATAGTTACATATATGTAATATGTAATCGGTATAATTACCTACCTTCATAGCTAAGAATAACTTGATGCTCACAGTCATGGTTGTTCTTATCTATGGTTGGATATCAACCTATTTGGAGATGTTCCTACGATCTCCCGAATTGATAAAAACGGTTATTCAATTCGAAAAATAAATAGGATTTAATGAATGTATATTGATGCATTCTTTATCATTCTTATCACATAAACTCAATTTGTATTTCTAGGATAATCACCTGATCATGTCTTCTCTGAATTTGCGTTCCATTTTGGACACCAATAAGTTAACTAAGGACAAAAGGATTGAAAAGACACCAAAAGGCACTTGCCGTCACTGCGACAAGGAGGGCCACTGGCGAAGAAATTGCAAGGTTTATCTTGAGTCCTTGAAGAGGAAGGCATCCGATGCCCCATCCTCTTCAGGTATCTTCGTTATTGAATGTCACTCTATTTCCTCGTACACCTGGGTACTGGATACTGGGTGTAGCTCATATATATGTAATGACATAAAGGGGCTAAGGAATAGAAGAAGACTCGTCAAGGGAGAAACGAATTTGTGAGTTGGAAATGAAGCAAAGATTGCTGCTGTTTCCATCGGAACATATTTGCTAAAGCTCCCTGCTGGACTTGTCTTAGAATTGGAAAATTGTTATTTTGTTCCTTCGCTAATAAAGAACATTGTATCTATTTCATGCTTAAATGAAAAGTGTTACCATTTAACTTTTAGTAACAATTGTTGTTACATAACTTTAAATGGTGTTCTTTATAGGACCGGAACTTTATGCAATGGTATCTACACGTTAGATTTATCCGGTGATGTTTTCAATATCGAAGTTAGCAACAAACGTGCTCGAATAGATAATCAAATAGACTCTTATACGTGGCATTGTCATCTTGGCCATGTAAGTAAGAAATACATGACCAAATTACACCGATGTGGAATTCTGGAATCATTTGAACCCGGTTCATTTGATACATGTGAATCATGCTTAAAAGGCAAGATGACCAAATTATCCTTTTCTGGAAACGGTAAACCAGTGGGAGAATTGCTTGGTCTAATACATACTGATGTATGTGGACCAATGTCAACTCTTGCACAAGGAGGCTATAGCTACTTCATTACCTTTATCGATGATCACTCACGATTCGGGTATGTGTTCTTAATGAAACACAAATCTGAAGCTTTTGAGAAATTCAAAGAGTTCAGAAATGAAGTGGAGAAACAGCTCGGCAAAAGTATTAAGATACTTCGATCCGATCGGGGTGATGAATACTTAAGTCAAGAGTTTCAAGATTATCTTAGGGACAATGGGATATTGTCTCAATGGACTCCGCCATATACACCACAGCATAATGGTGTATCTGAGAGGCGTAACCGAACCTTGATGGACATGGTTAGATCTATGAAGAATCATGTAACTCTTCCAAAATCCTTTTGGGGCTATGCGCTTAAAACAGTTGTTTACTTGCTAAACAGAATCCCGACCAAGGTAGTCTCTACTACTCCATATGAGACGTGGAATAGTTAGAAACCTCATTTAACTCACCTTAAGATATGGAGTTGTCCTGCTTATGTGAAGCGGACTGTATCAGACAAATTGGATGCTAAGTCTGATAAATGTCTATTTATTGGATACCCTAAGGAAACGAAAGATTACCAATTCTATCATCCTTTGGAACAAAAGGTGTTTGTTTCAAGGCATGTTGTATTTCTAGAAAAAGAATTTCTTTTACAAGAAAACAGTGGGAGTAGCATTGAACTTGAAGAAGTTCAAGAAACTCCAATAGACATTACAGTGACACCTAGTCTAGACCCACAACCAATAACTCATAATGATGAGCTATCAGTTGAACCTAAAACAACACCACTTCTTCGTAGGTCTGATAGGACACGTAATATTTCAGAGAGATACGGATTTCTCATAAGTGAATCGAACGACGTGTTAGTCATTAACAATGACGAACCTATCAGTTATGATGATGTTCTGAAAAGTTCAGAAAGGGACAAATGCCTTGAAGCCATGAAGTCGAAAATGGATTCCATGTATGAAAATCAAGTATGGGACTTGGTTAACCCGCCTGAAGGGATTAAGCCAATAGGGTGCAAGTGGGTTTTCAAGAAGAAAACCGACATGGAAGGTAATGTTGTTACCTTTAAGGCTAGATTAGTGGCAAAAGGATATCGTCAGAAACAAGGAATTGATTATGACGAAACCTATTCGCCAGTAGCTATGCTTAAATCCATTCAGATGCTCCTGGCCATAGCAACTCATTATGATTATGAGATATGTCAAATGGATGTGAAAACAGCTTTCCTTAATGGAAATCTGCTTGAGGATGTATACATGATACAACCTGATGGTTTCACATCGGTTGATAAAACCAAAGTATGCAAGCTTCGACGATCCATATATGAACTAAAGCAAGCATCCAGGAGCTGGAACATCCGTTTTGATGAGACAATCAAAGAGTTTGATTTCTCACAAAATCCTGGCGAACCTTGTATGTACAAGAAGGTTAGTGGGAGTGCAGTCGTATTCCTAGTGTTATATGTGGATGACATATTACTTATAGGAAACGATATATCAGTCTTACAGTCGGTTAAAATTTGGTTGTCCAAAACTTTCTCCATGAAAGACCTGGGAGAAGCAACCTATATCCTTGGGATTAGAATTTATAGAGATAGATCAAAACGATTGCTTGGTCTTTCGCAGTCTACATATATAGACCGAGTGATAAAAAAGTTAAGCATGTCGGAATCCAAGAAAGGTTACCTTCCCATCAGGCATGAGATCAACCTTTCAAAGTCTATGTGTCCGCGCACAGAAGACGAGAGGATTTGCATGAATAAGATTCCTTATGCATCCGCGATAGGATCTATCATGTATGCTATGTTATGTACTAGGCCCGATGTATCGTATGCTCTGAGCGTCACAAGCAGATACCAGTCTGATCCAGGAATGGATCATTGGGCAGCTGTCAAGACAATCCTCAAGTACTTGAGAAGAACTAAGGATGTGTTCCTAATATATGGAGAAGGTGATATGGTAATACGTGGGTATACAGATGCCAGTTTCCAGACAGATAAGGATGACTCCAAATCTCAGTCCGGATACGTATTTATTTTGAATGGAGGCGCAATAAGTTGGAAGAGTTCCAAACAAGACACCGTAGCGGATTCTACCGCGGAAGTGGAATATATTGCAGGTTCGGAAGCAGCAAAGGAAGCAGTCTGGATCAAGAAGTTTGTCTCAGAACTTGGTGTGGTTCCAACCATTGATGAAGCAATACCGGTTTATTGCGACAACAATGGAGCTATTGCACAAGCAAAGGAACCAAGGTCTCATCAGCGATCCAAACATGTGCTTCGCCGCTATCATCTAATCAGAGAGATTATAAGTAGGAATGATATACAAATTGAGAAAATTCCCACTGAAAGGAATTTAGCGGATCCTTTAACTAAGGCCTTGACTCAAAGCAAGTTTGAGGGTCATGTTAGAGCCTGTGGTATTGGATACCGTAGCGATTGGCATTAGGCCAAGTGGGAGTTTGTTAGTGATATGAGAAAAGTGTCCTAAGGCAACCACCTTATGATTGTAATCATTTATTTTAATAAATGAATATTCACTATTTGAGTATACATGTTTGTGTATTTGATTGAGATCTTAAACTCATTTACTAAATGTCCGCAATACAATTCACAGCATGAGAGAATTTGTGATGAATTCACAACTAGTGATTATCTCTATATGTGTAATTGTGAAGTATTGAAATTGTCCCTAGTCATGAATTGATAAATACGGACACTATCAATTCTGTTGAGACTAGCATGAGTTATTCTCTAATCAGCTGATTCTCACTGGCTGGTGACATTGGGATTCCGGAGATAAACAT